>KN805385.1:125452-203599 GCA_000818945.1 Schizochytrium sp. CCTCC M209059 | reverse complement strand
GGGGGGGGGGGGCGGGAGGCTGCCGCGAGGGAGAGGACCGCGCCGCGAGGCCAGCCCGGCGCAGCCCAAGGCGCAGGACGCGGCCGCGCGCGCGCGCGAGGACCGACACGACGCCCGCCGTGGCGCCATGCCGCCGATGCCGACGCCGGTGCCGCCAGCGCCGGCCGCACGCTTCACAGGAAGGGCGTGGCACGCATGGGCACGGCACGGCTCCGCATGCGCGCAGGCGGGCAGGCTCGCGGCGGCGGCGTGCCAGGGCGCGAGAGCTGCGCTGCGCGGAGAGCAAGCACGCACGCAAGCAAGCAAGCACGCACGCAAGCAAGCACGCAAGCAAGCCTCGCCTAATCCAAGCGAGGCAGCGCGGCGCAGAGGAAGCGGAGGCGAGGAGAGGGAGGGAAAGGACCGGACACGAGCCCCGTTGTCCTATCCTATCTTCCCTTGCCATGTCCTACTCCGCCAGCAGCTGCTGCTACTACTACTGCCTGTGATGGTGTGAAGAGTGATGATGCACCGAGCTGCTGCTGCTGCTGCTGCTGCTGCTGCTGCTGGCGGGAGAGGGATAGACGACATGACAAGCAAGCAAGCAAGCAAGCAAGCAAGAGCAAGAGCAAGCAGCGGCGTAGTGCAAAGTGAGGTGGGAGATTGCGCGATGAGAGCCACACTATGCACAGGATAGGACGTCGCCAGCACAAGAGCTGGCGGGCTAGTAGTGGCTGTGGACAAGCGTTTCTGAAAGGCAAGAGATCCCTTCTTCTTCTCGGTTATCAATGTAGTAGTTCGTGTACAACAGCGCAGCCCGTGCAGACAGAGGATAGGACTTGTTCGAAGCGTCACTCACTGTTAGGAAATCGAGCACGTTGGAGCGGGCACGTCAGACCCCTGAGATGAGGCGATCGCGCCAGCAGGGGCGCTCCGAGCGTCTTGCTCGAAGCGAGATAGTCGCACGCGCGCGTGGCGCGCCAATGCCCGTGCCGTCTTGTGGTGCCCTCCACGCAAAGCTCGGCAAATGACCTCGTAGTCGTCGCTCGCAACCTCCACGCGGGCGATGCGAAGCAACAGACGAACCGTCTCAAGATGGCCTCCCGAAGACGACGCAAGAAGCGCAGCTTGACGATGCGCGCTCGCAAATCTGCGAACCTCTCGCAAAAGGATCCGAACGACGTCGGTGTGACCACGCGCAGCAGCTTCACGAAGAGCTCTGCCGTTCTGCGCCGCAGGTTCAATGCGATCCTCCCACTCAGCGCCTCGGCGCAGCAAGTAACCCACGATGCTTGCCTTTCCTGAGGACGCTGCGAGAATAAGTGGCATGTTGTCTTGCGCTTCGGCCGAAACGCCGCGGCCAAAATTCAAGAGAGCCTTGACGATTTCTGCTTCACCGTGCTCACATGCGATGCACAAGGCTTTATTCTCCTGAGCTCCGGCATCAAGTGCCTGCGAACAAAGCAATAAGCGTACGACGAACTCGGCTCCCTCTCTCACAGCCACCAAGAGCGCTTTATTGTCCGCGAACGTCACATCGCAGCGTTTGTCCCCAAGCAAAACGGCTGCCATATCGGTGAATCGATTGCCCTTGCGTGCAACGCGTATGAGCCCTTCGCTCAGCTCATCGCCTGGATCGACGCGAGCGTCATGAAGCAGCGCTTGCACAGCGTCAACAGCATCTTCATCAATAGCTGTCCGAAGGAGCAGACGACTTGTTTCGCTGGGCATACGCGTCTTCTGTGCAGAAACTGCTTTTCGCGACAAAGGCTCTGGTGTCCGTGTCATTGATTGCGGTCTTGTCTGCGAAAATGCGGATGGCGGAGAACACGCATTCGCCATTTTTGCTATGGTTGTCCTGCTCGTGCTCGTCGTCGCTTGCTGCGTCATAGTCGTCTCTTCATCCTCCTGGTTGTTCGTCGGGATCTTTCGCGAGGAGACAACGCGAGCGTTCTCTTCATTACTATACTTTTCGGCATCGCGCGCCTCGTCGCAGTCGCGAAAGTTAAACTCGCGACCTCGAAGTGCATGCTTTGCGCCTCGTAGCCTCACCTCTAGGCTCTCTTCTGCGTCCGTGACAAGGCCAGGCAGTGCGCCGTGCGCAGTTGCCCCGGACGACATCTTCGGTAACGCGCGAATCGTGAATGCTCTCTTTGTACATCCTCTTTTTCGCTCTTCCAATTTGTTTTCCATTTTAGTTGGTTCCATGCGCGACACTAGATTAAAAATCATGACCATACCGCTCACGCAAGGTATCGCACCTCTTGCTAATGCCGCAGGCGTCTTCCACCGCTAGCCTGTCCGTTGACTGACTTTGCCACTTGCAACGTGGCACAGACAGAAAACCTGTTTCGTAAGTAGCCTTTGGCTCGCTAGCTATATTTGCGGGGGAGAGAGGGTTGTGCTCGCTTCTGATCGCATTTTGGAAGCTACCTTCACAACTCTTCGGACATTCTATCCGCTGTGTCGTGCGGAAACGGACGATTCGTGTTCTCCGTGTCCGTGAATCCCGGGACAAGCAGTACCAGGAAGGTGAATCTCAGCAAGCTCTCTAGATTTTTAAATGATCAACAAAGGACCTGCCCTCGTCCTCCAATGATTCCGATAACTTGATGCATGGTTGATTCGCTCAGTTTTGGAATCATGCGGAGGGCTCAAAGGAAGAATTTTGTCTTTGCCTCGATGAGGATGGGGAGGCCGCAACGGATATATTGTATACAATATTGTAAACATATTTTTAACAAAAAAAAATCACGATTGGCCAGTTGAGCCCCTCGGAACTGTGACACGCAGGGCCAGCAAATAACACGTGCAGCGCCTGCGGCGGCGCGCCTTAACTGGCGATGAGGAAGAGGATGCCATGGCAGGCCGTCCGTGCACTCCTGGTCCTCGTGCTCTTCAACGTGGTGGCTGCGCAAAAAGATTTATATTGCGGTGACAACAGCTGTTATGCCGTTCTTGGGCTCGACGCGTCGGCCTCTCAGCAAGATATCAAGCGAGCTTACCGCAAGCTCAGCCTAGTGCACCATCCCGACCGTGAAGGCGGCGACGAGGCACTCTTTGTTCGGATTGCTGCGGCGAATGAAGTGCTCGGCGACGAGTCAAGGCGAGCGGACTACGACTACTTTCTGGCGCACCCCGAAGAGCACTTGTACAACTCCTTTCGATACTATCGTGCGCAAACTGACCTCCGAGCGGTGGTCACGGGACTTGTACTTTTACTGTCTGGCTTACATTATGTTTGGCTATGGGAGCGATATCAACGTACTGCTGCACGTCTCCCTCTCGTCGACGCGCAGGTGCAGCAACTCATGACTGCCACAAACCAAGATACAGCGACCTCCAAGCGGAAGCGTAAACCAACACTAACGGGTCCAAGCGAAGCGCAATTGCGACGTCAGGCTCTTCAGTTGCTCGATGAGCAGGGTGTTTTCCCCAAGCCTCGATTCATGGACCTTTTTGTCTTTTCACTGCCACGGGAAATCTCTCGCCTTCCGCAACGATGGCGCGAGCGGCGCGCTGCCAAACGAGAAGAACTTCGCATTCGCGAGCAAGAGGCCGAGGAGGCTGCACGACGAGCTCGACAGGCGAGCGAGAAACGCAAAGAAGCACAGCAACGCGCAGAAGAAGCACGTCGCGCGCGCGAGGCCAGGAACGAGCGAAAACGAGAACAAGAGCGACAAGCGCAACACGAACAAGAAATGGCCGAGGCCGCAGTTGTCGCAGAACGCAAACAGCGTAAACTTTTCTCCAAAACTTTGGTGGACCTCGCCGCATCCGCGCAGCTCGAAGACTTCTCCAAAGATGACCTAAGGTATCTTAGCATGAGTCCGCAGTGCGCTGTGAAGACGCTTGAGAGCTTTCAAGAGAGACTTCAAGCCCGTCAGGACGGAAATCTCTCGGATGGCGAACTGGACAACCTTATTATCACTGTGCGAAAGCAGGCGCGCAAGGCATATCAAGCTCGAGAACGCGAATTGGAAGGGTTATCGTCATCGACTTTATCTTCATCTCCATCAGGCGCAAATGTCGGTAGCGGTGGCAGCTCCATCCCGTGGACAGAGGACGAGCTTGCCATTTTAGCCAAGGCCATCGCAAAGTACCCCGGCGGCACAAGAAATCGGTGGGTCACCGTGAGCAACATGGTGAATACCACGAGCCGGACAAAAACGCCGCGCTCAGAGCACGAGTGCGCCACTCAGGCAGCGACAATCAAGAGGGCCCACATGAAAACCGCCGCGAATCTCGCAAGAGGCGACCAATCAAATGTCTCAGACGTTGGCCATGACACTGCAGGAAGCGCTCAAAGCGTAGAAAACAATGCAGTGGATGCTTGGACTCAGGCAGAGCAAGCAAATTTGGAGTCAGGGCTCACGCGTTTTGCCAAGGTGCCGGATAACAAGGAGAAATGGCAAAGCATTGCTGCAGGTGTGCCAGGGCGTACCGCCAAAGAGTGTGCGCAGCGCTTTCAAACATTACGCGCGAAATTGCTCGAGCGACAGTCCGAGGCGCGACAGGTTGACCACTGACAGTGAGTATCGGGGGTCCGTCTTCACGGCATCACTATGTTGCTTTACAGGGAGTTTTGCACTTTAAACCCGTTATAAACGACGACAAATGTGCAATGTAGCGACTTCGATGCCAGGGCGGGCGGAAGCCGGGCAGTAAGAAGTTCTCTTATCATCATTCAACTCAATTGCTTTTTCCAAGATTCTAGTTTACATTCGGACGTGCATTTCCATCATGCTTGGTCTTCAGTCCGTGGGCGCTTTGCTGTATCAACGTCATTAGTCAAGCCCTGCTCCGCCTGTGTAGACCCGGACGAGGTCCTCTTTACACAAGGTGCAGTGGTGACTCTCTCGTGCTTGGGGGTGGCAGCTCCGGACTTCTTTTTGGGCAAGAGACCTCGTGTCTCGAGGTCCTGGAATGCACGTTTTTCGTAGGCGTCGGTAACCTCGGCGATGCGAGCTTCGATATCCTCCGCATCCGGGTCGAGTTTTTCTAGCGCTTTGATCGTCGAAGCAAGCGAGGCGCAAAGCTCGTTGATCTCTTTTTCGCGGGTGTCCAGAACTTCCTGCGACAAACCGCCGTGCTTGCACTTGCGTCGCATCCAGCCAATTTCGCTCGTAAGCTTGCCCTGACGACGACGAAGTCGCCGCAACATGCGTTCAAGTGCAACTTCCCTACGAATCCCATTTGATACGCCGCGTGCGACGACTTCTCCGGTGCGTGAGTCCCTGTGAAACAAGTCTGCGTTGCGACGCGTATGGCGGTCGTAGGCCGGACCGTAACCGTCCTGTTGCGTTCGGCAGCGAATTTCCTTGCAGGCGTCCGCACCGGAGTGAAGAGTCTCAATTTGATGGACCAATTTCTTGTAAAACTCGAGCCAGCCTTCCGTGGCGCCTTGGCTGGCGAAGGCCTCGCGCAGACCCTTGTGCACTTCGAATGTACCGTGAAGAATCTTGAACAGATGGCCGCGCACGATCTTTGTTCCTTCGCCATACTTTTCGGCGAGTTCAAGGTACTCTTTGGCCAGCTGTACGGGCTCGGGCATGCACTCTTCCGGAGCAAGACCGAGCGCGGGGTTCTCGAGAAGACCCTCGGCAGACATGACGCCATCGGCTCCCGTCGCCTCGAGACAAGCTTGGATATCCTTGCGTCGCCCGATACTTCCATTCGCCAAGACAGGGATGCGCAGCGTTTCTTTGACTTTGCGAATGACCGCCCAGTCCGAGTCTCCCCGGCCCTCCTTGTTTTGTTCCTTTGTTCGGCCGTGCACGGTGAGAAGCGAGCAGCCGCTGGCCTCAAGACGGCGGGCGAGATCTAGTGTGCGCGCTTCTTCAGGGAAAATACGAATTTTGCACGAGACTGGCACGGTTAAGTTTGCGGAAAGGTGCGAGACGATCTCCTCGAGAAGTTCGACCTCTTCCATGAGAAAGGCGCCGTATCGGCCGCGGCGTGCAATGTCTTGCGGGCACCCAAGATTGAGGTCGATGCAGTCGCATTGCCCTTCGACCAACTTGGCAGCCTGCAGCAGAATGTCCTTGTCGTGGCCGCAGAACTGGACTACCAAGGGACGATCGCCCTCGTCGGTGGTAAACTTTTCGGCTCGGTACAGCTCATTTTCGCAAAAGATACGCGCATGGAGCATCGGCGACCAACACAGTTTCGTCCCGTACCGCCGGCACAACGCCCGGAAAGCGAGCTCGCTGGCGTCCACCATGGGCGCGAGAATGAGCTGCTTGGTGGGCAAGCCCAGAAGCTTCGCCACGGGCGCCATTATTATTATTACTCTTTTATTTTTGACAATCGGACAAGAGAAAGCGACGAAGTTGTCGCGAGCCCGTGCTCGTGCTCGTGCCCGTTCCCACGCTACCTCTGTCGCGCGCAACGAACGAGCTTTGTGGCTTCTTCCCTTGTCAATGAGGTCTGTTGTGGCTTGCTTGCTTGCTGATGTTGGTGGTGGTGCGGTGCCGTGCGCAACCCATTTTTATTGGTGTTCCAAGACCGTGGATCGTGTAGATAAGATAGACTGACGGCCGCGGCAAGAGGAAAAGTCCGTCTTTGCTTCTGCAGCGACTTCAATAAACGACTTACCACAAATGGTGGACGAGAAAGTGATGAAGCAGGTGCTTGGCTGCTCATCTTTGCGAGAGTAGAGGATTTCTGTCATCTTCTAAATTTATTTACTCGCTCCAAACGCGCCTTCGCCACGCGCATTCTCGCGACGTCATAGTACTACAATATGGAAAGCTCGGAGCTGCTCAGATCGCGGACCTGATCCTGAATCTTGTCGACATCTGAGTGAGAGAGCGACCGTCTGCGTTCCGAGTCATCGCCCGAAACACCTGTCCGGCCGGGCGTCTTGGTCATTCGAACTTCGCGGTGGTCTTGATTGTCAGAGAGATTCTGCTGCTGATCGTTTGCGCCTTGCGCATGTGTTGCAGTCTCCAAAGAGGGCCTGGGGTCGAGAGAAGAGTGTCGGCGACGGGTTGTGGTCACATTTGATGCTGTTGAAGGCGATGCTTGAGGTGGTGGTGGTGGTGGAGGAGGAGGTGCCCGGCCATATCGTTCAACAAGTGCTGTAGGAGTCTGCGCCGTCTTGGTCAAGAGTGCCGCGTGATCTGCAGCGCTGAGTCTGTGCGTTTGTGGAAAGATATCCGGAGGAGTATGCAAAGAAGTGTTCCCTGAAACTGCAGAGGCAGATGCAGAAGCTGAAGTGGAGGCGGAAGCCGCTCCTGCGGAGGCCGATGCCGAATTCGGATTACTGCTCCCCCGACCGCGTCCTAGTTTGCTTCGTATAGAGGCAATCCAGCCACCTCCCGATTTTTTCTTGCTCGAATCGTTGTTCCTGTCTTTGCGCGAACCCTTCCCCAAAGATTCCGTGGAGTCGGCTGGATATGAAAAGGGGTTCCCAGAGGCGCGCGGGCTAGATAGAAGAGCACCCTCCTCGGCCTCAATTTCGTGGCGGTCGATTATGACTCGCATGAGGTCTCGTGCAACGCGCACCCTACGAAAAGAGACTACAGCTTCAGATTGGTACATGTCGAGAATCAAAAACCGCCCAGCCCACTCGGCGGCCAACTCACGTCCCGCGTCTCGGCATGAGCGCAGCATCGCACAAAGTGCACCAAAGACGGGACGCTCGGCCTCTGGCATGTGCCAGAGCACAGGAAGTAGCTTGGCGTACACTTCTGAACTTGACGATGCGGCACCGCCGGCAATCGATTCGTAACGCTCGACGAGTTGACGCCGCATGCTTGCTGGTACGATTTCGAGACGAGAGCACGCAATTTCGAGCGCCTCCATGATCGTCTCGGTGGAGAACTGCGGAAGCATCTCGTCGAATTGGCTATGGTCCGTATTAACAACGCGACCGAGAACGTCGACGCACTGCACGGCCTCTGCTGACCGCCTTCGCCTCGCGCCATGCGTAGCTGTGCTCGGCGCAGCCGATGCAGCTGCCGTCAAGCCGACATCGCCCCCCTTGGTTCCGCGATGATCGAGGTCATTGTACTCGTGAACTTCTTCGAGCGGTCGCGTGCGCTGCGCGGCGACTTGGCTTTGGAGGGTCTCTACCAGGTCTCGAGCTGCGAGGTGCCTGCACAGGCGGACCGCGACAGCGCGCAGGTCCGCGTCCTCGTCGTTGCCACCGGCGGCGGCTGCTGACTTCTTCATCTCGTGCGACTACTCTCTGCTTGTGCAGAGCGCGCAGCGCCAGAATGGCGCAGCGGAGAGACGCGTCTCGTGTCTACGCCCCGGCACCGCACGACGCTGCACTCCGCTAAGCGAACGGACGGAAAGCGAGGAGAAGGGAGGGAACTCTACTCCCCCCGCCGGCCAAATCGATCCCCAATCGATCTATCTTTGTTGGGTCAAAAAAATAAGTTTTTTTTCTTTTTAATTTCTCGGGGATGATGATGATGATGATGATGATGATGGGGGGACCAAAAGAAGAAGAAAAATAATAAATTAATGAGAGTTCGTTGGCCCCCCCCCCCCCGCCTCTTCTCTTCATCAAAGTCAAGTCGCGTTGAGGGTTAGAACGTTATGCCTGAAAGAACGAAAGGTGCTTGTTGGCTTTCGGAACTCCGAGGTCCTCGCCGGAGGCCATGCCACCCATGAAGAACAGTAACATCAGATTTTTTTACGTTATTTTCTTTTTTGAGGGGAGAAAGGATTGGTTCTCGAGCGTACGAAATACGAACGACAGGAAACCTCACAAATAGATGGAAGTCATTTGCCGCATTCGCACTCGGTAAGTTGATTCCATGCATGTTTTCTATAACATCAGTGGTAGAGCGAAGAAACACTGGTCTCGACTTTCTTGTTGTTAACAAGCTTATGTACGAATTGCTCCGGAATAGGGACCTCGCGCATTGCTCCCTTGAACTCAAAGGCACAGTTCATCTCGGAGGAGTTTGCTGCGACAATCATGAAGTTTGGATTGCTGGCGCATTCTTTACTGAGTTCCACAAGAACGCCATCTGACTTGTCGATGGTAATGCATGGCACAACGCCGTTCACATACACCTTGACGGACTTGCAATTGGAAATTTCTATGTTGCCAATCACATTCTCGACATACAAAGAGACCCTAGTGGAGCTATCAAGCTGCACCGTGGCGCACTTGCCACTCAGGAAAATGTCTGAGCCCTTGCAGTCGCGCACAGCCACTACGTGCGTAGTCTTTTGCACAGCTACATCGACACGCCCATTGCCCACTTTTTCGACAGTCCACTGATTGCCTCGCAAAACAGCCTTGCTGCCAAAGCCCCTGTTGCTCGAAGTAAGCGCTATTGCGTTTGCAGGTCCAGGCACAGCGGCCATCTTCGCTTTGGCCTGGAGGGCTTGCGCCTCCTTCGACTGCACGCAACCCATCTTCTCTGTTCGCTTTCTCGTCCTCTGGGGTCTTCGCGAGCGCAAAACCTCACTCAAGGTTCACAAAGCTTGACGTCGGCGTCTCTCCCCGTCGATCGAGTAATGCCATCGATCGAGCAATGCCATCGATTGAGCAATGCCGTCATACGAGCAATACCGTCATACGAGCAATACCGTCACCCTCGCTCGCCGAGCGAGGGATTTTTTACGCCTGGCTGACTTGCCGTCAAATTTGCGTTGTTCTGACGGTTTCCAATTGCAGCGGTTATGAAAACGCTCTCGTAACTGTGGCGGAGTCCAGGCGAGCCGAGGCGGCGGTTTGATGATGCTTCGCAGTTGAGGTGATTCCATTCGTCTAACTGGACGCTCGCACACACGCACGCACGCACGCACACGCACGCACGCACGCACGAGGTGAACAGCAGTAGCGGCGGCTGCGGCGGTCGATGATGCACGAGGCCCTTCACAAGGAAAGACCTCGCCGGCGATGAATACAGCTGCCTTAGATCCGGAGTGCGAGCAAGACATGCAAGGTTTTCCAGGCAGCCGAGGGCGTGACCCAACGGAGGACGTCGAGGTTGACAGCGAGGAACAGTCAAGACAGCAGCAAGATCAACAGCAACAGCAGAATGACGAGGCAACAGAAGAAGGGAGGGCTCACAATGAGGTCGTGGAGTTGGAGTACTGGAGCTTTATCAACCGAGGCCTGCAAGGCAGTGTCGAGAGGAGCTTTTCCTCAAGCACACTAGCGCGAGCCCATCTTGTCGGTACGCTGAATCTTCAGGGCAATCAGCTTACTTCTTTGAGCGGTATTGCAGACTTTCGAGCACTACGGAGACTTAATCTTGCGTCGAATGACGTGCGCAAAGTTGAAGCCTCCGACTTGGCTGGTCTCTCACATTTGCTATTTCTCAGTTTGGCCAGCAATCTTTTGGTCTCGCTGCCGGCAGGATGCCTCCCTCCGCTCGCAAGTCTTCGCGAACTTGATCTGTCTTACAACGCCATTGAAGATGTCGAGGGCCTCAGTGTCTTGGGCCAGCTCGAAATACTCAACTTACGTCAGAATCGTATCGGGACAATCTCTGCTCTCGAGCCTCTTCGACTCTGCGACGGGCTTTCGAAGCTTTTACTTGAGGACAATCCCGTCTGCACGACAACGCGTCAACTTTCTCAAAACATACGAGACATTCTTCCTCAGGTTCGCGAAATGGATATCGACGTGGGTGCAGAGACAGCGCTCGTTGTATCGCCAGGTGTGCGTCGTGGGCGTCATGCGACTCATGACGCCCACGTTGGCATTTCTCTATCTTCTTCTCCTCCTCCTCCTATTCCTCCTCCCTCTTCTTCTTCTACTTCGCCATTAGATGTGGCCAAGTCCGCAACATCGAATGCGCCAGAACTCCCGCGCTTTCAACGCGCCGCAGAACTCTTCTTGCGGCGCATGGAGCGCTCTCAATTCAAAGAGAATGCGGACTCTTCACCACGAAAGGGAAAGAGTGTCCACAATCCATGGGCAGTCGAACCAGCGTCAAACGATCGCATCATTCATACTCGCATCTTGCGCCAGCGCATGCTCAGCGATGCGCAGCATGCGCAGATTCTTGCGGACTGGCACGCAGACAACGCGCGTCGCCCTTCTGACGTTCTTCAAGAATGGGCTGGAAGTCGGAAGCTCGCCCGAAGCATCAGCCTCGAGGACGGAGAGTTTCAAGACCTCTTACGATCAGGTGGAGTTGAAGTTTCAAAGCGACAGATTGCTCGGTTTCGGCGAGCTGGCCGACGAGATGAATCGCTCAAGGTAGGTCACCTCGTCGAAACGCTCGTTTTGTTGCGTCGAGAGGCCGACCGTCGCGCTAGGTCTGGCAATGACGAGGTAAGCACTGGAACCGCCGAGGTTGTCGAAGAAACGTCCACCAGCGATAGTATTTCAGCATCACCTGCGAACGTGGGCACTATAGAATCCGGGGTGTCGTCAGCTGTTCGAAGTGATGGTGACACTGACAACAGCAGCGTTAAGGACGAGACCAGCGACGACGACGACGACGACGACGACGACGACGACGACAAAGAGAACGATGATGAGGACGGTGAGAATGCAGCTTCACAGAGTAAGAAGGGATGTACGCCTCAAGCACGAGCTGACTCCCCAATTGACCGCAATAACACAAATGGCAGAAAAGAGGATATCGAGGAATGTTCGGACAAAGACGCTTTTGAGCAGCGCAATCAGATTATTGGGCCCACTAAAGACATGGATCTCAAGAAAACAGCAAACGCCTCCACCGATACGTCGACTACACTAGATTTATCTGCATCGCTGCTTCGGCTCCAAAATGTATCGGACGGTCGTGAACAACAACAACAACAACAACAACAACAACAACAACAACAACAACAACAAGAGTTTTTCTTGGCCGAACTCTCGTTACTTCGCCAGCGACTTGAGAGCCATGAGCAAGAAGCATGGCGGCAGCGCTTTGAAAGACTGGAAAAGACATCGCTCGCAGCAAACGAGCGTGTTCTCGCTGAGCTAGAGAACAAGCTTGCAGCAACGCAAGAAGAACTTCGGCACGTTCGAGCGTCAAAAGAAGCAGAGTCTGTCGCCAGCGCTAAAGCCGCCCAGGATAAATTGCGAGCCCTCGAATCAGATCTCGATTTGTCGCGATCCGCGCTCGCCGCTAAATCGCAGGAAGCAGCGTCTTTAGCCGAAAAGCTGGAGGTCGCGCTTCAGGAAAAACGCTCACTCACGCAGCGTCTGAGCCATTTTCAAGAATCCTCCACTCTCACGCAGGACCAACTCGCTGGCCGGGCTGACGCCCTTGCCGCTAAGCTTGCTATTTCTGAATCTCGTCGCGAGGAACATGCTGCCGAAGCTCGCAACCGCGCCGCCGAAGCGCTGGCGCTGGAGCAAAGAGTCGGAGCCGTGCTCGAAGAAGCACAGCACCTTCGTCAAGCGCTCGACTCCGCCAAAGAGGATGCGCAAAAGACACACACGCGAGCCACTGAGGAAAAACGCGCGATGGCACGCCAGCTAGAGGAAGCCGAGGTAGCAGCTCGCGAGGGGGCTCGACACCAGGCGGAGTTGCAAAAGCTACTCGACGCCGAGCGCGAGCAGACAGCGTCAAAGGAGTTGCGTCTTCAGCGCGTCTGCCTCGAACTACAAGGCGCATTGCGTGTCATTCGCGAGCAAAAGCAAAAGCTTGAACGTCTCATTGGGGTCGTACGAACTCGTGATAACGAGCTCGCGGAAGCACGCGCAAAGATTACTGAAATGGCTTCGCAACACGCTGAAGAGATTGCATCCATACGTCTGGAGACCCGCTCGCTCGAGCGGCGCGTCAAAGACGTTGACGAAGCCCGTGCCGATGCATTGCGAGCACAGGCTGAGGCGGATGTTGCTCGGGAAGAGGTTCGCAAGGTCACAGCCGCTGCGGCAGCTGCGCGACAATGCTTGGAACATGAGCTCGAGGAAGCGCGTGATGCTATCAGGGTAAAAGAAGCCATGCTGCGAGATCAGAACGAAAGTCTCGCCGAGATGCGGCGAGCGGCCTCAGACCAATCAGAGCTTGAACGCGCTCTGGAGAAAGCAGAGAGACGCATCGAAGACCTCAAGGCCGAGATTCAAGAGGCACGCGTCACGATCGAGGAACAAGAGGGGGTCATTGAAAGCTACGAGGAGACTGCACAGGAACAAGAGGACCTTGAACCCTTGCGCAAGGACCTTGAGCGCAAAACGTCTTTACTCGGGCAGGCTGCCAAAGAAATGGAACAGTTTCGCGAGCTGATTCAGCGCCGGGACGCAAAGCTCGCGGACCAAGCGCAGCGTATGCAAAATGTACAATCTGACCTGCAGCGGGCTCGCGAGGAGGCATCGAATGCGCGCCAAGAGGCGCAGCGCAGCGAAGAGAATGTATTTGTCCTTGAGCAAACGCTTGTCGCATTGAGGAAGGAAAAGGATGAGCTGGCTGCGAAAGAAGTTGCCCTGCAGGCGGACCTGACGAACGAGCAAGAGGTACAGACTCGACTTCGCGCAGAGCTCAGACACGCAGAGGCGGAATCGCGCGAGCGCGTGCGCGAAATCCAAGTTCTGGGCCAGACTTTGGCACATGAGCGGGCCAAGAACGCGCGCAATGTTGCGCGCTTCGAAGGACTCATTTCTCAGATGCGTTCAGAATGAGATCATAAATTCGTTGTTTTATTATTAATTTTCCTCTGTTTCATTATCCCTTTCCGACATTTATTCGGCTTTACTTTCTTCAGTATGCAGTGAGAATCTAGCGCAACGTAGGTGCCCAGCCAATGGTTGTGAGCAAGTGACAACTTGTTTAGAAATTCTTTTTACAGACACATCTAAGACCCAACCAAAGAAAGATTTTGGTTCGGTAGTTTGAAGAAGAACAGTAAATCACATGTTACTTTCGATCATGGGCCCGCCTTTGGCGAATCTCAAAGAAACTTTCCCTCACTCGACTGGAGAGAGTTCTAGCCCAGGTGAGGACGCTTCCGAAGAGGCATCACAGTCAGTCTTGCACGATGAAGACGGGCGCCTCTTTAACGATACGCGTCGAGTATCGAGCTGAAGTGAATTGCAGAGCTGAATGCTCTTTTGGAGCACTTGAGGGTTGCTCATTTCGCGGCGAAGCGAAACGCAGCCAGTCGATGCTCGACGCTCGCGAAAAGACGATGCGACACTCGTCGCAGTCCCTGCTGCTACATGATTGAGGGCGTCCGGCTGAGGCACGCACGCTGTGGTGCCGAGGCGATGCCGAAGCACACGCTCTTGTTTGCTTGCGAATTTTTTGTGAAGATGGCCTTGGTCGCGCTCCGGCTCCTCGTCAAGTACAAGAGAGTCATCAGCGTCCGTGCCGCATTTGTTGAGATCCTCGCATCGCGTCCGGGTGACGTGACGAGGGTGATGCGTTTCAGGTTGTTGGATTCCTTGATTGATGTTCGAGGCTTGACGCAGCGACGACGCTTGATGTCGTGGAGCTGAACCAATTGCTGTGCGCGTGGTCATTGTGACGCAGAGGTGGCTCCGACTGCGGCTCCTTGATGCGTTCCGCGCCTGATGACCTTCGCAAGAGGCCCCACCGCTCGAGGCATTATCAACCTCAGAGATGGGAGATGGAAGAGGCAGGCAGTTTGAGCTGAGTGTTCTGCTCCGGGGCCTGCTAGTCCGAGGAGTTTGCGGCTTGTCACGGGGCACTTGTCGCGGCACCTCCGAAGTGGACATGTGTCTTTTGAAAGCGGCGTGTTTGCGCTCTTCCACTCGCCCCGACGAGGCTCTTCGCGGTCTGTCGCCTTCAAACCGGATCCTGCGATCATCTCGCTGCAGCACGGTCTGAAGCCTGACGGCGAAGCGGACGTTCTCCGCGGCGCGTTGGGCTTGGTGAAAGTCGGCGGTCTCGCGGCTGCCTGCGCGGCCTTCGACGTTGCTGACTGCGTACGCGAGCTGGCCGACCGAGGCTCTACGGAGCAGCCTGACGTCCTCGCTCGCTGGCGGCTCGAGGCGCGCCGCCGCCGCGGTCCCCTCCGCCCCCTCGGGCTTGCGCGGCGTCTGCGTCCGGGTCTGGGCCGCGCGCAAGGCCGCCTCGGGCCCCAGCACGAGCGTCGGGCACGACGCGAGCGCGGTTCTCTGCTGCGCGGCGCAGGCGAGGGCGCTGCCGACGCCGCCCTGCCTCTCCGTGGTCCTGCGCATGCGCGGCCTCTCCATCGCAGGCAGCGGCGGTCGCGCGTCCACGCGGGTCGTCATGCTGCAGACAGATGGCGCCCGCCCGAGTTCCGTTCCGGGTCTGCGGCGCCGCACGAACTCGTTTGTCGTTGGACCTGGACCTGATTGGAAAAGAAAAGAAACGAAAAGGAAAGAAACGAAAAGAAAGGAAAAAAGAAAAGAAAAGAAAAGGGTTTTTTCGTTTTTCTTCCCCTTTTCCCTCTTTCCCTCTTTCCCTTTTCCCTTTTTCCCTTTTCTTTTTCCACCCCGCGTCTGTCTTTCTTTCCTTTTCGAGCGAGAGCGATCTTATAGCTTGCTTGGCGCCGCCTTGCCTTGGCCCCGGAGAGACAGCTGCCGCCGATGCGACGGCGGCCACGACAGGTCCCACGCGCGCGCGCGCACGCGCTCGGCCGTCGCAGACAGGCAGGCAGGCAGACAGGCAGGCAGGCAGGCAGGCAGGCTGCTTGGTTGCAGACGGGAGGCGGGGCGCGCGGGATTCCGGGCTCGCAGGCCGCCTTTGGTAGGCAGAGCTGGGCCGGAATCGTACGAGCGCGCAGCCGGACGAACGAGTAGAGGCGAGAATTGACCTGCGCGAATGAGTCGACGCAAGTGCAAGCAGCACTTCAGCAGCCAGCAGCCGGGCCAGCTTGGAGCCCGAGGCGGGAAGGGGCACGCGGAGGCAGGAGGGAGTGGCGACGACGATTGAGGAATGAATGCGCGCAGCTGCAGACTGCAGCGGAGAGAAAATAAAGAAGAGGCCGGCGCGGGCTCCGGCGCGGTCCCGGTCTGAACGCGATAGAGCGAGCGAGCGAGCCTTCCCGAGAGCGCGGCCCGAGTCGATTCAATTGAATTGCTGACACGAGACGAGACGAGACGAGACGAGACGAGCGGTCGGCGAGAGAGCCTGCGCGCACGTGAGCCAGGATGGGGTGCTCCGGAAGTGGATTCCGGCGTCCGTGCGAGTCACGAGCAGGGAGAGGGCTCCTGGGCAGTCTGGAAGAAGTTGGACGTCTCGCACCAGGCGCAGGTGGACAAGGCAAGCGACAGCGAGCACGAGGCCCGCCCGTCCCGTCCCACCGTGGCCGCGAACGAGGACGAGCCCGAGATGCCGCGAGGAATGGACGAGCAGGCAGGCGAGCTCCATTCTGCAGCCGCCCGCGCGGACGGACGCGAGGAAAGTCAATCAAGCTGGCTGAATGACGCTGCGCGACGAAAACTGACTCCAGGGTCGAAAGGGGTGAGGTGGGCCCAGGATCGCAGGCGTCGAACGACATAGTGGGACTATCGATTCATTTTTAATTGTCATTAAAACGCACACAACTTTCACAACAGCACAATTAAACAAACAAGTTTTTTAAAGAGGCGCGGCAACTGTCCGCCCGCGCGCGAGGAATCCAGATGCCCGAGGCGGACAAGGAGATAGCCAGGGCAAGTCCCGCCGCCCGCAGCCGCGGACTCGAAGGTGAGACGAGACTGATGAGTCCGAGTCGCGGGCCAAAATGGACCAGATAGACCGCCGTCCGGAGGTCCGTTAGACCATATTTTCGCCTCACGCGAGAGCTCAGGGCTCAAGTTGGCCAGCGGCGAATGGCCCGTGGCGACTTTGAAACGAGACCTTGGCCAAGTTATGTTTCCAAGTGGTATACGCCTCACACACGACCCCCCCCCTTCCCCCCACACACACCCCTTGCATCCGTTCACCTTAGCATAGGCGATCTCGAATCGACAATGGATGTAAGACTTACTCACAGGACAAAATGTAGCCACTAATCGTACATAAAGAAGAGCTTAATATAACCATGACGCCTGCTTCAATGCAAAGGCAGGATCGAGCAACCAGGAAAGTGGTCAGGCATACGTATTTGGCGAACGAGCGCATTACCGCACTGCACTGCACCGCAACGCGGCGCACCGCACCGCACCGCAACGCGACGCAACGCAAGGTAGCGCAACGCAACGCAACGCAACGCAACGCACCACACCGCAACGCGACGCAACGCAACGTAGCGCAACGCATCATCCGATTCTTACAGAGACCGAAATTAATTTACCGGTCACCGCTACGTTCCAAGCACCAGCTTCGTCTTGTCCGTTGTAGGCCTCGTATCAGTCACGTGGTGTGCGCTTCCACCACCTTTCTCGCTGGCTTTGCAAAAGCGGCGCTTCCTCCACCTTTCGCTGACTTCGCAAAGGCCCCAAAGGAGAGGAAGGAGTCTATCACTGAGCGCTGTATTGAATAAAATTGCTATGGTCATTGAGAGGCTCGACAAATACCACTACAGCCGAGCGTGCACGCGCGAGCGTGCTCGCGTCGGCTCGATTGTCTCAGCCCCCACGCCGGGCGAGGCTTCGTCCAGCCCGGTCTGGAGGGAGGGACGCAGAGCAAGTCACGACCTCTTCTGGAGAGGCAGACGTCAGCCATCATGATGCGCGCAGCTCATGAGAAAAGCGCCTTCAATATACTCGGACAAATCACCACCGGGAAGAAACGCTCCATGGCGCCAAAACCCCGCCATCGAGCCTCTTCGTACGCAATATCGGACGACCTTGCAGACAATGCCAAAGAAGTCTTTGAACGACACCGAGAGCGAAAAAATTCGAAAAAGGATGAAGGAGCCAAAAGCGCAACCTTCAAGGTTGGTAAAATAAGCGGCATTGACGCAGAATCTGACGCCGAAACCAAGCAAAACGAAGACTTGCGCAAGCGCATCCGCGTTTATCTGGCAACGACCATCCTGGGGTACTTGCTTGACCTCTTCAATGGCATCTTTTCGGTCCTTTCCGTGTGTCTCGTCGTAGCCACCACATATTATTCAGAGTCAGACATCGGTCTATACCTTGATCTCGGGATATGTTGCTTTTTCCTCGCAGACTATTTGTTACGGCTTTTCATCGCTGATTCCCGCACTGAGCAGATTTTCTCATGGCAAGCTCTGCTGGACGCTGTCACAATCTTGCCCACCTTCGCAGAACTTTGGTCCAATTTCCGTGCCATCTCTTCTACTGACACCGCGCCGTGGATATATGTTGTTCTCAGCGTCACCCTCGTCTATCTTCGCATTTTCAGACTTCTGCGTCTGCGGCGGCTCCTGCTGTATTTAAACAAAGAACAAAAGAAGGAAATCGGCTTGGTCATCCTGCAAGGGGTCACGGGGTTACTGTTTGTGGCGGCCGTGCTGTTCGTCGTAGAAAACACTTTTCGACTTCCCTTGCGAGAAGATACCCTATCCTACCACGAGATCATGTACTTTCTCGTCGTCACGTTTTCCACAGTGGGCTATGGAGACATTTCTATGGTCACTGTGCCCGGCAAGATGCTCGTGACTGGGATCATCTGCCTCACGCTCTTGTACATACCTCGATGGACCAACATCATCCTCAAAAACATTGGCAACACGAGCATATACAGACGAGCCCAATATGTCGCATCTCCACACGTTAATCACGTCATCGTGACGGGATTTCTTGACCCTGTGAGCATGAGAGACTTTTTGAAGGAGCTCTTTCATCCGGACCACGGTAACCCGACACTTCACGTTGTCTTTCTCATTCAGGGCAGTCCGTCAGAGGAAGTTCTTCGAGTCTTGGAGGCTTCGAAGTTCCGCGCAAGGACTACGTATCTGGACGGATCACCTCTCAGCACGCGTGACCTCGCTCGAGCCTGTGTTACCTCGGCGAGTGCCTGCTTTATTCTTGCCAACAAGTTCACCCATACACCGCACAACGATGATGCTGTTGCTATTCTCAAGGCGCTCTCTCTCAAGCGCTTTGTCATGCACCACCACCGTTCTGACATTCTCGTATGCATGCAATTTATCCGACCCGAAAGCAAGGCTTTGTTCAATATCAGTCGAGCGAGTATTCCGTGTCATCTCGTGGACCAGGTCATCAGCATCGAGCAGGTCAAGATGGATATTCTCGCAAAATCTTGTTTGTGTCCCGGCTTTGTCACCATGTTGAACAACCTCGTTGGGTCGATGGAGTCTGATCACGATGGGCCTTCTACGAGCGATGATCTTGATCAGCTGCAGATTCCGGCAACAAATCATGACAATAAGGGACCAAGCAACATGAGTAAGAGGAAAATTTTCCCGTCGTTCCGCTCCCTGCAAAGTGAACATGCCCTCTCTCAAGATCGACATCTTGGTGAACCTGCCTGGATGGCCGACTACAAACGGGGCGCAAGTTATGAAATTTACCGTGTCAATCTCGGAAACGCTTTCAACGGAGTTCCTTTTGCCGAGGCCGCCGAAATCTTGCACCGTCGCCTCGGGATTGTTCTTTTTGCAATCGACATCCAAGCACCTTATTCGCAGCGCTACCGAGTCGTGCTTAATCCGGGTCGATTCCGCATTCCGGATGTTGAAATGTACCGCGTGCACGCTTACGTCATCGCTGAAGACGAGCGCAGAGCGCCTCTAAATATCTCACAACGTACGACTCATCCGGCCATGAGCATTCTTGTGCGCGAGCTCTCAGCGGCACGCAAACTGCAAGACCTTGTTTCTTCCACCCAAACGCACAGCGAGGATGCTTTCCAGGAAGAAAACTTATCTCCGCACGAACAATCTTCCACCACGATCAAGCAGCAAGGCGGTCTTTGGGCAGCAATGAGGAATGATCTCACGGGCGACGCAAACGCATCGCAGTCCTTGCAGGAGGCCGAGGATATTGAAAAGTATATCATGGCACAAAATGCGGTCAGTCTTGAGGATGCGACCGTAGAGATCTCGCTTGCGAGGGAGCTTCCAAGCGTTCGAGAACACGTTGTCGTTGTGGGCAATATGGATCACATTGTGTGTTTCGTGAAAACCTTGCGACTAAAGTACCTTCGCGAAATGATTCCGATCATTCTTCTGGCAGAAGAGCCACCTTCAGAAATAGCGTGGTCAAGGCTTTCCTCTTTTCCCCTCCTCTTTTTCGTGCGCGGCACGCCTCTCGATGGAGATGATTTGAGTCGCGCAGGCATTACGTATGCAAAAACCGTCATTATTGCTACCAAGGGTATTCAAAGCTCTAAAGCAGGGCCAAGCGGGAAAATCTTCGATGCTCAAACGACTGTCGATGCGAATGCAATCCTCGTGCGCAAAACGATTCTGCAGATGAACCCTTGCGTCGACATCATCGTCGAAGTTGTCAACTCTGACAATCTGCACCTACTCGGAAATGACGACGACCTCCCTGAAAGAATGGGTGCAGTTGCACACCAGCCGGGGGGTATATTGTCAGAAATGCATGTTCGTTCAGGCTCCAGCAGGCGAAACCTTGATGGCGAATCTTTCGACTCGGCAGAACCGATCGCAGATCTCGTAGATGCTTTTCATGCTCTCAAAGGTGAACATGCAATCAGCCAACTTCGACAGGAAGAACGGACATACACTTTACTGGCGAGTGGTCAAATTTTTCCGACCGCCATGCTCGACGTTGTTATTTGCCAAAGCTTTTACAACCCGCATTTAATCTCGGTGCTTCAGCTGCTAATCTCCTCAAATCACGGCACCCACCAGCAGGAGCTCACCGAAGAGCTTGCCTCGATATTGGGTCCAATCCATGACTCCAATCTCTACCAGGTACCTATTCCCAAAGAATACGTTGGAGAGACTTATGGTGATCTTTTCCTGCACTTCACGCGACGGCAAGGTGTCCTGCCACTTGGCCTCTTACGAGCCATGTATCCTTCTAAGAATCGCAGACAACAAGCATCCCGTACAAGCTACTCCCGTTACGTAAGCATGAACCCGGCGCAAGCTCAGGAGCTGTACGAGGATGACCAAGTTTTCATACTCTCGCCGCATGCTCCAGAGGGCGCCTTTGCGGATCGCTCAGTGCAAGCGGAGAACATTCTGAAAGAGCTCGCTCGAAAGAGAAGAAAAGACGAATAAACGCTCACCGTTCAACGAAAGCGACTCATGACTCACTTGCACATGTTCTCCTCAAGAAAAGACTGAAACTAAATTTTGAACCTTCATCTGGCTAATTCTCATCATCAGCATCAGCAGCAGCAGCAGCAGCAGCAGCAGCAGCAGCAGCAGCAGCAGCAGCAGCAGCAGCAGCAGCAGTAGCAGCAGCATCATCATCATCATCATCGTCGTCGTCGTCATCGCCATCATCATCATCATCATCACTATCATCATGGGAAGCACAATCGAAATAAAGAATCAATCGAACATCACGC
This sequence comes from Schizochytrium sp. CCTCC M209059, assembly GCA_000818945.1. NCBI lineage: Eukaryota > Bigyra > Thraustochytrida > Thraustochytriidae > Schizochytrium > Schizochytrium sp. CCTCC M209059. Next base: position 182,354 of record KN805385.1, on the reverse strand, counting down.
TCCGCATCAATCCTTTCAAAAAGGCATGCTCAAGAAAAAAAAATTACAAAACGCGCTTTGAGCGGATGAGGGTTGTCGATCAATCAAATACTTTTTCTTCTTTACGTTTGACATACGTTGAAACCACAGTGCGGACGGTCACACCGAATTTCATCTTCCCTTCTGGAAACGTGACCACTTTAGTGAAATAGACTGCAGCCTCGGGCTTGCAGCGTACGGAAGACGGCACCGGGGCCAAAAGTCTTGAAAGGTTGCTGCGTCGAAGTTGCCTTTTCGTAAGACGTCTCTTGTTCGTGTCCAAAGTCTTCCACCAGAGCAAAGCACTCAACAAGCATCTCGTGCAGAAGCAACAAGATGCACGCGCGCGCCTTAAGCTCCTCCTCCGTGTGAGAGGACCCGTTTTCGCATGCGACAAGTTCTTGCAAGGAAACCCTATCCAACGCCATTGCAGAAAGCTCATGCTCGCGAAAAACTTCGATAGCTCGCAGGATGTTGCAAAGATAACGATCCTGGTCATTGTTCCATTCTGTCTTGAGTAAGTCCTCAATGTCCTGCCCGGGAGGTGCTACCTCGCGAAGACCCTCGAGAATGCCGGATTTTTCACCATCGTCGATGCCGTCGGTCGCTCGCCTTGAAACCGCAGCAATCTCTGCGGACGGAGCCGTTTGACTGCGAGAAAGCGATCCTCGGCGCGGTCGAGTGCTGCTGGAAGGCAAGGAAGAGAACATCCGCTTGAGACGTCCGCTGAGAGACTCGCTCAAATCTGCAACACGCTTCTTGGCCAGAATGACATCCAAGAGTGCCTCCAGGTCAATTGCATGACGAATAAAGCGCGTCGCAGTGGCAGTGCCTTCGCCTCCAGTCAAAGATAGCGCGCCTATGCCGAGTGGCGTCTCGCTGGACTTAAATCTCATGGTGACCGCATCCTTTTCATTATACAGACTCACCGCAGGATAGTACACATCCGAGGGGAGACCCTCCACGGCAATACCGTAGTCCGCACCATTGCGAGCAAACGTAAGCGTACGCGCATCACAGTCGAGTATGACACGAATGATATCTCCTTCGCGGAAAACCTCTCCGTAGCTCTTGAGCTTCGACTTGTTGTGCCATACCGCGCGATTCGATAGATACGCCCAGCCATACGCATCTGCGCCAACATAATTGTCCATGCTTGCTTCCTTGGTACACACACCAACAAAAATGTTTTTGCTCACGCAGTGGTCGATGTGCACATCCCACGTGTGCAAGCCTCGGGAAAATCCAACGTTGCAGCGAACCGCATTCCATTTCTTGTTCACCGTATTCTTCACAGTCCGGTTCAGTCCGCTGAGAACGAGGTTTGGACCTCGATGCTCAGGACTCAGCATAATCACCGGCTGCAAAAGCGTGTCTACCTGCAAGACAGGGCCAACACGCGAGCTTCTAGTTTTCGAACCAGGAGATTTGGGCTCTGTCTCGGAGTCATCGTCCGGCGATCGCAAGCGCATACGAAAGCGGTACGTCGTATCCGGCTGTGCACTTTCCATGATGTAGCTCTGCGTCACAATGGGGAGCTCGGCAAGTACTCTCCAGTCATTTGTCTTGAGACCCACAGCATACTCGATAACCCGCAGCGTGTCCGGTCGAAATGCAATTCCGCTTGTAGCATTGTCTCCGCTCTGCGCGACGAGATGACGTTCACTCGACTGAGCATTGCCGCCATGCAAGCTGTTGGACCTGGCCTGCTCGACTTCACTTGCTTGAAATGATCCAAAGGTAGAGATCCTGTCATCGTCCTCGTTCTCGTCATCGCGTCCGTACTCGTTGACAGAGACTGTTGTTGAGCGGAGGGATCCGGTGTCTGCATTGTGGCCTGAGCGTCGAAGGGGAAAGCCTGCACCCGAGCTCGGCATGCTTGAAATATCCTCCTCGCCAACATGATCGCCCGCACTATCAAATCCTCCATCACTGTCGTTGGAGAAGACACTGCGAGCCGATGATGCCCAAGTCAACATGATCGAGTCCTCGGTAACGTGACCAAGTTCCAGCTTGAGCCCTCGTGAAGACAGCATGTCCTCATCTGTGCCATTCGATGACTCCGTATCATTTTCCTTCATAGCGCTTCCATCATGGTGCCGAAGCAGCTTTTCCAGGCTGTCGACGGCGACCAAGAGCTGAAGCAAACCATGGACATATGCAGAATGTGGCGTGCCGTCCAAGAAGGGCTCTTCCTTTTGCAAACGCTTCGTGAATACCCGCTGAAGTGCGTCAGTAGGGACGCAAGCCAACATGTCCCGCGCCCATCTTGCAGAAGCGGCCCCGCGCTCGACGTCGTAATGTACACGGCCGAGAATCTTGGCGCACAGACGAACGATTGCATCTTTGAGTGCAGCATTCTTGCAGAACAGACAGGCCACAAGCTCAGAAAGCGTCTCTGCAGACACAAGTTGCGATGCCTCGGGATCTGGATCTTGCACGCGCGCACGCGCATCGAGGAGACTCGACAAAATATAAACTGCAAGTTCCACGCTTGGCTGAGTCAGCGCCTCCTCATCGCTCAGCATCAAGTGCGGAGCGCCACGAAAGCCGTTCGTCGCAGTCCCGAGAGCGTGCTCGAGAGATGGATGGTAGTCGGCGTCACTGCAAATAATTGACATGAGCGTGTACCGCTTGGTTCCACGTACTGCACCCCAGGCCACGGATGCATATGCGGACTTAGTGGCGCGATGCAAATCTTTGAGTGCTTCTGAGCCAAGTGCTTGCTCTTCGATATCACGTGTGTGCGTGAGCAAAGCCTTGCGAACCACAGCATATGAGCTGGTCGCCATGTGCGGCACAGGTGTGCTCTTGATTTGGAAATTATCGAAGAGCGTGATGCCTCGAAAGAGGCTCAGACGGAAGAATTTCATCCACACATCCAACGAGGCCAGACGGAGCACTTGTGGCGTTCCAGAGCCCAGCAAACCTACAGTGACCCCTCGTGCGTACTCGATTGCAAGAGCACTATCTACTGCAATCGCGCACGCTTCGAGATCTTCGGCGCGTGCACGTTCGACAAATTGTAGCAAAGCGGGCACGGAGAGCTCCCCGCGATCAAACCTCACCGCCTTTCCGCCAACACCAGATACTCCGGACCCGGGGCGAATTCCCCCCAAGACGTTGATAGAGAGCGTCAGATCACCTGGCGTGCTTCCCATGGTATTGTTACTTCCAAAACGAGCCGAAGGAGACTCAGTCCAACCCTCAGAGATGGCACGTCGTCGCGCTTGCGCACCAGTTGGCTCATCGTAGGAAGCCGTACCAACGCGTTCCCAGAGGGGAAGTCCTCCTGATCCGGGCGAGTCAACTGTCTGGGTTTCCAAGCCAAAGACATCGCCCGAAAGTGCGTCCTCGTACGCAAGAAGCTGCGCGTCATCTTGCGCGCCTGGGAGCTCATCGTCGCTCTCTTGGTGGGCTCGGTGGCCATCAACAGCACCAAGGCCGGACCCTTCAAGAACCATGCTGCGAATTAAGCTCTCCTGGCCATCTTCTTGCATCATCCGGTCCATGACCCACGAGATCGCGGCATTCTCGTCAAAAGAAGACCCATTTTCCTGTGCATCACGCGCCACGTGATCTACGGCACGTCTGCACCATTCCATTGGTAGCCCTGTTGCAAGCAGGGCGTCAATGATGCGCTGACGACGCTCCTCCGTGTTGGGGGACTGCGAAAGCTGAGCAGCTCCTTCGCCCTGCGCATTTTCGCTCAAGTTGCGAGCGCCAAGGCTTGATGCAGTGTTTGAGCGCGCAGCCTGGCTGTTGGATGCCTCTAATGGCGCGTCCTGGCGCAACGTGTCCTGAATAAACTGGATGTCTTGAGCGATCTCGTCTAGATCTTCCTGGAACGAGGAAGTTCTCAGCGCAGCACGTCGGGGTGGCATAGAACCAAGAGATTTAACAATGCTCTCAAAACCGGACGGAGGAGCAAAGTTAAAGTCCGTGACAACGATGCGCGCACTTTGTCCCATGGCAAAGGACAAGACAGGAAACAGACCCCCAAGTGAGTCGAAGTCCGAAAAGGCAATTCCGAGATCGTGACCGTTCAGCGTGTACTGAATGCGTCGCGCGTCCATGTCGAGCAGGCAGCCAACCACATCTCCGATTTGCCATGGCTCTTCGAGGCCGTAGGATGTTGCCTCGTCGCCCGTCATGCGACGTTGGCGAGATCCGTCAAATGCCCAACTGCTGGGGTGATTACCCACACCAGCTCCTTGAGCGCTGTCCACTCGAAACTCACGATTTGCCCACCCAATTTGCATCTTTTGGTCACTCAACAAAACAACCTCGTAGTACCACTTTCCTGCCGAGAGAGAGATCAAGCCACTGGCGTCCAAAGCTTCTGAGGCATCCTCGTCTGCTTCGTCTGCTTTTAAACGACGGCTTTGCCGTAGGCGTACCGTGGAAAAGTCCCCGAGTCCCTGAATGCGCATGTTCTCCTGGTCAATCTGGACTTCGCCACCAAGGGACTCGAGCCGAATGAGCCGCGGCTCCGGCTCGGTAGAGGTTAGAGGTCCATACCCTTGTGCGAGAGAATGACCTGCTTGCTCGAGAGAGGATGTTGTTGCCCCAAGGTTTTGTTGGCTTTGGGGATCCTGCTGCTGTAAATGAGCTGATACGCTGGAAAGTGAGCCATTCTCCGTACGAATGCGCTCGTGAAGTCGAAGACTTGCAGCCTCAAGAAGACGAAGGGAAACTCGTGCTTTGCCAGAAACTTGCCTCATGACACGAGCGACATCCGGAGAAGCGCCTTCTTGTTTGGAGATCAGCTTGACCAGTTTGCTCGCGAGCATTTCGTTGCCGCTTACAGCAACGTCGAGGATCTCCTTGACGAGATCCTCATGCGAAGCGGCAAATGATCGTGCGATAGAAGTCTCCGTCACATCTACTGAGGCCTTTGAAGAAGTCAAAGAAGGCACTTCCGTAGGACCTGTTGCCAACTCGCGACAAAGAGCGCGAAGTGCGTCGCAGAAGCGGCCGAGCGCCTGTACAGGTCTGACGTGCCCGCTCATCGATGAAGGGTGCTCAAACCTTGATGGCAGATTTGCCTCGCACAATCCCGCAAGCTCATTCATGCCCATCTTGATGCAGGTATCGTTTTCAAGACAAACACCGACTTGGGCCACAGGAATCCACTGTTGAAATCCTTCATCAAGCTGAATGTTGACCACCTTGTCGAGCCTCCACGCTGACGGGCCGAACGAGTCAATCGCTGGCAAAGAAGCGTTTGGAGAGCAGAGGGAGTTAAAGTCGAGACGCAAAAGTGCGTCACGGTCTTGCTCGTTGAGATAAGTGGTGCGACGGACGAGAGCAGCCCCGTGACGTTCCCAAAGCGAGAGATTGGCATGCTTGCCGGGCATTCGCCCAGTTGGTGAACCTGGAGACTTTGGACTGAGCGGCTCATCAAGCGTGGAGAAGAGGCCCTTCAGGCGCGCCACTTGCAAAGCTGCAATTGCAGCCTCATCGCTTACAAAAAACGAGTAAACGTCCTCGTTGCTTGCGGCAGAGAAGAGAGACGCATGATACGGCAGGAATTGTTCCTCGTGTTGCAAGCAGTAGGTTCGCATCAAACGCCCAGCGTCAAACACGCCACGGACGACGCCACGCAGAACCTGCTCGCGTGCGCCATCTTTGTCCTGCCTGCGATCGTCACAGTCATCATCTTCAACCCTTTGTTGAAGAAGAACGACAGCATTTTCACGAGGGACACCAGACAAAGAGGACCTGTACATGTCGAGAATCGCAGGCGCATCAAGAACGCCGAATTGAGTGGCTACCTCGGGTGAGCATTTCTGGGCAACTCGCGCCGCATGAAGAAGGGCTGCGTGGAGAGACGCTTGATGCGCCAAGGCCCGTGTCCAGTCTATGCGTCCATTCATGCTGCTGCACGCCGAACAAAGAAAGGAGCCGTCGGTTCTAGCAGGGCTATGTTCCCCGATCTCACGCAATAGACGCTCGCGTGCAATAAGGACCATGTCTTGAAAGTGCTCTTTCCGCGCGGAAGGCTCATATCCGGTCAGCTGCCGAAGTGCCAGTGGTTGTGCCGCGCAGCTTTCCTGGCAGGCCCAGCAAAAGTTCGACTCGCCTCTACGCTGGATGCGGTGAGCAAAAATAATGGCAAGGGTGTCCCAATCTTTGACGCTTTCAAGTACCATCAACACGCGCTGCTGTACGACAAGCCAACGAGAAGAAGCGAAAAGCGTATGCAACATGGGAGCAAGCTTCGCGTCAAAGGGAATTGTTCCCACATGTAGACTCTGCAAGAGTCGACTTGCATGCAGTTCAGCTCGCGCAGCCCGCGCCTCTCGTGCCTCAGCTCGACCCAGGTAAACGATTGCTTGTGTCTGGGCAGTCTCAAGACTTTGAATGTGCCAGAGCGGGTCGGAAATTGTCACCGGCGCGCCTCTTCTCAACAGACGGGACATGACGCACAAGTTACACCCCTGGTGGCTCGAACAATGTTCACTTTCCGCCTTGTTAAAGTCCGCGCTTCCCTTCCAGCCACCGTAGCGGATGGCCGCCGAGCTCGATGTTTTGCGCAAGACCTGCCCACGTAATTTTGATTCCGCAAAAGCGTCATCGCCGTTCAAGCGAAGCGTAAAAGTGCGCGCAGCCATGTCCACGCTTAGGCACACGTGCGTCCATGCGTCAAGGGCGCAGTCGCTGAGCTTCAAAGACACGAACTCGAGAAGTGTGCTCCTCTTTGCGTCGTGAAGAAGGATTGTCGAGATGAATGCCTCGAGAACGAGATGATCTTTCTCCCCCTCGGCGCCTTCAACTCTTCGAAGAACCACAATGGGTTGAGCAGCGACGCCGTGCTCTTTGCAACCGCAAGAGTCTTGCAGTAAAGAATGTTGCGACTGCATTGGTCCGTCATCCTCGTTGTCTCTTCGCTGACATCGTGCAAAAATGGTTCGTACTTCGTTGGGCTGGAAGCTCTCCACGAGAGAGGACTGCCCTTGACCCGTCGCTCGCAACCAGAAGGAGACGGCAAAACTCTTGGACGCGATAGGATCAGGGGGTACATGCGAGGCAGTCTCGGCTGCAGATATGGCGGACGTGACCTGGTCGCTAAAGGCTCCTCGAAGAACCTTATCGACAGCGTTATCGAGATCATCGTCTTCGCTTCCACCTTGCGATGCATTTTCAGGAAATGTTTCCGGCACGTGCTTCCCATGCAGCTGCGAGCTGACAAAGGCTGCACCTTGCAGGACCTTCTGCACTTTTTCCTCGGTGTTTGCATGAGCCTGTAAATCGCCAATAACCATTTGGAGTTCTGTCTCGACCCACTCGGCGAGCCGACTTCGGAATGTCTCTGACGCGCAAAGATTCTCATTCGTAGCACTGGTTGTGGCGATGGCAAGAAGCGTGCGCCACAGCTGTTCCTGATCTGGATCCCGCACAGCAATTGTGTCCATGGCTTTATCAGTGCTGGACGAAGTCGATGCGAGTTGAAGCTTCGCGCTGCGCTCCTTGACAAAGTTGTCGTACCGGGTGAGCACCGCATCGAGAAGCGTTTCGAGTTGCTCGGCCGTGACACGAGCTTGGTTCGCAGAGAGTAAGCTGACAAGGGCCACCTGTGCGCTGTTTGAAGGATCAAGGGCTACCAGCGTAGCGAGGGCTTCAACGGCGTCTTCAAGGCGGACAATGCCAGATTTGTCCTTGACTAGACTCGAGCGAGAGACCTCGGTTCGCGCAGGGCCAACGAGCTGAGGATTGCCGCAGACAATAGGGGCTCCGCACCACGATGAGGCATAGGGGATGTAAAAAGTGAGCTCGGCAACGAGATCTCCTCTGGCATGTTCAATCTCACGTGCGAGGCGCAAAAGCTCAGGCAGGCCCGTTTGAAGGTCTTGACAAAGGAGTCTGCCGCAGAATCGAGCGATAAGACGAGAGTTCTGCGAACTTGTAAGCGCAAGATCTCCCACAGCCTCTGCTTCTGTAGCGCGCGCGAAGAGCGCGCGTACAGAAGGAAGCAACTGGAGTCGTTCCTCAGGATTCAGAGCAGGAGTTACAATGAGCAATGAGAGCGTACGAGGAAGAACGGTCGTAAGAAAGGAATGCGTGCGATGCGCAGCATTGGTGTCCGCCGCGGCAAGGCGAAAGACTTGGTCGCTGAATTGCGTCAGGACGCCCCGCAACTGAAAAAATTCGGGCTCGCTCCACACTGCAAAGGCGTGCGACTGAAATGACAAAAGCAACTGCAAATGTGAAGGACGGTGCGTATTTCCCAAAAGATCCCGGAGCAAAGTAAGTACGTCAAAGTCCGAGGCAGCCATTCCTGCAACGAGCGGCTGCATCGCGTCATCCCGCGCAAGATTGCTCATGAGAACGTCAAGCACACGGTTGTTTGACTCTCCTTCCGCTCGCGCTCGCGCACTGGATGCGAGCATGTACCGTAAGAGTCCGAGTCGGGAGTCTGCGCTGGGATAGAACTCGCGAAAGCCTTCCTGCAAGGCCGCGGCCGCAACGAGGGCAACCTCATTGTAAGATCTTGCGTCCACGTGAAAGCAAGTCAAGGAGCCATGCCCACAAGAAGAAGAAGAAGAAGGTGTGGCAAATGAATCATCGCTTCCACGCGAGGCCGCCTCGCTGCCGACAATATTAAGAAGCACCTCGTGAAGCTGCTTCATGGTGTCCTGCCATGCGGCGCTTGCGTGTAACTTGTGAATAGGGTCTGGTCCCTTGCTTTCGTTTGAAGTCTGACTTGCCTCGAAACGATTCACAATTTTTAGATTCACGCATACAATGCGAAGTGTAGCCCAGATAGCAAACCATCTGCCCTTTGAGCAAGGAGCCATGCCGCCGAGGCACGCGCATGGCTCCTTATCGCTCTCTTGCAGGGAAGAGCTATCCGCGTCCGCCAAAGTTTGTCGAAGAAGGCGAACGAGGTCCGCAAATCCACGCGGCGAGGTCTCCACACAATAGGGAACGAGGACCTTGTCAACGGAGGCGCCGTCTGTGAGGTTGCGCCAGATCGCCTCCTTCCACGGTCGAGAACCAGGGGTGAAGATGCTTCCAGCGTTAGTCTGCTCGCACGAGTCGCTATTGCTTGCTGCAGCACTGTCGTCTGACTCTTCCGAAGAACGATTCCAGGCCGCGATGAACCCTGGCGCATAAATGGGGCACGGAACTGCAGATGAAGACGCGTCAGCACTCAAAGCAACGGCGCTATTAGATTTGGCAAGATCAGATTCCATACCGACTGCGGACAAGGTCTGGCTCACACCAGAGGCAAGACGCTCGAGATGTGCGAGGACGAAGAGCGCGACGCGATCTGAGCAAAGCATCCACTCCGGAAGAAGATCATCCTCATCGCTGGGCATGGTAAAGGAGGTAAGCCCAAGAAGAGCCTCTGACAGCTGGCCCCGGAGCATGGCCTCGCGAGTCGACGTGCCCAAGCTCGAGTCTTGCTTGCTCTCGTGACGATCCTGCGCATTGTTGTTTTCCTTGCTCTCAAATTTAGACTCCAGGGCGGTTTCATCGTGCGTTTCTGCCGGCTCCGTTGCAGCGATAGCAGGGTCAGCGCTGGCAGCAGAAGCTGCTGCCGCTGCTGCTGCAGCTGCTGCTGCTGCTGCTGCTGATTCGGCTGCCGCCTTTGCGGCCTCAGATTGCGTGAGTATCAGATTGTACTTGTCGCCCACAGCGATGCTGAGCACCGGAAGACCCCGGTCCACGAGACTTTGCACACGTTTGGGTCGCTTTTCGGTCCGGTTGCTTTCATGCCCCAGTCTCCCTGAATCGCCATGGCCCCACGTGTAAAGGTAGCCTTCGTCTGATACTGCGACGGAATGCTCGCATCCGGCCTCGACCTGTACGATGCGCACATTGGCGTCGACGAGCGAGTCGATGCGTCGGGGAAGGGTGTGGCTCTCTTCGTCGCCGTGGCCAAGCTTACCGTTGGTGCCTGCGCCCCAAGTATAGACATGGCCACGGTCAGTGATGGCCATGGAGTGATCCCAGCCACATGTGCAGTACTTGATCGTTTCTGACTGAAGAGCCATGATCTGGCGCGGACGAAGCTCACGCTCCGTGCCTCCGTGCCCTAGCACGGGCGGCAAGCCGGTGCGGCGAGAATCTTTGTATCCGGAGCCAAACGAAAAGAGGCGGCCATCGCGCGTGAGCGCAAGGGTATGCTCCCATCCACCTGCCATGGCCCGAATGGAGTTGTCCTGGTCGGCGGCCTTGGCTTCTTCCTCCTCTTCCTCTTCCTGCGTTTTGTCCCGCTCATTGTGAGCTGACTTGGTGAATGCGTCGACGAGCTGTGGATGAAGTTTATCTGCAACGTCGCCATGACCACACTGACCCTGGTTGTTCTTGCCCCAGGTGAAGCACCGACCATCCTCTGCAATGGCCATTGAGTGACTTGCACCGCAGTGCAGACCCACGAGCCGAACACCCTTTGGCATTTCAAAGGCTGACTGCTTGACAGGCTCTTGAAGGTACTTGTCATCGAGCGGGTCGGTAATAAACTTGGTCACCAAGCAGGCAAGAGCGCGGTCCTCCGTGTCACCGAGGCCAAGGCGGCCGTTGCCACCATTGCCCCAAGAGTAGAGGTGACCGTTCTCGAGAAGTGCGAGCGTGTGACCAAGCCCACAGGCGATGTCAACCACAGGCGGGCGCGTGAGCAACGAATTGACAATGCGAGGGTAATATTCTTTTGCCGTGGTGCCGTGGCCCAGTCGATTCTTGTCTCCGTTACCCCAGGTGTACAGAACGCCCTCGTCGGAAAGAGCGACGGAGTGCGTCGACAGTGATGCAACCTTGCAAATGGTTGCATTCTCCAAGTCAATGATCATCCGCGGCGTTTTGATGTTTTCAGTGCAGTAACCATCAGGACAATGTTCGTGCAAGTGGGGCTGCGGGCTTGGGTCGACTTCTGTGCACTTGCCATGGCCTAGTTTGCCGTGATCACCCTTGCCAAAGGTAAAGAGGGTTCCACCAACGTCCCCCTTTTCGGGCGGCTGGAAGGCGCGCAGCACATTGGTGAGACTGGCCTCGGCAAGTTCTCGAAGAAATGGCTCTGTGTCGAGATCCTCGCTGGCTGCCTGGGAAAGGAGCCCAAACACAGCTTGCGAGTCCTGCTCGCGGTCAGCTGCGTCCGCTACTCCCATGACAGAGGAACTCGTTTCGGCAGCTTTACGCTCTTCTACGTCATCCTTGGCACTTTCATTGGTTTCGTGTCTCGTCAGGCCGAGGCTCCGTTTAGGCCCTTCAAGAGCGCTCGCATGCTGAAGAAGGATGCGAACCACGGTCGCCAAGCCAGAGAGCGATCCGCGTTTAATACTGAGTCCGAGCCATGTTGAAAGCAGCTCGCCAGACGTCACCTCTACGAGCGGCCGCTGCGCGCTGGAAGGGCGCCGAGGCTGCTTGGTTTGCTTGCTGTACTGCTGCGACATGGCAAGTACGCCAAGATATGCGTCCTCAAGGACTGCTGCAACAGCGGTTGGAATTCCTGCATCGGCAATCATGGCGGCGGACATGCGCTTTCGGCGTTCGAGCTCCCTCGCGATCTTAGCCTTGCGCTTTTGAAAGTTATCCATGCTGTGATCATCGTCGGCGAGATGAGCCGCGCGCATTTGCGAGTCAATATGAACCTCTCGCGCCACCGGTCCGCTGTCCGTGAGGGCCAGAGCTGGCAGGTCGCTAAGAATTCCCGGGAGCTTGTGCAAGAGGGCAAACAAAGCTGGGCGGTTGTTTGCAAGATCGAGAGCAGCAATCATGCGCAAAAACATCTCGACGCCAAGGCGGACATTCATGGGCAGCTCTGCGTTGTCGTCGCTCGACGATCGTAGCGCCCGCGTGTGCTGAAGAAGGTCTTCCGTAAAGTCGGGACCAAGAATTGATTTCGGTGAGCCAATTTCCATAATGTCTGGCAGACTAAAGAGGTCAAACTCCTGGGCAAGGCTCGTGGCGGGCCGGAAGAGCGCGCAACGCGTCGCATGAAGAAAGCTTTCGACGAGGTCATTGTTGCCACGGAAGCGCTTCGAGACCTCGAGCACAGCGAGCTCCTCGCAAATCTGATCGAGCTCGTTGGTGTTTTCTGTTCCGGTGACAGGGCGCGCGCGCAGCGGCACTGCTGCTTCTTGTGCCTGCGCGGCGTTGCGGTGCGCAGTGCTCATTATCTTTTCTCACGTGGCGATGATGGTGAAGAAGAAGCGAGTGCTTGTACTTGGCTCGAGTTGCTTCCTTTGTAGCTTTGGTCGGTTTTTGCCGCTGGCGACCGTCAGAGGGTGTGCGAGCTTTCTCCGGAGACCGGCGCCAAGTCTGCGGCTCCACGCACTCACGCGCGTGGCTAACTTTGCTCAGCCACCTGTTTCTCCACGCCGCGCGCGGTCGCCCTTGGCCCCGGAACCTCCTCGCAGCAATCCGTTCTGGGCAGGCTGAGCTGAGCCGAGCCGGGCCGAGCCAAGCCAAGCTAAGCCAAGTCAAGCCAAGCCAAGCCAAGTCGAGTTGAATTGAGTTGAGCCGAGACGAGCCGAGCCAAGCCTGAACTGGCAGAGATAGCCGCTGCAGGCAGACCAAGAGGGGAGTTTCGTCTTGTGCCTCTTTTTACTCTCCTGCGTTCGTGAGACCACAACTTGGTTTAGCAGCCGTTCGCTTCTTCGGTTCAATGGCAGGCGGCCTGAGTGCTGTTTGGGTAAACAAGCTCGTCTACTTGCCTGTCTGGTAGCCTACCTGCCTGCCTACCTGCTTGCCTACTCAGAGCCGGCAGCCGGCAACTTGAAGATGCACACCAGCGCGGTCGCACGGCCCGCTGCCGGGCGACACTCATCTCTCACCGGACAAAAAAAAACGGCGGTTTCCTTATCGTACGACGTTACGAACACGTTATGCATAGGCTGCCACTGCAGCGGTTTCGAGATTGGCACTTCTGTGTAGCCTAGTGGTAGGTATAGTATATAGGATCTACGAATCGTGAGACCTCGCGCGTTTGCGGTCGATCATCGGATCAAAGCTTTCATCGACGCGATAGATAGGCCCAGAGAGGTCAACACCACGACCAATGGGTGCTAGAGCTGGTATACAGCCGTAGCTTGGTCGGGGCTTTACATTCGTTATTGTGGATGATCGATCGGGATAGGCTAGTCAGATGGATCCCTCCCTGCGTTGTATACAACAAAACAACAACAGCTTCGCGGGCTCGCGGGCGGGCGGGCGTGCGGGCGGGCGCGCAGACGGACGCGTGCGGCAGGCAGCGAGGATGTGGTCCGGAGAAGGGGAGCTCTTTGTGTTCGCTGGGCAGGTATACCGGCGCGACCCTGCGCCAGGGCTGCTGGGGCTGCTATCGAGAGGAGCGTCATGGCTCGTGCGAGGGCTCAAACCTCTTCGGGGCTCGCCGGCAGCAGGCGCGGGCGCGGAAGCTGATTCGGCCAAGGCGGGCGACGCCAGAGTCTCGCTGGGCATCGGCATGCTTTTTGTCGTCGCTGCTCTCGTCACACTCGCAGCGGTCTCGCCTTCAGGACAACAGGGATTGCCAAAGCTCTCCAAAGCTGGCCTTGCGCTATTCTCTGACAGGAACAACGAGGATGAAGGAGGCGAAGGTGCCAAAGGCGTTGTCGCCGATCGACGTGCGTCGTCTCAAGCGAGGCAGCAGCAGCAGCAGCAGCAGCAACAACAACAACAACAACAACAACAACAACAACAACAACAAAAGGAAGGAGACAAGATGGTGAAAAAGTCCTCGGACGCGCCGGCCGAAGCGAAAGGCGAGGAAGAGCGCTTGAGCCTTGCGAGCCAGCTCAAGTCTCTGAGCGCGGTCATGTCTGCCGAGCGCGCCAGTCAGCAAGATGGCCAACAGGATCAGCAGCAGCAACAAAAGCTTGCACAAGGGAGTGGCGCCTCGTCAGGCACGATGAATGACGGCTCGCTAGCCGCGCAACTTCACCAAGCCCGTGTCGCGATCGAGCGTCTCCTTGAAGAGGATAAATTGACCTATGCATATGGTGTTCAACAAGCTTTGCGCGATCTCGAAACCAAGCTTGGCGCCCTTGAGACTTCTGGCGCGCAACGCGTTACCGAACGTGACCTCTCCTTCCTGCGCGAGGGGGGAAGGAAACTCGCAGGAGAGGCAAGCGCGCGGTCGGGAATTCCCCGTGCCGTCCATGCGCGTCTCTTTGCATTGCACAGAATCCTCTTGGGCGCCCACGAGGCGGGTCTAGAACGTGTAGTGGTCCCGCGTATGGCTTTCGAGCTGCGTAACATCGTCATGCAGAGTCCAAGCCTTGCCAGAAAGCTTGGCGCCGATGCAGAGCGCATGATGAATCTCCCCCCACCGAAAATGATTCATGAAATTGCAGGTCTCTCTCTCCATCTCGCCGACGCAGACAGCGACGATCCGCAGGTGCTTGCAGCACGCTCGTACGTTGGAGGATTCGCTGGCATTGCAGATGAGCTACTGGCCGCCAAGTCGCTCTTGCGAGTGTGTCTGAGCATGGCGGAGATGGACCACCTTATTGAAGGACGCAAGCTTAGCAAAAAGGTCTTCACGGCGCATCAGGCTGCGACCCAGCTCTGGCCAGAATCTCTCATCCACCACGCCAAAGGCAAGAGTTACGGTAAGGAGGGGTCTACCCACTCACGACGAGACTCCGGCGACGCTGTCTCGAGGGCTCCAGTTCATGAGATTGTCGATTTGCATCTCACCGTTCGCCAGGAGCAGTTGCGCCGTGCTCGCGCATCGGGAGCATCGATTCACGAGGTAGCCGCATGGCGCCATTTGGTTAATGCATGCGACGAGCTCGCCAGCCTTGCGTTCCGGGCTCCAGGAGAGCTTCAGTTTGGAAGCCCGGCAAGATCCTTTGTCGTCCTCCTCCGAGACCTGGTTGAAGAGCTCTCGGCGCGGGCTTCAGGATGGGGTCGCGCAGACTCGCACGCAGGCGATGCGTTTCGCGCATCGAGCCTCATGATGGAAAGCACGCTGACGAGTCAGACCACAAAGCTCGCGCCCCACTCGTCGAACATTCGTCTCTTGGCCCAGGCCGCCAAAGATGTGCGCACGGCGCGTGCTGTCCAGCTTCATGTTGCGCGACTTGTCGAGAACATCATGCCCGGCGCGCTTACTGCAGTCTCTGTAGGAAGTTCTGTCGTTGATGGTATAACCGTCACCACTGCAAGCGAGGTTTCAGAGATTGATGTAGCCGTCTGCTTCACCCTTGGTGCCGAAGATGCCCCCTCGCAACAGGTAACCTTTGCGCGCGTGGATGTGTCGCCTCATACTCAGAGTGCCGTATTCAAGGCGCTCGAGCACTTGGAGCTTACGGATTGCATGGTCGACCTCGACGCCGTATCCGAGACTTCAACGGAGGATGATCAGGAGATGGATTTACAAAAACGAGTGGTCGACTCGATCGGTGCGTTACGCTGTTATGCAATTACGACTATTCCGGAACGTCTCAGCCGCGCCATTAACGAAGACTCATTCAAGACGGCGGATGCCCAGGCCTTTCTTGCCAAAGAGCTTACCGCGGAGACGGGGAAGACAGCCTCGCTTCTCGTGGATCCCTTGACGCTGCGCGCGCGGCCAACGGACCAGCTAATGCGGTTTTTTGAGCCGGCAAGTTCGCCTATGCGGACTGCTATATGTGCACTGACCCCGGACGTCTTGGTCGTCCTCGCAGAGACGACGCGAAGTGCCGAAGCTACTGCTCAAAAACTCTCGTGAGTGATTGCGTAAGTTTTGAGGGGAAGAGGATGATAAGGACTTCTTTTTTCTCTTTTCTTTTCTTGGGGGGGGGGGGGGGGGGGGGGGGTCCATAGAGAAGAAGTAGCTGACGACTCCTCAACCTGGGACTCTTGGCACAAGACTAACTAGAATATCGCCCGATGCCGTCTCGACACGCTCAGTCTTCCATGTGCGGGCCGTGTTCTCGGGACAGAGGCGCTGCATGTAGTTGTAGCCCCCAAAGAACGCTGGTGCGATGGTGAGCACAACGCGATCTATCTGTGCCACGCACTCCGAGCTTGATAGAATTCCTGTAATGACGCCCGCTCCTCCCTCTATCATCACACTATCGAAGCGCCGACGCAGTACGCGTAAGGCGTCTTGCAGGGCAATCCGTGCTCGACCGTCTTGGCCAAAAGCCTCAGCTGCGCAAAATTCGATTTCTGCGCCGGCCGCGCGAAGAGCTGCCTCGCGTTGTGCTCGCGAGTCGATCTCCTTTGTTTGCGCCGTGCCAGGCGCTGCGACGGCCAGGAGCAGGGGCTTCTTGCGACAGCGCTCGTCCGTGAAAAGTTTGCTTGAGAGCGGGGTTTCGAGATTGGCGTCGATTATGACTGGCTGTGGATCTTCGCCGTCGACGTGACGCGTAGTGAGCGACGGGTTGTCGGCAAGCATTGTGCCAATGCCAACGACAATCGCCGCGTGCGTGGCGCGGAGCGCGTGTGTGAAGGCGAAGCTCTCGGGGCTGCTGATTGCCACGGGCTCTCCGCGGCGTCGTGCGATGCTTCCGTCCAAACTCTGTGCGAACGTCAACGTCACGTGCGAGGCGGCATCTGCGGCGCCCTGCGCTTGCCCCTGCTCTCGTGCGGTGCGTGCATCTGCCACCCCTCGCGCCACGGCGTCAAGAACTGAGGACGCCATTTCACATTTTGCTGCTGCTGCTGCTTGGGGCTAGGCTGCGCTGATGCTTCAGATTTTTTTTTTCACTTGGGAAACTTGTGAGGCTTGATGTTAAGGATAACGAACTGCCTGGGCGGTCTCGGTCGCCTTGTTATCATGACAGCCTGGCGGTGATGTAAGAATAAGAGCGTGCGATAAATGTGGCATACCATTCTATTATGTCAAAATAGTTTATGAGTCGTAGCGAGCCACAAGCTCACGATCATGGGCGAGACGATCGCGAATTGCATCAAGGTCATGAAGACGCTCCCTTTTAGCAATCCTGCGCAGCCCCTGTAGTCCTCGCTCGACTTGGGTCACACTCCCCTCCGCGCGCTGCTTCTTCGCCGAGGCGTCGCGTAGCTGACCTTCGTATTTGGGGTCAATATTCTCGGGCATGTGCCAGCGCTGCTGACACCCATCAAAACCAAAAGGTACTGCTTTGGTTTTGTCGCAGCAGGACCATCGACGACGGTAGTGGGCAGCGCATCGTGTGTCGACACTTCCCGATTCCGCCGCTTTGCCGGACCGATTTACCGTGCAAGTTTGCGGACACGCTAATTCGTAAGTCCCCGGATGGTAGGCACATGCCTGCGCGTGGTTGGCAGACTCCATGTAAACTTGCTTGCAGTTCTGACACTTGACTTTGCGATTGGTGTGCTTGCGAAGAATTGTCTGCGTCTCGGGCTCCGAGGAGCTTTCGTCGTGTGTGGAGATTTCGTCGGACACCGAAGCTTGAATAACCTTTAGTAGGTCATTTCCATGCTTGGTGACACCAACGCGTACCTCGAACGCTTCGCGAGTGCGTTTTTGCCAGACAGCATACTCGTGCCATCCGCAAAAAGCCTTGTTAAGCGCCTTTCTTCGTGTCATCGAGAAGAAGATGGCTCCAAGCTCGGCGCGTCGCAAACGCAGCCAATTTCTGCGCCGCCACTGTAGCTCAAGGGCTCGGAGGTCCTCCTGTTTGGCTCGCGTTTCCGCCCCAATGGTCTGCAAAGCTTCGACTGTCCTTCGCACCGTACGTTCGAGGCTGACTACCTCGGCATTGTTAGCAATCTGACAGCTGAGCATGTAGAAGAACTGGTAGTGAAGCTCGCCGTAAAGATCCTGGGTATGGAACCGATTCATGTTTTCGTGCACCACATCCGAGTTGATGAACTCTGTTTCGCGTAGAACTGCGATTTTGTCTCGCTGGGACTGCCGAATCTGTGGGCGCGTTTCGTCTACAAGTCTCTGGGCCGCTTCAGCGCGTTCTCGGGCTTGCGCGGTCTCGGCACGCCGCTGCTCAACGTCGCGGCGAGCTTTGGTGTCAGCATCCACCTTTTTACGCATGAACACGCCCGCACGAAGAGCCAAGGCACGCTTGCGCTGCTCGAGCGTGTACCATTTGGCGACCTCGTCCTCGAGCTTGAGAGCTTGTAGCTCGTACTTGATTTTGTGCAGAAATGCCTGATTCACGCGCCGAGAATATTTGCGTTCCTCTTCGGCGAGTTTGCGTTTCTGCTTTTCAATTTCGCGCTGGTGCGCGCGAGCAAGTGCAGCATTCATGGCTTGCGCTGCGGCATCGGCCCCTGAACCTTCCACGCTTGCGTCGAGGCCCATTTCGTGCTGCATGAGCAGCTTCTGCATCTGACGGTTGTATTCGAGCCGCATCTGATAACTCAGATCGTCCTCAATAAGCATTTGCTTTTGCTCTCGCTTTGCACGCTGGCGATCGGCAACAACCTTTTTGATCTCGTCGCGTCGTAGTTGCTTTTTGGATTTCTCCTCGACCTCGAGGCCCTCGACGTCATATTTCGACTTCATCGCACGCATGGCTTCCTCCTTGAGAAAGGCACGCATCGATTGTTCCTCTTCTGCCATCGCCCAGCGCTCTGCGAGATATGCTTGGCGTTCTTCAAGGTAGAACTGGCGAAGTGCAATGTCCTCGAGCTCCATGGCATCGTTCTCGGCTTCCTCGCGTTCGCGCTCTTCAGCGCGCGCCTCCCACGCCCTTTGGGCCGCCAGACGTTCCTTTTCCAGCTCATTGTGGTGAGCCCAATGTGCCAATAAGCGCTCAAGCTCGACACGGCGAGCGCGACGTAGACGCGAAAGATCTCTGTACACCTCAAAGTGGATGGCCGTTCCTAAGGGGGCAACCGGTCTTGACAAAGCAGTATCATTTGCATTTGTACCGTCCGCAACCTGAAGGATACCCTCGACGCCTTGACCGCCCGCAAGATAAACATTAGATTCGTCCATGCGACGCTGCGCCGTGTCGAGCGAATTAGCATAATATGCTTCGGCGATGCTCCGTGACTCTCCATCTACTATCTCTTCGATGATGGACTCGATGGCTGCATCACGTTCCTCGCGCTCACGTAAAGTCTTGTAGCGAAGTCGGATTTCGGCTTCGGCAAGGTCGGCTTGCTCATCTTGAAAGATGGCACAAAGTTCCATGTACCTTTGTCGGCGAGCTCTTCTTCTCTTGGCTTTGGAAAAAGGCTCGGGGGCATATGGCTGGGCCTTTGTTGGGCCTTCGAGGTCAAACTCGGCAAGAGCCTCAACAAGAGCCAGGTGCTCCCGATTTACATGTTCGCGCGCAAGACGTTTAAATTGCTCTCGCTTCCACTTGAGCTGTAGCACTTGCAAGGCGTTGAGCATTGCTTCGCCGCGCGCTTCCTCCACAGCACGCTCTTCGACAAGTTCACGAAAGATCACCTCTTCGACCTGGCGCTGAAGGATTTCTTCGCGCTCCATGAGGCGCTGATTTTCGACTCGAAATGCAGCTTCTGCGCGCGCGTACTTTGCAGATGCGGCATCCTCGGCCTCCATAAGAGGCCGCTCAGCGGCTTCACGGCGACGTTCCTCATCGATGATGGGTTGCAACGGACAGTACAAGAAGATGATTTGGGAGCCGCCGCACACGAGACGGATTTTGACCATGTCGACAGCATCTTCTTGGTCATCAGCCTTTTCAGGATCCACGGGACGGCAAAAGACGATGGTCGCCAAACCAAGTCGCTTTGCCCATGGAACGTACAGCACTGGCGAGCCTCGCTGTTGCCAGCGAACAGTCTGAAGAATATTCTCTGCTTTTTCGTGATTTTCGCGAGCGGTCTGCAGCTCCTTTTTGAGGCGAGTTAGCATATCGTGAGCGCGATCGCGGTCTTTGTCAATCTGTTGGCTTTGCACGAGAGCATGTCGGGCCTCGTTACTTCGAATATCGAGGTTAGCCTCGGCAACAAACAGGTCCCGACAAGTGGCGTCGTAGATGAGCTCTTTTTCGATGCGGTCTTCGAGAGCAAGCTCCAATGTGGCCTCAGCCTTTTCTGTGCGTTCGATCGCTTCTCGTCTCTCGCGCAGCAACTCCTGGGCGCGATGGTATTCGCCTTCGATGCGCAATGCGCGGTTTTCAATTGCAAAATTGTCTTGGTGTGCCTCTTCTAGCGCCACTGTTGATTCGCGACGTTCGCGTAAAAGGGCTTCTCGAGTGCGTGCAAGGTCGGCCAATTTGAGTTTGTAGCCTCGAACGCGGGAGAAGTGCGTCATATAATCCATGCGGAGAGCTTGATTTCGCGAGTAGCGTGTTCGCAATGGTGTTGGGTCGCCCCAGTGGCCCGCATGGACGTCATTGTTTCTTAGGGACGTGGACAGCAAATGGCGTGCATTCAGCTTTTCCAGGTTGATGGCCAACTGAGATCCCGGTAGGTCGCGACCTGCAGCCTCGATGAGTCTTTCCTCCTTTTCAACGCGCTGACGCTCGGCCTCGATCAATGCATCTTGCTCTGGATTTGCTGCAATATAACGCGCCTCCGCTCTGCGATGAAGGGCAATGGCGGCACCCGTTTCAGCGTTCATTTCCCAGGCTTGCGAGGGGTCACAAAACGAGCGAGATACCTCGGCGTTGCAGCGGAGGCAGCGAACACCGTTCTTATACTGCGTTCCCCAATAGCGTACACGGCGATGTTCGCATCGCGTTGCTGGAGGCAAGGCCTTTTCAATCTCCACGATGGCAAGCAGCTTGCCGAGCTCGGCGCGCTGGCGCTTGCGGGCTGCAAGGCTTGCGTTGCGCTTACGGAGGAGGTTTTCGGCCTCTTGTTCTCTCCGGGCCTTAAGTTTGGCATGGTAATTTTCTACAATGAGCGCGTGGCGCGCTTTGAGAAGTTTCATTTCATGCTGCCACTTTTCCTTGATGTCGCTTTCCGCAACGGCAATGGGTTTTTCCGCAAATGCCTTTTGGGCTTCTTCGGCGGCGATTTTGCCAATTTCTTCTCTTGCTCGACGCCCGAGTGACCGAGACCCTGTTTCTGCCATTGTAGCTTCGAGAAGTTCCCTCCGAAGCTCGTTAGTTTTGGCCTGGACGAGGCCACGCACGTGTTCGCTGGTCTCCACAGCGAATGCAATCTCGGCGCGGATTCGTTCCCCTGCATTGGCGACTTCTTGTGCGGCCTTGCGCAAGAGCTCGTTCTTTTCCATTGTAGCGCGCTCCTTGATCTCTTTGTCCTCGCGGGCCTCTTCCGCAGCGACACGCTCGCGTTCTTCGCGATCTTGTCGCTTTTGGCGAAGCCGATCTTCTTCAAGCTCTTTGCGCCGTTCTTCGACGTCAGATACGTCCACTTTGAGCTCAACGAAGCGACGTGCGAGAAGGTCGTCCCATTTTGACGAGCCCTCAGGTTCGTCCGAAAGTTCGAGTTTGTGAAGGACCTGAAGCCGTGTGTTTTGATCAACCCACGATGCTTTCATGTCCATGACTTTGCCAACGCGCCAACGGGCGATATCGGCGAAGAAAATTTCGAGCTTACGACCCACAAGACGCTGTCCCTCTTCGATCGCGGCGGCACCGTCCATGCCACGCCGTTTTCGATTAATATATCGTTCTTTGGCCAGAATCATCTTTTCATCAAGTTCGGCTTCCTTGCGCATTGTTTCGAGATGTTCACTGTTATGCGCCTTGCGCGCCAGCAATTCCTGATGCTGGGCGCGCGCGGCACTGAATCGTCGCGGCTTGGTGCCTTCCGGGCCTTTTTCCCGCGTATGCACAAGGGCTCCAGGTTGTGCTTGAGATTCATGCAACTTGAGAAGAGCATCTCGCCGCGCAATTTTTCTTTGCTCGAGCTCTTCCCTTTCCTTGCCAAGGGTTTCGAGTGTGTCTTGAAGCATTTGTAGGAAGCGATTCTTTTCAAAGCGTTGCAAGGTACCTTGGAAGATGGACGAGTCCCAGTACGGCTTGGGGCATTCTTTGGCACGTATCAGCTCTTCGAGCAAATGGTTTGCCCGGTCTTTTCCTTGCAAGCGCTCGATGCGGAGCTGGCGTACAAAGTCGGTCAATACTTGGGGCGAATCCTTGTCGACTCCATCAGCAGGATTGTTTGGTTCCTCCTCCTGAACCCATCCATTTTTGACAACGAGCGCGCATTGAGTGGACGAACCGCGAAAATCGAACCTGTAAGCAACACTGGTCCCAGCAATGAGAGTAGTTATAGTATGATGAACTGGAGCACCAGGGGGCTGCTCTGCGCTGGGAGCGTTGAAGACTTTACCAATCAAGCTCAATTGTTGAAGCGACGGACCAAAGCGGACGTTAATGTAGTCTGTGACGTCCAGCTGCGCCGCGCGACCGGGAATGTCCTTTTGGGGATGGCGCGTAATGACCGTCGTGACTCGGTAGAGGCGGTGTCGCGGAAGTTGAATGATGCCTTCGATGGTGCCAACGCGATCGTGGACGTCGGCCGTAACGCCGATAAAGGTCTGATCGTCAGTTTTGTCGTCTGCGTGATGTTGTTGCGCGACTTCGTCGACCAGGCGCACGTTCGTCGTTGCTTCGGGTTGATGGCCTTGCCACCAATCAAGTGCGCCAGCGTAGACGTTGGATATCTTCGCGAGGTTAGCGATACCGCCTTTTTGGAAAAAGGTCTCAATGGCCATGACAAGGTCGGCCCGCAGCTGAGCCTCCTGAGCACGTTGAATGCGGGTCTGCGTTTCTGCGAGTCGGGACACGGATAGCTCGAGATCTGACTTCAAGTACGTGTACTCTTCGCGAGACGTGCTCTTTTGCTGTGCCATTTTGGTGAGGTCTTTGCAATGCTTTTCAAGCTGCGCGGCGGCGTGACGTAACAATTCCGCATTGGTACGCTGCACGACACCTTCAAAAGAACGCACTGGGTCGACGGCCGGTTGGCCTTGATGCTCGTCGACTTTGTGAAGAGCGCGACCGATGACAAGTGGGAGCTCGGGTTGCATCTCGAGACGCGCGTCGAGTTCCGCCCTTCGGGCAAGAGCTTCCTCTCGAAGCATATGAAGGCGCTCTTCTGCAAGAGCAAATTGGGTCTCGAGATCCTGCTTCGACTGCTTGCATACCTCGAGCCTTGGACGGAGCTCACTGTCGATTCTCGTGCGGATTTCAAATTTGCGTCGTGTCAAAAGGTTTTCGCGCTCCATTTCTGAACGGTTGGGTTCACGGCGAGGCGGTTTGAGCAGGCTGGCGCGGAACTCCTTTTGCTCGTTATCGATGTGTACAATTTCGCGATCAAGGACAAGTATCTGCTCGTCTAGCGAACGAATATCAGCACGATTGGCGTCGAGCTTGCTCTGAGCATCTTGGTAAGGGGCAAGGGCGGCCGCAACGAGAGACTCAGCCTCCATGACGCGAATTTCGAGTAGAGCAACCTGCTTCGAGGCGTCGGCGCTGGAAAATGGCGGTTCTAGCGTTGTGGCATCGAGCTCTGGATCAAAGAGATCATAGGCAGGCTTATCATGCCTGTGAACCCCATGTGGTACGCCGTGCTTTGCGCCAATAGGCTTGGCGAAGATGCCGGGAACGCCGGGCGATATCGTCGGCAAGCCGAGAGCATCCTTTTCGACCTGGGCGTTGTGCGCCTGCGTCTCCTGTTCGAACCGTTCCTGCACGAGCTTTTCGCGTGCACGTTGAAGTTTATCTCGATCTTGTCTTCGTTGCGCAGCTTCTTGAACGCCGGTCCGGTGCGTGGCGAGCCACGATTTGATGTCACGGCGACGACGGGCGCGTGTGCGCTCGTGAATGCGCTGGCGCTCCTTGGCTGCGTCCTCGGCCTCTTGGGCCTCGCGTTCAACACGTTCTTGCTCGCGCCGCTTCAAGATTGCCTCTGAGGCGAGCTTCTTGTCGCGCAGGATGGCCTCTTCCTTTTGCTTTCGGCGAAAGGCTTTGAACTGTTCTTGGCGTTCGACCCTTTCTCGCTGTCGCTCTTGCTCAAGTTTTTCTTTTGCAATTTCCTCGTGTTTAATACGTCGTTGCTCGAGTCGAAGGTCATGGGCGGCTTGAGCCGTTTTAATGAGTGCTGCAGCCTTGCGCTCATGCGCACGAAGTCTGAGCATGCGCTTGACAAAGGGGGGCAGAACGCGTTCCTTGGTTTCGAGTGCGAGATCCTTTGCTTGTTCCTTGAGCTCGAGGGCCTTGGCCTTGGCCATGGCCTTGAGCGCGGCTGTGTCAAAGACTTCGGCTTCTTGGTTCATACGAAGCAGCTCCATCTTGCGCTGAAGATTATTGGACGCGCGCGCGCGGCCAAGTCCTTCTTCTTCCTCGCGTGCCCAAATCTCGAACATTTTTTCCACGGTGAAGTCTGCCTCGTTGAAACCGCGGTCTTTCCATTGTTCTCGCGCGAGACGCTCGATTTCTTTGGGATCATCTGGAAGGGAGTCATCGTCGTCGTCGCCGCTCTCATCGTCACTGTCGCTATCACCTTCGCTGTCGCTGTCGCTGTCGTCCTCATCGCTGTCATCTTCGTCGCTGTCATCTTCGTCGCTATCGTCTTCTTCCTCCTCCTCCTCCTCATCGTCGTCGTCGTCGTCGTTGTCGTCATCGTCATCCTTGCCCTCGTTGTTGTCCTTCTCAAGGGCGCCGCCTTTCCTGCGACGGTGCGCCATGTTCGTCGCGTGGTCCCCGCGGCGGCACTTGCAGGAGCTATCGCTGCGCAAACCGCAGAGCGCTTTGGAGTTGGGCTCTTCTGGGCCGCAGGGGTCCGTTCATCCATGACCTTTGCAAAGGCGGCCTTTACACCCCTCCCTGTTAAAAGTCGTAGCAATCTGTGTAAGTTGCGCGCGCGTTCAACGGCTATAGGCCTCGCGCGTCAAAGAGTTTTTTCTTCTTCTTATTTATTAAGGAGCCCAGAGAAGATTTTCATGGTACTATACATGCAAGGTCTGGGTCAGCTTGCCGCCAGCAATTGATTACGCGGAGACTCTTTGGGCCGCCGTGTCTCGCAGGCGCAGCGGCAGTCGTTTGAGCAAAAATGGCGCGAACGCTGAGGTGAGCGTGCTGTGCTGATGCCTTTGCCTGTCTGCTTGACGACGTGAGTAACTTGCTCGCTGCCTTGCAAAAGAGGCAAGGCAACTGGCAAGGCAACTGGCAAAGGCAAGGCAAGGCAAGGCAATCGACTTGCAGACCCACGCGGAGCGCGAGCGCGAGCGCGAGCGCGAGCGCAAGCGCGAGGGTTGGGAGGGCCATTGGACGCAGAGACGATGCACGCAGCGGGAGCGGCGCGTGCTGGGCGAGCGGCGGCGCACGAGTTGAAAAGGAGGAGACACTTTCGCGCGAGAAACCTTGGGCTGCTGCAGCAGCGGCGCGCAAAGCTGGCGACCTCGACGGTTGGAGACGGCTGCCAGAACGAGGAGGAAAAGGGCCAGCGCGACGTTTTGCTCTTGTGCGGCCCGTCGGGTTCGGGAAAGTCGACGCTGACGCAATTGCTGCTAGAGGAGTTTCCGGACAGCTTCGGGTTTTCGGTGAGCCACACGACGCGTACGCTAAGATCTGGCGAGGTCGATGGGATAAACTATCACTTTACGAGCACAGCGGCAATGCAGCAGGAAATTGCCAGTGGCGCCTTCGTGGAACACGTGTCAATTCATGGAAATATGTATGGCACGAGCCTGCGTGCGCTCGAGGATGTGAATCGCGAGGGCAAAATAGTGCTCATGGACGTGGACATGCATGGTGTGCGCAGCATCAAGAAAGCGGCAGAGGATCCTGCTCTTGATCTTCGAGTCAAATGTCTTGGGATCATTCCGCCATCGCTGGAAGAGCTAGAGAAGCGTCTGCGCGGCCGTGGGACCGAGTCTGAGGACCAGGTCCAAATGCGTCTGAAGCAGGCCGTCGTTGAAGCAGAGTTCTGCAAGGAGGATGCTTTGGTGGACGCCACAATTGTTAACTATGACAGCTGGTCACATGCTTATCCCATTTTGCGCCGGCTTGTCACTGCGCAGTGGTTTGCCTCGCGTTTTCCTTCGACAGCGTAAGACGTCTAACTTAAGAAGTTTCTGAATCCTGATGAGCTCGACAGGTTGATCATGATTCTTCTTCTCCAGAGAAGCATGACTTTGGTTTTGGAGCAATCAGGATAAGTGAGATCACTGACACGCCATCTTGCCAGCCACGCCACTGGCTCAAGCCGTCTCGCGATACTTACTTGCTCCGAGGAAAGGAGCCCTTGTCCCTCCCTCCCTCCCTCCCTCCACGTCCTCCTCCGCACGTCCACCCACCCAGAACCCGCAACCAAACAACTCGCTGTCGCTGTCGGTGTCGCAGGCAAACCTTCTGCGCAAAGACGCGCGTGCGAGCGAGCTTGCGTGCGTGCGTGCGTGCGTGCGTGCGGAAGAGGAGCAGCGCAGGGAGATGAGCAAGCCGCGGTCGCGCGCGCGCGTGGAGACGGTGGTCTTCTCGGAGCCGTCGGCGCCGCGGGAGGCGCGCGCCTCGCGGAAACGGAGTCGCGGCGCGGCATCCGACGGCGCGGCGGCGGCGGCGGCGACGCCGGGGGCGACGGGCTCGCGGGAGACGGCGGCGGCGGGCTCGCGGGAGGCGAGGAGATACGAGGAGGCGGTTGCGCGGAAGAAGGCGCGCCTGGAGCGCGAGGCGACGTACCAAGATGTGATGGAGCTGGGCGCGAGCGGGATGAGCAAACGCGATCGCAAGGCGTACGAGGCCGCCAAGCTCGCGCGTCTCGGTTGCAAGCCGGAAAAGCGAGAGAAGGTGCCGCTCAAGATCCTTTTCTCAAGGGACAAGACGCTCGCCGAGCGAGCCAAGAAGCAGCAGGCCGAAGTTGACGCGTCGGGTGTGGTGACGGGCCGGGAGCGCAAGAAGCGCCGGCAAACAGCTTCCAAGGAGAAGAAACGCTACGACGACGTGCATCACTGGAACAAGGGCTCGTTCCACGGTGGTGTGCTTCGACTCTTCAAGGAGCCTTGATATCGCCATGTTGAGACGAAGCGAATGTATACGACTTGCAGAGAGAAAAGAAAAAAAGAAAAACCGGCCCAAGACGAAACGTGAATGTAAATGTCAAACATATTGATGGTTGTCGAAAATAATGATCCATGAGTATCGCATGAACGCTCTTGCAAGCCAGTTACACCTGAGCAACACTTCGGTTGACCTCTTGCGTCTGAGGTGCGGACCGGCCTTGCTGCTGTTGTTGCTGCTGCTGCTGTGATGAGCTTGTGTTTGGCCCCTGCTCCTTTGACGAGAAGAAATGAGTAAAACAGAGCTGGAAACATTTTGTGAGAAGGTGCTCCCACGTGGGCTCGTCTTTGCTTTGGTTGTTTTCGGACGCAGAGGCGTGACCGGCAGGCTGACTCGGCTGGGTATCCGGCTTGTTGGCAGGCTGCGCCTGGGTCTGGGGCTTGGAGGGCTGCGCCGGCGTCGGGGCCGCGGCAGGCTGCGAGACTTCGGGGCCTGCATCCTTGAAGGAGACGGTAAATTGCCCGCCGGCAGGATCGAGTTCGTACGGGTAGTTATTGTCGCGAAGGTACTGCTCGACGGTAGGCTTGATTTTGGCGGCGCCGCTGGAGTGAATGCCCTGGCCAGGAATGATGACAAGCTCCATTTCGTTGGCACGGAGCTTGTCATCGACCTTGCGGAGACGTTCCTCCACAAAGCGCATGGCCTCTTTGACGTAAAGGCCGTGGAGATCCATTTGGTCAAGGCCATAGCCGCCGTTCTTGTGCTCAAAAATGACGCGCGCCGCGCGTTCATTGGCTTCCTCTGCCTCGCGACGTTTCGCGTGGGCTTGATCCTTGAGGTCTCTGGACTCTTCGGGAGAGCCGGCATTTCGGGCGGCCTCAAAGAGGCGGTCGGCCTCGTCGTAGAGCTTTTGCGCCTCTGCGCGCGCGCCGCTGGTTACGTCCGGAGCCTGGCCGATGATGTCGAGGACGCGACGCTTGGCGAACTCACACTTGTCCGCGGCGCCTTCGATGACGACGTCCTCCGAGTCCGAATCTCTGGCGGGCATGTGCAGCTTGACGTCATAGTCGCTCTCAATGTCCTTGAGTGTCGCTGCGCCGCGCCCGATCACTTTGCCCTGCATGTTCTTGGGCACCTGCACCACGATGCGCGTCGTGCCCGTCATCTTGTTGCCCGCCGCTCCTTGCCCGTCCTACGACAACGCACGCGGCCTCTGCCTGCCCGTCTGCCTGCCTGCTCGCCTGCCTGCTGCCCGCCCGCGATTCCTCAGGTCACGTTGGCCCGTGATGCCCGTTCGCGCTTTGCCTGGCTGCCTGCTTGCTGTGATACAGGGCACGCGGCCTCGGCCGCCTTCGACAGGAAGACGCCGGTTCGCCGTCTGTATGGTCGGCCGAGCCACGCCAAGCCAGGCCAGGCCAAGCCAAGCCAAGCCAAGCCAAGCCAAGCCAAGCCAAGCCAAGCCAAGCCAAGCCAAGCCAAGCCAAGCCACGCTAAGCCAAGCCAAGCCAGATTTTGTTGAAGCCAGCAGGCACGCAGGCCAGGGCTGGCCAGGGCTGGCACGGACGGGCTGGCGGCCGCGGCGTACATCGCTCTCGCTGGCTCCTCCAGGCTCGCTGCCTCGCCGGACCTCGCTTCTTCCATCACTGCCCAGGACAGCTTGCACGGACGGCATGAACGAACGAGAGAGAGCACGTGGGCAGAAAGCAGTGGGCAGAAAGCAGTGGGCAGCTAGCTTGCTGCAAGGCGGCGGGCTGCACGGCAAGCCTGCGAGGCTGCGAGGAGGCGGGCTGGGCGAGGCTGGGCGAGGCTGGGCGAGGCTGGGCTGGGCTGGGCTGGGCTGGGCTGGGCTGGGCTGGGCTGGGCTTGCGTGGCGCGGCGTGGCTGAGAAGCGTGTCCGTCCACAATGGTGAGGGTGCGCGGAAGCGCGTGGCTTCGACGCGAACAGGCGCTCGAGCGGGCGGAGGCGCGCAAGCTGCGGAACAGAGGCCCCCGCGGCGCGATTGCGGATTCCGCCCACCCACGTCAGGAGCAGCACGGCAAGACTACACCAGCAGCTTTAGGACCAACTGCAACAGCGACAACAGCATCGTCAGCGCTCCAGGGCCACGACAAGGGTTTGTCGAACGGGTGGGCTCTTTGGGGCTTGAGTCAAGCCTTGGTGGGTGCGCAACTTGCATACGGCGCCGCAAGTCTCAGCGTAAATATTTGGGTCCTACGAGGCGCCGAGACACCGAATAAAGCGCTCTTTAGTGTGCGACCTGGATCTGGTCTCGTGTTGTGGATGCTCGTGACGGGTCTAAGCGCATTTGCGCTTACCCTGCCTCGGTCAAGGCGATGGTTGCTGGCTGGATACTGCTATGGTACAGCGATGCTTCTCACGCTGGTTGTCTTGGCGTGGATCGTCCTTCCTTTGTGGCAGGCTCGCCTTGGTACCTTGCAGCCCAATGTAGCAATGGCCTTGGCCACCTTTCACGGTATGGGGGTTGTGCTGAGTCTCGGTGCAGCACTTCTCGTGGGCTGGCGAGAGCATCAGCGCATGTCACTCGTGCGAAAACTCCATAATGCAAGCACAAAGCCAATCAAGTCGTCGAAAGCCCGCGACGATGCGTCAATGTCGAATCTTAAAAAGATGGCCTGATGAGAGAGTCTTTATGGTAACCATGAAAGAGGGCGACCGGTCTTTCTTTTGGGGAAACAGAGCGGCGCCTGAGGTGGATATATGTACTTGAAAAATAACCTTATTCAGAGAAAGTGAAACGCGTCTGAGGTACACGTGTCGATCACGTGTGAGAGGAGCCAACGCGTTCGCTGTCCATGTGCCTAGAGGTGAACAACGTATGCACGGGCAACTTCGCATTTAATACATTGTATGCGGTCTTCTTTCTCATTTTGGAATCCAATAAGAAGGAAGCGTGGGTATTATGTGTCTTAGAGCTGATAAAAGCAGAAATGCTGCTTTGTAGGTCCAAGTGGACGGAAATGACGCATGAGACTTCTTTAGCTTTTGCAGAGAAGCAGCGAATGAAAAGGAATGCAAAGACACTCAAGTGCCATTTCCATTACGTCATACACACAACTAATTTTCATATTTTAGCATCGAGAAAACCAGATAAAGGCTCAGAGCGTCGCTGCCCACAGATCATCGTCTTGTTTCGCTGGTTTGCCCGAATGTAGCCAAGAGGGCGGGTCAACTATTTCAAGCGCAGATTGCTCAGAAGGAGTCATCCAGAGCCTCTGTCTGCGCTGAGCTCACGCTAGCATCACAGATTACGCGATCCGAGAGGATTTTATGAATCGTTTTGATAGAATTCGTGATTGTGCATTTTGGACAAATGACGTCGCGCCGGTGGCGGTGCTTGACGACTAAGTCCTCTTTTTCAGCTTGGACCAATTTCTCCCGGAGCTCGGCGAGTGTGAGGGCGCGAAGGGCTGCACTGCGCGCACGCTGCTCGAGATGCTGGTCCGCCCGTTGTCGTTGGCGCTCGATGCGGGCCAAATCATCAGCGTAAGACTCCGGATGCGCAGCTGACGTTGCGCGCGCGGCCAAGGATGGGAGCGCGTCTCCGGGCACTCTACGCTTGCGCTGGCGCCTGGGCCGCTTTTCTTTTGGTCCGTCGTCAATGTGAGAGGACTCGTGGCTCTTGCGCTTTGTCGTAGTTATGCACGTTTGTGCTCCGTCGTTAGACTCGAAGCTTCCAGGCGCTCTGGAGGAGGTTTTGACCACACGCAGAGGATGATTGTACTGCTGCGAGATGTTCTCCACAAAGAGATGTGATGTGGCTAAAGGAAGATCACCTTCACTGGGTGGCAAGATCAGAGGTTCCAAGGTATCATCTTCAGCTTGAAGGCCTCCAACGATTATACTCAGTGTGAGTGTGGTGTCGTCTTCCTCGAGAATGGGTTCGATTGGGAGGTCTGCGTTTGCTTGATGGTGATCCCACGACTCTTTCCTTACTTGATGCTCGAAGTCGAGCGTTTGGGCGCCCGTCATCCACGGCTCGTGCCTCACTTGATGTGGCTCGTGCTGGTGACGCAGATGATGCGAGTCATGAGATTGCGGTTGCGGAGAAACGACCCAAAAGTTCTGCTTATGCTTATTGTGTTGTTCTTCTTGCTGCTCGGTATCGACCTCTCCGCCGAGCTGATGAAAGTCGAGCTCCGCCGAGGACCTTGCGGGCGTGTCTGGCTGCGCGGACTTCGCCTGCATATTGCCCTGCATCCTATTGTACCTGTACGCACTTGCCTGCTTGGGCTGCCAGGGCCAACAGAAGCTCTGCGCCTTGCCTCGGCCCTTCCCTCTCTCTCTGCGTGCGAGTAGGCCGTGGCGACCTTGGAGAGTTGGGGTTCTGGTTTTGCCGGGCCCGGCGCTCGCACGCGCAGTGTCAGTCTTTTCTCCCGTCTTGTTTGCAGTTGCTTCCTTGCTTGCTTGTTCGTTTCTTCATAGGAAGGAATGCATGTCAGATTGTTTATTCTTTGTAATTTGTACTCTCTCTCTCTCTCTCTCTCTCTCTCTCTTTCTCTCTCGCTCTCTCTCTGGCCGCGCATTTCTTTTCCGCCGGACAGCCAGCCGTCAGCCAGCCGCTGCCCCAGCCGGCGCGCGCGGGGCCCCGGCCTCGGCTGCAGCACCGCTGCTCTTCTCTCTGCTGTGTCTGCGGAGTTCCCGCGCAGGCTCGTTGCTCCCGACCCGTGCTTCGGCGCCCGCGCGGGCGTCTCTCCACCTCCGCCGCGTGACAGCTTCGACCCGTCGTGCGGTCTGTAGAAGGTCGTGGCGTATCCTCTAGCAAACACACTCCCCTCGTGTCCTGAGTCTTCACTTTTTCTTTTTCTTTTTCTTTTTTCTTTTTTTCTTTTTTTTTCCCGGTCTGTGCTCGATGCCGTGGCCGCTGCCGCCGTCCGCGGGGCCGCGCCATCCGTTCCATCCTCCGATTTCCAGTGTCGTCCTCGCGCTCCTGCCGCCTGGCTCCCGCTCGCGACTGCTCCCTCGTGCTTGCAACGAGCTGCCTCTGCCGGCGTCTGTCTGCAGCAGCCGTCAGCCAGCTGGCGGTCTGCTGCAGTTGAACTGGCCATGGTGGTTGCTGCCGTCCGCAGCGGCACGCGCCGTGTCCCGACATCTCGGCCTGGAACAGGTGTGGGGAGAGAATTCTATTCTCCTTTGTCATTTTTTCGACGAAGAAGAAAAGACTGAAAGGTGAGAGAGAGAGAAACGTATGACAGATAGATACATGCGCGCGCGTACACACACGTCATCCAGGCCTGCCGGGCACGCCAAGCCAACTTGAATGAACTAGTCCGCTGGCCTCGCCCACGCTGGACGTTGCGGCTGCTGGATGTGGCGTTGGCGGCGCGTGCGCGCAACGCAGGCTGCAAGGTCCAGCCAGTCATGCCCAGCCAGCTTTCCAGCTTTCGTCTTCTTGTTCTCCATTCAGGCGCTGGCCCTCCTTGCACGCGGCGTGATGGGGGCAAAAGTAGAAGAACGATCCAAAGAGGGTGAAAGCACCAAATAAGTCGCAGCCTGCCAAGCGGTCACAGGCGGGCGGGCTGGCAGGCTAGGCGAGACGAACGTCCGCACGCGGGAGATTCTTTCCTCCGGGGCGGGCGAGCCTAAGGTCTCCCTAACCGCGCCAGAAGCCGGCAGCACGTTCACCTTGTCCAGGTGGCGACAGTCAGACAGACAGACAGACACACAGACAGACACACAAATCATGGGCGTCCGACTGCGCGCGGACGGGCTGCCTTCGTTCCCTGTCAGCGACCGACCCATGGTCTGGCACGAGTGTCGGCGGGATCGATCCAACCCGAGCCGCCTTACGCAGACAGCTGGCTGGCTAGCTGGCCTGGTTACAGCGAGTGCCAACGATCCGATCTGATCTGATCTGATCTGATCTGATCTGATCCATGGTGACCAATGGCGTTGACCTCAGACCAGAGCGCAACGCAGTCCGTCCGTCGGTCGTCTGGCTGGGTCGTCGTCCACCAAAGAGTCATTCCTTTATTTCTCTTTTCTTTGAATATACCATTAAAGCCCCGTCCCTCCCTCCCTCCCTTCGAGTTGATCGACACGGCCAGCGAGCGCGTGCCTCGCCTCTTTCTCGTCCTTCAGTAAAAGATCAAACCGGCGGCGCTTCGACGCCTGTTTTGTTCTTTTTCTAATCGGGTGGTCGTGTCAGCCAGCGGCCTGAGGTTTGTAATTTCCTGCCGAGCGCAGTCAGCCCTCCACATTCTCTGGCTTTGCTCTGCTTTTGGTTAACCGATCACCAGCCCAGCCCAACTTGAACCCTTTTCGATGCGCATCCCACTCAGCGCAACTGCCGCACAGAGCTGTCCTGAGCGCCATGGGCATTATCGTAGGCGTCTTCACCGTGTGCTCCTCGATCGTGCACCGCACGTCTGGTCTGTCAATCGGCACGTGAAAGTTCAACCTCTCCAGGAATGAGGACTGCGCAACCCGCTATCCGTTACGGTGTGCGAGGGATTTTATACTTGCTCTACTTTACTTTTTACTTTTCCACCCGCGCTTCTTTCTAGGTGAGCACACACCTCAGCCTTATGAGTCAGACATGCAGAACAGACAGATAGACGCAAGAGATCAAAATAATGGGTCAACCAGCAACTGTATAGCACCGGTTGACTCAGTGTAGAAAGCAGACTTTTTTTCCTTTCTACTCTTGTTCCTTTTTCAAAACAGAGCGCGGAGGCCTCAACGCTTTCTTGCTTACTTGCTTGCTTGCTTACTTCTTTGTTTGCCTGCTTGCTTTCCCTACTGTCTCCTTTCGCTCTGGTGTGCTCCGCTCTCAACGAACGCCTGACCAAGAACAAAAGCAAAAGCATCGTCGTAGGCCACTCTTTGTCCGGAAGCTTGCGGGCAGTCGCTCTCCGGTCCGGAAACACGTGCCAGTCGCGCTTGCGCTTGCACGCTCGCACTAGCACGCACGCACGCTCGCAAAGCGTGGCAGCAGAGCCACATTTCGCGATCGCAGTCGGAGCCGAACGAGTCGATAGCAAGGCAGACACACAGAGAGAGAGGTGCAAGGCAGCTAGCTAGATAGCCACCAACCATGGACGAGTCTATCAAGCGCCCGAACTACCGGCTCACCGGCCGCGAAAAGTCGCACGTTGCAACAGGATCCCCTTTCGATCGCACGGCCTTCGTCCCGGACCGAATTGGTGACGGCGAAGAAAAGCGAGAGGTTGATGTCCGCGCCTTTAGCTTCGAACGCAAGGTTACGCGTCCATCTCCAGAGCAGTTTCTGCGCAAGAGCCAAGGCACCGGGGGTCTCAGTCCTCCCGAGGCAAGATCCAAAGCTATTACAGCTGCCAATCCGGCCGATGGCGCCGTCATCCCGCGTCCAAAGAACAAGGCCTACAAGAAGCGCGACAACCCACCCAATACCTCCTTTCGTCGATTTTATGAGCGTGCCGACCTCCCCGTGAATGTTGACCAGAACGGCTCCGTGCCAAAGATCGCATGGAAGGTTCAAGTCGAGCGCCTCGACTATCATCACTATCTGCCCCTCTTCTTCGACGGCCTGCGCGAGACCGAAATGCCCTATAGCTTTCTCGCCGAGGAGGGAGCCAAGGACATGGTCAGCGTCGGCGGCCGCAAGGTGCTGCCTGTCATTCCCCAGCTCGTCATTCCCATCAAAAACGCTCTCAACACTCGTGATCCCAAGGTCATTGTTCGCGTTCTGCGTCTTCTTCAAGCCCTCGTCCTCGCGGATGTCGACCAGGAAGGCGGCGGCATGATTGGCCGCGCACTCGTCCCATACTATCGCCAGATCCTTCCCGTCTTCAACATTTTCAAGAACAAGAACATCAACATTGGTGATGCCATTGACTACTCGCAAAAGAAGAACGACAACCTCGGTGATCTCATCAGCAGCACGCTCGAGCTCTTTGAAACTCATGGCGGACCTGATGCCTATATCAACATTCGCTATCTGATCCCGACGTACGAGTCTTGCATGAATTAAGAAAAACATTTTCGAAGCACACACTACTTTCTTTTGCTTCAAAGTGAGCCAGCCATCTTGAGTGAGATCACAAACTTTTCAATTTCTACTTGAAGTAACCCAGCCATCTCAAGAGCACGCATGCCGTATCACTCCTTTTCGGTGGTAATGCAGACAGCATGGTGAAGAGAGAGCACGCACTTTGTTTTACAGAATTTGTGACAATAAACGGCAAAATCGTCATCACGCGCTGACCGGCCAGCCACCATTAAAGTATAGCCATTCATACCACCAGTACATCTGATTGATCACATCCAATTTCTCAGATCCTTCCTCAAGCGGGGTCCTTGAAATAGCCCTAGCATCGCGCAATTCAAAAAGTAAAATCATGCTGGACATTCGAGCCTCAGTGAACAATGCACTCATTCGCTGCACAGCACTTGAAGCACACTGATTCCTCTACACGCAGACAACTGTAGATCTGGACCTGGCGACAGCATCTCCGCTCGGTGTGATCATTTCATCCAAGAGCATCCACTTATTGCATGTATAACTCTCGCTGTAGATATCTCTCGTTGAGACTTGCGTTTCTCGAAAGGTCACGCCTGCAATCATTCTCCACGCCAGTCTCCTCGATCAAATTCGCATCGATTTGATCGCTCTCGTGATGTTCATCCTGAAAAAGACAGTTGAGACCTGGCTACCCAGTAGTGTGAAGTGAAAGAGATCGCTCGCTCATCGTCGTCGTTTGTATAGTTTCTTCGCACATCATGGGATTAGTTCACTTGCGACACCTCGAGCAGTGGCCTCCAAGCGGGATTCGCCTAGTCCAAAGTGCACACCGGGCATATCATTTTGTGCATCTAAGTCATTGAGATCACCGTCGGTCGGTGTGAGTGTTGAGACTGGGAAACTTGCCGAGGTCGCGACTGATTCAATCCAGCGCGTCGGCGCGTGCCTTCCATTTTCAACGAAGAAGCTTGATGAGGTTCTTGGCTTCTTCTGTGCAGTCGATCTATGACGAACCTTCATTTCAACGAAAATTTCCTTACCATGCAATTTAAAGTACTCGTTGTGTGATATCGAAGCCAGGGCAATTACAGCGCGGGCCACCACGCACACCTTAAAGTACACGCGACCGCATCGCAATCGTACCGGACTGACTGTGCGTGAGGCCCAGTGGAACTCATTGCCCCCGCCACGACGGAGCCGTCTACAGTAAAGTGCCGAAGATGTCCGCCGGGACTGAAAGGGTTCCTTACCTACGCGCAGCCGTGGCTCAGCACTCTTCTCCCTCCTCCGGGCGAGCCAATTCGATGTGCTCGTTGCGAACGCGCTCGGGTTTGGAGCTCGGCATCGAACGCCCGCCCCAGCACTGGGCGGAAAGCGACGACTGCGGGGGGACAGGGGACGCCGCCAGGCTTGAGAATCGACAAGAAGTTGGCGCAGGAGTCGGAGATGGGATTGTGAGCCATGATGGTAGGCCTAGAAAAGGTGGTTCTGCAAAGTTGAAATTTGCAATGATTTTTGTCCAAATCCATTCAGTCAGCGAGGTCACTTACGATGGTGCCTTTTCTGCCGTAGACGTCTAACTGCTTTTCTAGAGCTATGAATGTCGATTTGAATCCTTTCGAACTCCTAAAGCTGCTTAGATCATGACCAAAATTGTATATCAACATTTCCGCGACTCGGTTACCTGCCAGCACCTAACCAAGCGCGGGATTCCAATTACAACGACTTCGTGCTCACCCCGAACGAAGTCTACCTACCCGTTAAAGAGCCGAGGAAATCGATATGCCCGCCGTTCTCTCGTAGGAATTAATTAGCACACGCAAAAGAATACAAACAGCGCAAGTCACAGGACTGACTACAAAGTGAAAGCAACGACAACGGATTCGCTCAGCAGGCAAAATAAATGTACAGTGAAAGATTCAAGCGCAAGCATTCACCATAAAAGGTTGAGCACGACTCCCGGGTCGAATGCTGGCTGAGTCAAATAAGGTGCCGAACTCCCGAGTCCTGACTGCGTCCATGAAAGGTAGATAGATGTCCAAGCCTCATCATGAGGCGATATAGTCATGCATGGCCTTTGTCCCGGCCACTATGAGGTGAGAAAGAGAAAACTCTCGGCCTAGATAAGATAAATTGATCCCTCAATTCAGTCGATGAATGCTCGTTCGATCGTAGCATCTTCGACTAGGCTTCTTCTGCGCGACAAGACGGCTGTGAGAGCGCCGGCGGCCCAGCTGCGTGCAGGCGACGGGAACGCCCGTCTGCCCGCGTGCGCTGAACCGGTCGTCGGCGCGGAGAAGATTCGCATCGAAGAGACCTCCATCAAGGATCTCGTGTTTCCTCTCTATCTTACGCAACGGCCGCTCTTCGTTGCATACGAAAGCGAGCCTTCGCTACGTGACGGAGACCGAGGAGCAAGCAAGGCAGCTAGCACCGGCCTCCCGGCGTGCAAGGACGCAAGAACATAAGACTTTTGGCGTGAGCATACATATATCACGTTCAGCCTGCGCCTAGCGTTTACAAGTCTTTCAAAGCGTATACGCACACTGATTCGGGTCTTTCCAGGCTTCACAGGGCGCGAAAACCACAATAATACTCCAACATCTCCAGTACTCTTTAAAATTGTAAAATAAATTTTAACAATTATTAATATACAATAAATAAAAAATAACTTGGTTTACTAAAAATATACATTAATATATTGTTTTGGGCACTAGAGGATACCATTTGACGAAAAATTAGTAAATTTAGTACATATCATGTATTAATTGAGATATTTTAGAAAAATATATTATTTATGTATGTATAATATAAAGGACTTTCTCAAAATGAACAAAAAGCTTCAAGGATATTTTTAATGAAATATGTTCCTAAGCCACCGAATCAATTTCAGGCATCTCATTTTTGATCGAAAACAAGGTATTGAATCTAAAAAAGATCATATTTGCACTCTATGTGGGGTGATCAGAGAGAGAGAGCATCAGGTTCGGGCTGGTTGCAAAGACGTTGAGACGCGTGCTGCCTCGGGCTGGCAAATGCGTCCGCTGCTTGCGGCTGGGCCTAGGAGGAGCCAAGGCTCGCTTGCACATGTCTACATGTTTGATCATGCGAGTCGCTCTCAGCGTGCTATGTAAATAAGTTTTGCGAGGTGTCTGTTGGTGAGAAAAAGACTATTCATAATCCGAGAATTCATTGTGTTCATTCATTCAATTAGGAAAGACAGGGACGTCTAAAGAAATTCGTGTGCCGTTATTCTTCCCCCCCAGAGGTCCTCTTCATTGTCCACAGTTCGCATTTACTTCTTGTTTTTGACTCGGTTCTTCTCTTCCAATACCCTTATATTTGTTTGGACTTACTTTTCTATTCTCGACTTGCTCCACAATTTGCACTCACCTACCTTCTCTTTTTTTGTCAACCTCCCTCCCCCTTTAGCGAGCAGATGGTACCATTTCATATAAGAATAGGCCTATTTTGTGATGGCTGACCCACATGTTCATTCATACGTAGCCTACAGATGATTAAGTTAGTTAGTTGCCTGGCTGGCTGGCTGGTTGCTGATGTGTTGAGAAAACTGTTAGATCCTCGTGATCATTGCGAAGATACTTTAGGAACATAAATAGCTCTAGAATGACTACGTCGTGCTCAATACGTGAGCCCGGGTGCACTTTCTTTGCTAGCGCATTGCCGTCGCACGTTGCTCTGAAGATTTCTCTTTCTTCGTTTGTAACTAGTAGTTTATTTCAAATTTACGGCAAGCTCTCATTCAGATTTCACAGTCAGTCAGTCAGTCAAAGTCATTCACATGCCTGGCATCGCTTTCTGCAATCTACATGTTAGACAGATTTTCCCCAATGCGCGGGCAGCTTCGCATGCTCGCGCGCACGCGCTTGATTCGCTCCTATTTCGTGTCACGTTCTTCAAAAAACAAGGCTTAACCGCCAAAATGCTCGCTCCCCTTTTTCCTCCGTTTGTTCGGCTTTTGGAAAGTTGAGCGTGCAACCGTCGCGAGAGCAGCAGCCCAGAGCACTTCAGAGCAGACCAGCGCGGAGCAGACAGAACAGACCCGACCGAGGAAGAGGAGAAGAGTCAATAAGGCGCGTGCACGCGTGCGGGCGCGAGGCAGCTTGAGAGAATGCAGCGTGGACGAAAGAAGCAGCAACCGCAAGCAACGGCGCCCGAGGCCGTGGCCGAGACCGATGCGGCGAGCCTGACGGAGCTTGACATTGCAGTCTGGGCCCAGGCTCTCGCCGATGGGCTCTCGCAAGAAGGCGAGGACGCGAGCGTGCGCGAGATTGCGCAGACCTTCGCCGTACGATTTATTGGCAAGGGCAAGGGCGCGGCCTTGCGACAAGAGATCGACAGCAAGTCGTCAATCGTCATGACCCGAACCTGGGACACCCTGGCCAACGCGGTGCGGGACGCCCTCAAGATGATGGACTCCAACGAAAAGACGGCGGTTGGCGCCCTCAACTGCGTTTCCAGCGTTGTCCTCGCAAGTCTCGCATCCTTGCAAGAGGCGTCAAAGAACGGTAATACGCATGCAGGGCAGCGGGTTCCCGTGGGTCTCACGCGATGCGCACGCCAGATGCACGACGCGCTGTTCGAACTCAAGGCGGCACGCGAACTCCAAAGCAAAGTCTCTCGCATCTGCGAGCAATGGTGGGTCCTCGATCTGCCCGACAAGGGCCAGCTCGTGACGCGTCTGCTCCCTGTTCTCATCATTTACAGCCTCGAGGACGATGCCAAACGCGCCGATGTAAAACGTGTCTTTGTTGTGCGCAAGATGCTTGGACTCCTCGATCTCGAGGATGACAGCAGTCTCACGCTCAAGCAGCTGCTGCTTCGCTGTTTCTTGAGCCCCCTGTACCTGTTTTCTGAGGATGGGCGAAAGTTCCTCAGTGAAGTCTGCTGTCTCAACGAGGAATTTATTTCGGACATTCACGCAACCATAAAGACACAGCTGCCCTTTGCAGCTTCTTCATCCTCGTCGGCTCCTCTTTTGACCGCAATGGGTAGTACAGGGGCCTCGCGCGATCCCAGTGACCTCGCTGAAAGTTATGCGGATGTGTACTTTCGAGCCTGGCAGCTGGCTTCGGCCTCGCACGAGAGTGCAGAGATTCTCACCGTCATCGAAGGCGAAATGATTCAGGATCTCATGGACGCTGGGGTACACGTTGCGGACCCTGACCTCGCGCGAACCGTCTTTGTTGTGCTTTCGGCGGGCTTTCACGACAACAAACACATTCGCGGAGTCGATGCGATGCTACTTCGCCTGTACAATCCAATTCTTTGGCGGGCACTCAATGTTGCCAACCCTTCCGTCCGTTTCAACGCAACTCGTCTTTTGGCGCGCGCCTTCCCTTTACAAGACCCGGATGCCAGCGTCGCCGAAACCGATCAGGTGCTTCAGAAACAGTTTGCTGCCATCGAAACCCTGCTTCGTGACGTCTGCCCTCGCGTACGTGTGGCTGCTGTCCAGGGCGCCTGCCGGATGCTGTCCGTGTACTGGGAGCTTATTCCCAAGAAAGCAACTGTGTCGCTGCTGTCGACGCTCGTGGGCGATCTCTTGCGGGACACCAACAGTCCAGAGGTTCGCGTGGCCGTGCTGCGCGGTCTAGAGTTCATAAGCGAGAACCCGTTGGCGCAGGGCGCGCTCCACGACGTGCTTCCTCATACGAGTCCGTTGATTCATGATCACTCCAAGCAAGTTCGCAATGCCCTGCTCAGCTTGCTCATCCGCGTCAAGAGCATCAGAACAATCAAGTTTTACGAGGTCGTGCAGGTAGATCACTTGCTGGAGCGTCTTGCGATGGACGTGTCTCTGGGCTCCAAGCTGACCAAGCTCTTGCTTGACTCCTTTTATCCTCAGGGGGCAAAGGGCAGCGAGCAGCTTTCTCGAGCCCTTGCTCTTCTTAAGTCTCACGCAACGGCGTCAATGGCGTTTTTCACCAATATTCATCGCCACGTTAGCGTTGGCTCTGCCTGCAAACTCGCGTTACTTCTTGGCAAGTGGATTCAGAACGAAGTTGGAGCTCAACTTACCTCGGGATCCACGATCGGAAAACGTGGACGTGTAACCAAAAAGCCCAAAACTCTCACCACGGGCATTGACGGCACGCCCATTCTCACAGGAGCGCTCCGTGCGGTTGCAGCTATTTGGCGCAGTGTCGCAACCCAGCTCAACTCCTCTCGCTACGAAACAGCGCGCGGTCAAATGCAAGATGCCTTCAGCTTTGCCGATTTTGTGCGCCCCGTGCTAGCCTCGGACCGCTTCGATGCGGACCGGGATATGCCTGCGCTGCTCGAGGTTGCTGGCCAATTACCGTGCGATGGCGAATTCGCGCGAGAGGTGGCGGCAGAGCTCTTCACTTACTCGCCAGGGTTCACCTTTGAGCAGTACTCGCGTGGCGAGGCTTCTTTGCCGCCTCAATTTCTCGTCAACATGGTACGCGATCTTGGCCCCGTTCTTGAGTGTCTTTGCACATGGGGACGAATCGACACTGTCGTGGAGAGCGTCCTTGCGTCATTGCAGGCTTCTTCATCTGCTTCTCTCACAGGGCCGAATGCTGTCACGAACACGAGTGGGCGACCTAGCAAGACGCGCAAGCGCGGGGCCGGTGTCAAGTCGTCGTCGTCGTCATCATCATCTACGCCGGAGCAAAATCAGACGATGGACGTTCTTGTGGCGCTGAGCTGTCTGCAACACCTCCTGGCCAACAACCCACATGGTTTCCGTGAGGAGCTCTTGCGATCACATGCGCCGCAGGTCGACGCTCTCATGAAAGCACTTTCCGGCCTACGATCTGTGCCCTTTGCGCTCGAGACGCTCCTCAAGCTTGCACTTCATCGAGCAGTTTTCATCAACGCTGAAGCGCCGGTCCTCTTGGGCGAAGAGGACGAGGAGGGGCCTGACAAGCTTCCTGCAACCCTCCAGACGGAGCTCGAAATGGCGCTACGGGATCTTCGACTTGATAGCAACATTGCCAAGGATTCCGCAGTTACCAACGAAGAAGATCTTGAGAAGGAGAATGATGAAGACAAGGATGACGAGAAGAAGGAGGAGGAGGAAGAAGAAGACGAGGAGAAGACGCCCAAGGACGAAGGTCCACGTACCAAGAAGAACAAGAAGAAGCGCAAATCGTCAGAGACGGGAAAACGAAGCGCGGACGAGGCGCAGCGCAAGGACCTCATTCTGGTCTCGCTCGCCGAGTGTACAGCGCTTGGTCTTTGTGGCGAATCTGCTGCGACCAAGGCCGCTGCGGCACTGCGACCTAACTCGTCGTCTCGGGTAAGCAAGCGCTTTGGTATTGCAACGAGCGCGTGAACAAGGAACAACCTTTTTCCAGTTTCTCGCAATGGATGAAAGACATTTAACATTGGCGTATACATACGTAAATCCTTTTCTCTCTCTTGATGTATCATGGCTGTGTTTTGCTTCCGTGTGGGAGTTCGGACCCACGCTCGTTTGCAAGCGAGGAAATACTTGCAAGGGCGCGCGTAAATGAGACGTGGCACAAGTTCAGTACGCAAAAGGCAATAAAGACAGTGGACAACGAAGTCGGACAACAGAAATGCGTGGTTTGGCCCAAGAGGCGGCGGTCATGATCCCAGAAAGTTGAAGGAAAACTCACTGCTTGCGGATCCTTCATTATGGCTTGAACCTTGGTCGCCGTTTTCGCGTAGAATCGAAGAGTCGACGACGACTCGCGCCATTTTGACGGGACGGTCGTCTTCCTCGTCGTATTCGACATCGTCTTGGTCATCTCTGCTATTTTCGTTTCCATTCTGGTTGTCGCTACTGTCGTTGCTGTTGCTGTTTCTACCGTTGCTCGCGTCGCCACCGTCGGGGCCGTTCGCCTGCTGTTGCCGAGTTCGGCGCCGAGGCCGATAGCGTGGAACGGCCCTCACCTCGGGCTTTGGAGGAGGCGGCGGAGGCCGTGTCTTGACGCCCGAAGGCGGCAGAGGGTCCGTTTCGAGCAAGGTCGTTGCAACGAACCAAAGGGAGACAGCAAAGCGCTGCGCAGTGCGGATGGCCGCAGGAAGGCTTTCTTCGCCTTGAGCGGGGCGCTCCCCCGCGCCCTCCGTGTCCACGTCGTTTGCTCCCGAAGGTTCAAGCGCAGAGGATGCAGATGACGATGAGGACGATGTCGACCTCACAGAGCAGGCTACTTCGGAGTTGACAAGGTCTTGCGCACGGCGCATCGGCATAACTTCATGCTCGATGGATCGGCTATCAAAGAGCACAAGCGTGCCTGCCGTAGGATTGATCGAGTGTGTCGTGGCGTTGGTGTCCTCGGCGACGAGTTCGCCGCCGTGCAGCACGCAAGAGTACTCGTCGTCGCTCAGATACAGCAAGGCGGTCAGGACGCGATGATTTCGCCAAAACCCTTGATGGTCCCGCTCGTTATCGTAGTGCTTGCTGTAATGCGCGCCAGTGTCTGCGGCGTAATGCGCCACCATCCCCTGGGTAGGTCGCATGAGCGGGGCTCCGCGCCAGCTGCCAATTTGCGCTCCAACGTCTTCGAGAATGGCAAAGGCGCCTTCCATGTCGTCGCTTTCAGAAAATTCAATAAAAGCGATTTTATCAGTACGCACCGAGGGGTGCTG
The DNA here is from genome assembly GCA_000818945.1 of Schizochytrium sp. CCTCC M209059. Taxonomy (NCBI): domain Eukaryota; class Bigyra; order Thraustochytrida; family Thraustochytriidae; genus Schizochytrium; species Schizochytrium sp. CCTCC M209059. The sequence goes on along the minus strand of KN805385.1, from coordinate 138,979 downwards.
GCCATGGTTGCCTCGCGAGAGATCTATTTCGCAGAGTTCTTGGCGTAAGAGTTTGACGGCTGCGGCTGGAATAGCATTGGGCATGACGAGCAGGCCGGTGGACCGCAGCGTCTCGAGCTGCGAAGGGGAAACAGTGACACAGTCCGTGTGCTCGGTGTGCCGGCGCTGTACAAGTTGGGCCTCGAGAAGCTCGGGGCACCAGTGTCCGCCAAAGGCGATGGGGTCTTCGACGACGACGGTGCGGGACTGCACGGCGCCGACGAGGGGTCCAATAAGGGCGTCTTGGCCGCTCGTGAGCTTGCGAAAGGCGGCAGTGCCGCGCGCGGCGAGGTCTTCGCGGCCAGGGACGTCCTCAAAGTCGCTGGGCAGTTTCTTGGCTTCCTCGGCGGCGCGTTGGAGCCAGGACTGGAGGCCCTCCGCGTCGGCTTCCGCGCCCTCGATGTCCGCGCTCGGGAGCGGAAACATCTGGCCTCGGTCGAGTCGTAGCTGGCAGGTCCCGTCTCTCCACAAGACGAGCCAGCAGGTCCGCGGCCCGTCCTCCCCGCGCCATGCCAGGACCAGCCACTCGTGCGCGCGGCCCGAGGGCTGCCGCACCACCTCGGCCACGTGCCATCCCGCCCACCCCTCGCGCGCGACCGCTCGCACGCGGTCCAGCACCATGCGTCCCGCGCCGCCCGCCGTCCGCGTCCTGCCTGCTGCCCTCCCTGCAATGGGGGAATGCAAGCAAGCAAGCAAGCAAGCAAGCGCAAGCAAGAATGAATCAGTCAATCGAATCGATCAATCGATCAATCGATCAATCGATCAATCGACCGGTGACAATGAAATCAAGAGTGAGTATAAGGGAGTGAGTGAGTGAGTGAGTGACAGACAGACAGAGAGTGACAGACAGTGACAGTGACCATGGTGAGTGAGGAACAGACAGACAGTGCGCGACTGTCTCTGTCACTGATCAGAATGAAGATCGAATGGAAAAGATCGAATGAAAAGATCGATCGATCGAGCTTGTCAGGAAAGATGGGATGGCCGGTGGCCTCCCTTCTTCACTGACATGAGTGGCAATCTCGTTGGCGAAAGACAGGAGAAAGGAATCGAGAGATGAAGCCTCATCAATGTGGTTGGGGCATGTCGCTGTGGCTGGCAACTAGATCGATCACAGGTCTAGCCGGGCCCTAGTACGGAAGAAAAGACTTATCTTTATATCTTAGGGCCGCGACTATCGTTGGCCTGCTATGATAGTTGGCCCATAGATGGGCCTTGGTCTACTACAGCGAGTTGCTATGATTAGATGTCCGTGCGGCAAGGAGCGCCAAAGAGGTGACAGAAGCGGTCGGAGGTTGCAATGTGACCTGTGCAGCACACAGACGCCCCGCCTGGACGAGTATGGCAACCGACTCCACCGCACGTACCGCACGACTTGGGACAGCACACGTTGCCCGAAAGGATGCCACCCTTAGCCGAGCAAAGGGCTTGAGGCGTTGGCTCCACCATGCGGCAAGGCGGGCCCACAAGCTCGCAGAACCGGTCCGAGTTCGCGATATGACTCTGGCAGCACTTGGACGATCCTCCCGGACGGCTGCTGCAACCAGGCCCACCGCATGTACCACAAGATTTGGGACAGCATTCTTTGCCTTGGGGAATGCCGTTGGGGCAGAGCGCATCCGGCGTCGGTTTGGGCGTCGGCTTGGGTGTCGGCTTGGGCGTGGGGTCCGACGAGGCGGTTTCATCGAGCAATCGGTATCTCCAGGAGAGGCCACTTTTTGTGTTCAAAACGCCAGAGGGAGCAACAATCGCGGACCGCTCGTTGGAAAGCGTATCGAGAAAGCTCGAGCTTTTAGAGCTTGCAACTGCATCGAATCTGCAGCACGGATTGAAGATACCCTTTTTCGTCGGGCAACGCTGCACGCCGTCATTCGGGCAACCGCGGTTTGCGTTCGAGCAGCAGGAGTGAGGATTGTTCCGCGTGCAGCAAACACCCTCGCGGATGTCATCACGTACGCAAAGCGCGTTATTGGCACAAAGGCGACCATTCCTGCAAAGGTCAGGCTCGAAGCTGGAAATTTTCATCCGATGAATTTCTTCGTCCGTAGGCTTTCGGCACTCCACGGGACTATCTGTGGAAAACTGCGTTAGACTCGTGCTGGAAACGTCGGAGACGCCCGAGATGACTGCCTCACCGACAAGGCCATCGACCTCTCGATTGCAGAATGCAGGACGACTCTCTTTGCTGACGGTAGCTTTGGCCGTGAAGGGAACCTTGAAAGTGATTTGCTGTCCGAACAAAGCAAGTGTCTTGAACGATCGAGGCGCGATGGGATCGCCACCAATCTCAAACGACGCTTCGCGCGTGACGCTCCTTCGAATGGTCTGACTTGCAGTAAATTCTGCTTCGACACCGACTTCCAGCCCGACTGTTGTCTCCGCAATCTTGGGAACTCCCGCTTTCACACTCGTCGAGCTCTTAATGCTCAAACCTAACGTTTGCTGGAAGTTGAATTCGACCTCTTCATTGCTGAGAAAGCTGGCCTTGAAGCTTCCCGACGTTGTAGGAGTGCTGCCGCTGTTTTCGATGTTCTGGGTCAGTTGAAACCCCAGCGCGGATGTCGGATCTTCAAACGGTGTTCCGTAAACGACGCTGTGAATCCTGGGTACTTCGGTTCCACTGCAGTCTCTGAACTCGAGTCTGGAATCGTGCTTTGTGATTGTGAACTTGTGGGATTCCTTGCCCTGACTGTCTACCGTGAAGATTTTCGTGCCTCGGATGCGTTGCGAGCAGCAGTCAGCACGGTTGAGGATTACGATGCGGGTCACGTCAAAGGCTTTCTTGTTGACAAGTTCTGCTTCCCAAAAGACATGAGTGAAAGGGGAAGGACTCACGGAGTGGTAGCAACCACCTTTGGTGTAATCCTGATTGCTGCTCCCACCGATCGGGCCTCTCTCTGTGCTTCTTTCATCTACACCTTTCGATGCCTGCGGGTTTGTGAGAGCAATCCGCTTGTTTTTCCTGTCGTAAACTTCAATTTTACAGAAAGCGAGCACATTCCCGGACAACCTGAGCTTGATCTTGTCCGCGTTTGCGGTGTTGAGGGCGAAGCAGCTCCAGAGCACCAGGAGAATGGCGATGAGTTGCCGCATTTTCTCTCTCTACTGGTCTTCGAGGCCTAAAATACTCCCTTCTTCTTGACTTTTCGTCTGTCTGTCTATCTATCTGTCTGTCTGTCTGTCTGTCTGTCTGTCTGTCTGTCTGTCTGTCTGTCTGTCTGTTTGTCTGTTTGTGCGTGCGTGCGTATGTCTCGATTTTCGAAGCTTGTTGCTCTTGGTTGCTGGCGTCTGCCTTGCCAACGGCGCTCAAGTACGCGTAGCTGCGGCTCGTCTGCTCAGGCTTTGGTTCTTCGGTTGGCTTTGATTGCGATCTGCTTCGCTTCGATTTCGTTCTGCTGTTGATGCTGCTCTCCGATATCTGGCCGATTGAAAAAGCAAGTCTTTCTGTACCGTCTTGGACGCTGATGCCAGATTTAGTTGTCTTTCCCTTTACAATTTGTAAAAAGCAAGCCAGCGCCGTATTTCCCGCTTAGTTGAGTGATCATCGGCCATCGCGTTAATCTTATAATATTACAGTCAGACGAGTGAATCATCGGTCGCGTTGGTGTAACTATATTCATTTTCGAAGTATCCAGTCAGTCGAGTGAACCGTCAGTCATCCGCGTTGTTTATATACCATAATCTTGATGGCTCGAATCTGACAACAGCCGGTCTTACGATCATCGATTTCCTCATCGGTTAGAATTACCGCGAATACGATCCCGACAGGCTTACGCCCAGAAGTTTTTCTTTGAGACCCAAATGACTCGAAGATGGCTGTTTCAACGTGTAGTTCAACCATGCTCCTTTCTGGCCCGCGACGAACGAATGAGCTGCGGCGTTTGTTCCAAAAAAGCCAGACTCAACGTGCCACTGCACGAATTCATGTTCCGACATGCAGCAAGGGGCAAATGCCGCTCAGTCCCGGCTCTTCATCTCTTTTCGACGGTCGCCACGGGTCCGGCCGCGAGGAGAACGGCACTTGGCTAGCTGGGCGCCTAGTGGCTAAAATGTGTGTGTATATGCGTTTGTGCATGCGTGCGTTGTTCAAGCCATCTCTTCAGGGAAGTAGTGGTGCGCAAGCCTCGTTGCGCTCAACGCGAGCGGCCGGCCTACCGTCCAACACTCCTCATGGGTTGGCCTGCTCTGCCCTGCGCCTGCGTTGAGAGTCGTAATCGCGTTGGAAAGGCTGGTTGGACGCCGGTATATACGGTGTCGGTCGATCGCCTTTTAGGCAGCGAAGTCATACCGCAGCGGCACGGCCGTCCTCATTTGCTATGTGCCGCCAGCAAGGTCGGTACTGGAGCTGGCTGCTGCAACTTGTTGCACGCGTTGGTGTGGCTTCTTCCAGCGAACCCGAAATGTTGTCAAAGTTACACACAACGCAGGGTGTAGCCGAGAGAGAGTGACGCGTAGTTGAGAGAACACAACATCAATTTCATCTCAAATGCACGAGAACCAGTATGCAAGGCATAATAGAGCCGACGGGCACATTCTGTGATGGATTTGTGAGAATGTGCTGGCTCTCCTTGGCCAGCCAGCCACCCAGGTAAACGAAGATAGATGGTAAACAAGTGTGTCGCCGTTAACAGCTGATACGATCGTGGTGATGACATGACAGGCAAAAGAGGTGTCTTGGAATCAGGCGCAGCCACACAAGAAGATTGCAAAGCAAAGGAGAAAAGCATGGTTCATTTCATTAGCACAAGACACAGACGGCAAGGACAGGAGACACAATGTAGACTAGACACAGTGCGCAGGAAGCGAGAGGTAGACAACCGACCCGGAAGAGCAGGACTGAATGGCTAGCGCTTGTGGCGCTGCTGGATAAGGTGACTGAGTCGGTCGTTTTCCTTGCGTAGACCGACGACCTCGCCCTCAAGAGACCTTATTTTGTCAATGGAATTGCGGAGGATGCTGGCCTTGTCGAGTTTGGACGTGCTAAGGATCGAGAGACGCTCGGGGCTCTTGTCGATGGTGCCCGTGGAATGACGCTCCTCCTCGAGGCTCTTGAGCAACTTATAGAGCTCGTCAAAGCCTTGTGTCACGGCGAGACGGCGTTTGCGCTCGCGTTCGTTTTTGCGGGTCTTGGCGATACCAGAGCGCTCCTCATCCTCTTCGTCATCACCAGCGGCGCTGCTACCGCTGGGCGAGCCGAGACGAACATGTGCGGCGGAGGAGCCAAGGCCGGGACGACCAACCACGTGACTCGCAAGCATGCCGTGCTGATGGTGATACATGGGATTCATGCGCGGTGCAGCACCACCGACGCGAGAGGGTCCTGCCACCGCGCGTCCACGCATTGCGGCCGCGGCAGCCGATGCTGCGGAAGGACCTGAGGAAGCGTTGGCCGCGCTGGCAGCATAGGGCGAAGTAGCCTCCGACTTAATGCCTGGGTGCGAGGAGCGCTGCTGCGCGTTTGCTCGTGTATATGTGGGCGCCCTTCCGCGAGCAGCCGTGAGGCCTACGGCGGCCGCTGCTGACGAAGCGGTGTGAAGATCGACAGGTCGGCTCCCGACGCGCTCTCTGCCAGCGTTAGGACCGGCGGCAGAGGGCGCGATGGCAGCGGACCCGGCCGAGTTGGCGTTGATTTTGGCGACTACGGGCCCGGGCGCAGACCGCGAGGCCTGGCGCTTGCGCGTGTACTCGGGTCTTCCCTGGTTGGTTTTTGTGGGTGCGGCCATCTGGGCTCCAAACTCGGTGACGAAGCCTACCGAGTGTCTTTGCTGGTGGCCCGGGCCTTGCTGCGTGTCTGCAGCCGTGTGCGGAGGACGTGCTGTTGCGCCAAAGTACTGTGGCTGGGGCGCGGAGGCAGCGGTGGGCTGAAGAGATGCAGACGCGGCAGTGGGATGCTGCATGATGGGGTCTGCAGAAAAGTCATCGAGGAAAGAGGAGAAGTCGTCGACGTCGCCGAGAGACATGTCTGTAAGGTCCATCATGATGGAGTCGTTGATGAAGGCCTGGGACAGGCTTCCGTGGCTTCCGCTCGAGGTCATATGGTGGCCATTGCTGCCTCCGTCGCTGTTGTGGTTCTTGAAGAGCCTGCGGATGGCCTCTGGGTCTTTGGTTTTGCGGGCGATGTCGAACTGCTCGCGAAAGGAGGGGTCGCTGGTGTTGTTGAGGATGAGCTGTTTCATCATGGCGTTCTCTTCCTTGGAGATGACGCCCTCGCGCATCATTTCTGAGGCGGCGCGCAGCCTCCCGGAGAGGGCCGAGTTGGCGCGCCCGCGGTCCATTCCGCCGTGGCCTCCGGGCGGCGGCGGGATGGCCACGCCGCTCGCGTTGGCGCTCATCGTGCCGGCGCTCCGACGGAGCTACCCTGCCTGCGTCAGGAGGGTCGTGTGAAGCAGGAGCAGCAGCAGGAGGAGGAGGAGGAGGAGGAGGAGAATTGGAATGGAGCTGGCAAACTAGCAGATGCACGCACGCAGGCACGTTTGCAAGCGAGCACGCACGGACGCCCAGCCGCACCACAGGCGCAAGCACCTTCGCACGCACGCGCAGACGCACGCGTTTGCACGCGGCCGGCCGGCCTCGCGCTTGCGCTGCTTGGCCTGGATGTCTGTCTGTCTGCCTGCCTACCTGCCTGCCTTTGCAGGTCTGTTCTTTTCCCCCTTTTTGCCGTCCTTGCTCGCCTCCCTGCTTGCTTGCTTGCTTGCTTGCTTGCTGCTCGCTCCCTGCTCGCTTGCGTGCCTCCGGAGAGGCGAGGGGGACGCGCGTCCGCGCAGGCAGAGCGAGACAGGCAGCGCAGGAGCAGGCAGCGGCCGCTCTCCCTCGCGCAGAGAGCAAGGCAAGAAGGAGAGAAGGAGAGAAAGATAGAAAGCAAGAAGCAGAGGAAGAAAGGAGCGAAGCGCGCACGGGAATCGCCGATCCCCGCTCCGCTCGCTCGCACGCGAACGAAGGGAGGGCCGAGCGACGCACGCACGCCTTGTACGCACGCACGCACGCACGCACGCACGCGTCGAGCGGAGCGACGGAGGGCGCCGGCCCCTGCTCGCCGCCTCCGCCCGCCTCGCCCGCCGCCCTGCCTGCCTCGCGCGGCTCGCGGCCGGACCGTGTAGGCCGAGTGAGTGAGTGAGAGAGTGAGCGAGTGCGCGCGATCTCTCTCTGCTGCCTGCCTCCTTCCTACGCAGAGCAACGCAACAGAGTATAGTCTGGTGTACCACCGGAGTGCACGAAGGAGGGAGCTGCGTATTCAGAAAGATACCCTGCGGCAGAGGCGAGTTCCACCCTTCTGGCTGGCTGGCTAGGCTGGCAGGCTGGCAGTCTGGCTGCAGCTGCTGGCGACTGCCTCACGTCTGTCAGCCTGCCGCACTGCTCAGAACTCGACACTGCGATCGATTCATCGATCCATCGATCCATCGATCGCTTTTTCTTTCTTTCTTTCTTTCTTTCTTTCTTTCTTTCTTTCTTTCTTTCTTTCTTTCTTTCTTTCTTTCTTCACCTGCGCGCGTTGTTCCCCTTTCCTCCCTCTCTCTCCCTCCCTCTGCCTTTTTTTCTCTCGCGCTTTGACGCTGACGCGGCCTGACTGTGAGGTGTGGCAGCGGGAAGGTGGGAAGGGAGGTATAGAATGAATACGAGGCCGAGGACGTAGCGACAGAAAGCCCCACTGGCACCGTGGGCCGACTCGGACTTGCGGGCGCCGATAGCCCACTTGCGGCGGCCGCCGTTCCACGCTGCGACTCGAAGGCGAGGGAAGCCCCTGAGGCTCCGAACCACGCACGCACGCACGGTTCTGCCCCTGCACGCACGCACCGCACGCCGGAGCAGCCTGCGCTGCTGCAGCCTGCCTGCGCCGCTGCAGCCTGCCTACCTGGCATCCATCATCACATCTGTGGCTGCTGCTGCTGCAGCTCTGTCTGTCTGTCTGGCTGGCTGGCTGGAGGACGACCTCCAACCCGGTTCGCGTTGCACGAGCTCAGCCTGATAGATACAGATAGATCCTTGAGAGGTCTGTGCTCCACGCGTATGATATAATATAATATACCACTGTGATCGGAGTCCTTGCAGACACAGCTCCGACTTGGTCCAGGCATGGACCGTGTCAGCCACCCACCATCTCCCGATCTGGCCACAGCAGCGGCGCCGGGCTGAGGCTCGCGCTGCCTTCATGGATGGCATGCATCATGGATGCCTGCCTGCCTGCCTGCCTGCCCTCCCTCCCTTCCTTCGACCGGCGGCTTGCCTTGGCCTGCCTTGGCTTCACATCGCACGGAGGCAGCCAAGCTTCCGCCCCAGCAAGCACATTGGCGAGCAAGGTCGCGCCGTCAAAGAGGACCGCGACGGTCCGGGCAATGAGGCGTCTCTCGGGCTGTGACTGCGCAGCCAGCCTCCATGGCCGCTGCCCGCTGCAGACTGTGGCTGTCACGAAAGGCAGACATGCAGTGGCGCAGACAGACGCGCGGTCGCTACTACCTGCTCACTGTCAGCTGGCTAGCTAGCGTCCACGCCATGCCATCCATGCCTTCGACCGAGTTCAATCAACTCTTGTGGAAAAAGTGGCGGCTGCAGCGGCCCATCCATCATGATTCCACATGACATCACCGCACGGCGATCTTCATTCACTTGGGCCGCCCGCCTTCAGTGGTCTTCCGCACGCGCCACTGGGACTTCCCACTATACCTTTCACCCCCTCCTCTCGCTTTTTCCCTCCCCAACTCCCCCACATCCGACGCTCTCCTGCCCCTCCCGCCCGCGCGCCGCGCCGCCGCGCCCCGGGCGCAAGCAGAGCCGCGCAGACGTCCTTGCCGCCCCCTCCCTGCCTGCCTGCCTCCCTGCCTGCCTGCCTCCCTCCCTCCTGCCGCCCCGCGCTCTCCCTCCCTGCCCTCGCGCCGTGCCCCCGCCCCGCGCCCCTCGCGCCCGCCTCCTCTCGCCCTCGCGCGCAGGCGGAGTCGCGGAGACGCGGCGAGGCGGCGCAGGCGGAGCGGCGGAGAACGCCGTTCGTTGGCCGGCGAGCATAGCGTCGTCGGCGCCTGCTTGCTTGCTGCTTGCTTGCTTGCTTGCTTGCTGGGCGTGCCAGTGCCGGTGCCGGTGCCCGGAGGGTGGGTACTGAAGCAAAAGTTCGTCTTCGTCTTCGTCTTCGTCTTCGTCTTCGTCGTCAAGATTGGTTGGCGTCGAGGCGCTTTTGCTTTTGCTTTCTTCGAGAGAGACAGACATTGATTGGGTGAGACCAACGTCGACGTCAACGTCAAGGTCTACGAGCCCCGTCTCTGCCTGAGCCCGCAAAGAAAGCGCATCTTTCGCCCCCGAAACAATGGGCCCCGACATGATGGGCGCGCCGCCGCCGCCAGGGCAAATGGTCATGTACGGCCAGCAACAGCAGCAAATGCAGCAGCATCAGCAGCAGCAACAACAACAGCAGCATCACCTCCACCACCACCAACAACAACAACACCAGCAGCAGCAACAGCAACAGCAACAAATGCAGGGAGACAACATGGGCGCTGAAGAGGAGACCGGCGCGAACTCGACCGCCAACGTCCAGAACGACCTGCAGCCTGGCACGAGGCACAAGAGCAAGGATGACATTTACGCGCTCGTGTACCTGCTGCACAGACGCATCAACGCCTCGCCCGACGGCGGCGAGGACGAGAGCTCGCGCACCTTTTACGCGCGCAAGTCAGACAAAATGAAGCTCCTGCTGCGATGCGGAAGGAAAACCAGCGACTGTCAGTTCCGCATCAAGGCCCGCAACGTGACCAAGGACAATGCCGAGCAGCCCTGGCTCATCACCGTGGCAGACCTCACCCACACGTGCCCGCGCGAAGCACCCTCCGGTGGCAGCGCCGCCGCCGCCAGCAACGTCACCAGCCACAGCAGCAACGGCCCGCCTCAGCCCAAACGTGGCACACGCATGAAGTCCGCCTACCTGAACACCGTCATCGTCAAGCACGTCGCTGCCTGGCTGCGCAAGCAGGACGATCCTTTCAACACCACCGCCGACGAAATCAAGCAGGAGGTCTCGCAAATGGACATTATCGGCGCGCCCAAACTCACCCTCTCCACGGCCCGCCGCGTCTTGTCCGAGGCCCTCTTGCAAATGGGCGTCACCAACCACGACGACTTTTCCAAGCTGCGCGCATGGGCCTACAAGCTCAACGCCGAGGACCCCAACTCGGTCGTCATTCTCCAAGGCCTGCGCCCAGATCCCAACCTTGTGCGCGACATGATCCTTTCGGGCAACTTTAGCTTTGACGAAAACTCACTTTCGAACCAGATTGTCACACTGGCCAGTCGCGAACTGCTCAACGTGCGCGACAGCATCATGGGCGGCCAGTCGGGCCAACAGCAGGCCCCGCAGCTGCGTCGCTCCATCACCGACCTCATCAACGCCTCTCCGTCCAAGACCATGTATTATCGCTGCTTCGTGGCGCCCGGTCTCAGCACGCGCGCGGCCAGCTACCTGCGCCAGCACGTCGTCACCCTCTATGCAGAGCCCTGCACGGGCAAGTACCGCGGCGCGCTCATGTCGGCCATGACGATCGGCGGCGATGGCGGCGCCATTCTCCTTGCCTACGCCCACGTCATTAACGAGAACGAGCAGAACTGGCACTGGTTCCTCAACCATTTGCTGCATTGCTTCACCAGCTTCATGTCCTCGCCGGAACTTGTCGTCGTGTCCAACTGGGGACCCGGCTTACACTCGTCGGTGACCACGGTGCTTCCTTCGGCGCATCACGCGCTCTGTCTTGAAACGCTCATTGGCAAACTCATTGGCCCGGACCACTCGCGCGACGGCACCATGCAGCAGCCTTCCACCAAAGCCCAAATCAAGGCCTTCCTCTGCCCTGCGGCCATGGCCTCCAACCTTTCCGAGCACAATAGCGCCATGACCAACATGGAAAGCAACTCGGCACATACCTACAGTCAAGCAAAGCAGTACCCCGTGCAAGCCTGGGCTTCGGCCCACATTAATTCGGAACAGGGACGCTCCAATTACGGTGTGCGCAGCCTCTTGCAGCGCCGCCACATTCAGGGCCTCAGCCGCGCCTACGAGACGGACGGCGCACCGACGCCCGAGCTTCCGTCCCCGACCAACTACGATCTCATGAATTGGCTCGAGATCTCCAACAAGGCGATCCGCATGCCTGTCCCCAAGCTGCTCTCGGACATTTACGAGTCGCTCGTTGCCGGATGGAAGACCAAGGCGGAGCAATACGCCAACTTTCAGGGCGGCAGCGACCCCGCGGTGCACACCGCGCCGGACGCCTTTCCCTCTGTGGTACTTTGCCGCGTGCTCAACATTGTCGACGAAGCGACGACCATGGGTCTGCAGGTCATCAACTCTTTTCCGCTCGTTGAGCAGAATGCCGTCGGCACCTCGTGGCTCGTTGGCTCTGAACCCGGACCCGGCGACACGCATCTCGTCAAGCAGGTCGTCGGCCGTAGTGGAGTGGTGTGCTCGTGCGGTCGACCACAGGCGTCTGGCCTGCCTTGCGCCCACGTTGTGGCTGTTGCCGTGCACGGTCATCAGTCCTCCCGCAACTTCATCAATACTGCTCTTTCGGGAGTCCATCTCAAGCTTGCATGCGAGAGCGCAGTGCACTTTGGCTTGCCCATCCCTTCGCACGTCATGGAAACTGTTGATGTACTTGACCCCACTGTCCTTCCGCCGCTCGCGATTGACCACTTCCATATCGTCAATGCCAGCACAACGCGAAAGAAGCACCGTATGCGCTCGCTCTGCGTTCCTAACATTATCATGGACGCCGCCAAGCAGTCAGGGCACGAGGCCACCTTTCAGCGTTATTCTGCGCACCAGAGCACAAATTCGAGAGACCACTGCTCTCGTTGCCTCATTCGCGGCCATCACGTCTCCACTTGCTCCTGCTGGGGTGTCTTGCCGGGTTCGCTTACTGACTTTTTCATAGAGATGGGCCAGGAGTCGCTCGAGCCTCCTCGCCAACGTCAGCGTCGTGACGACCCGCAGCAGCAGGACCGCCACCTCTCGTCGCAGCAGCAGCAGCAGCAGCAGCAGCAGCAGCAGCAGCAGCAGCAGCAGCAACAACAAATGCATTACCAGCAGCAGCAGCTCGCGATGGACACTGACTACATGTAAGAGCTGCTGCCAGAGTGAGTGCAACAGCCAGCTGGAAATAAAATGACACAGGCTCGATAACTTTTCTTTTTACTCTTTTTTTTTCTTTCTTTCTTACCCTTTTCTATTCTTTTTTCTCTTTTTCTCTCATGTTCACTCTTTTCTTTTGTGGTTGGCTTGCTGTAAGGTTTTTGGAGAAGACAACCTGGCAGCCTTGTTTGTATGTGTGGTTTGTTTGCTTGCCGAATAGACTAGCCATTCTTTCACAAAACACACCCCTCGAGACAGCCCCCTTTTCCTTATCCGTCAAACATTGAAACTGACCACAAGCACGAGCAACTTTCGGAGCGGATCAATCTCCAAGATTGCAGTGCACATTTTCACCGCCATGATCGTCTTTTACACGACCAAAGGCACGTCATTTTCTTCGTCGATGGCACGTATGAATGTCCGTGCACGCACACTATAGGATCGCTTATTGTGCGTAGATTGACAGCCATGTCTTTCACCATCTCTTGGCTGAAAATTCACAGTAGTGGTCGGCAAATTTTCTAGAGGGAGACCTGTGCGCAAAGCGAGTTTGGCTGCGCAACCTGATCCCTCTTCTTCCTGCTCTACGAATGGGATGAGATGATTGCCAGATAAAGGACGCGCCTTATCGAATGGCTGCGCGAGGCAAAAAGTGCTCAGGCTTGACCTCTTCTAAAGAGGATCCAACCTTGATTTCATTGACAAAGGAGCGGAGACTCTTGGCGGTGCGCTCGATCTCCGCTTCGCTGGCAGCGATGGCGCGAAAGCTGATGAGAAGTGGTGAATCTCCAACCGAAGCACAGCCCTCGGGAATGATAAAGGTGGTGGATTTGAAAGTCTTTGTGCGGCGGAAAAGGTCGATCTCGATACCGTCGCGCGTGAGCAAGCGCTCGCCAGCGTAGTTGATCTGAAAGTTACGGTGGAAGCCAGTGCTCTCGAGGAAGGCTTGCGTGTCGCCTGCGATTGCAATACGAACCATGCTGCGCACGGGCGTATCGAGTTTCTTGATATGCGCGAGCTGGAAGAGATTATAGTGCAGAATCTCGGTCCGCTCAGGCTGGTCGACGCGTGGCAAGGTGGTCGCTTGACCGGCTGCGCAGACTTGGGTTTTTGATCCAACCTTGATCTGATCGCCACAGGTCGTGCGGAGTCGAATTTCTGTGGTGCCGCTGAGTCCCGTCGCCATGCCGCGCTCCGCGTTCTTGCGCGTCCAGGACAGATCGCGCACGTAGATCTCGGGTACGCGGGTACAGCCGTCGTCGCAAAGGCTCTGGATCCGCTGCCGCGCCAGGTCCGCGTCTTGCATCGCGACGCAGTAGATGATGCACTCATACTCGCTGCCGCCGCCGCTGCCGCCGCCCCTGCCGCCGCCTCCGCCGCCGCCT
>KN805385.1:108007-125377 GCA_000818945.1 Schizochytrium sp. CCTCC M209059 | reverse complement strand
GAGGCGGCCCGCGAAGAGCGCAAGAGAGTTAGAGTCGCTCGCCACAGCGGCGCGCGCGCGCCCCGAGAGCGGAGGGCGGGTCTCTGCGAGCGCGCCCCGGGCCTAGCCTGCCTCGGATTGGGTGATTGATTGTGTCTCGACGGGCTCGGCGCTTGCCATCTCGACGCCTCGCTCCTTCTGAGCGCTGCCGATTGGGGTTGCGTCAATTGGGGTTGCGCCAATTGGGGTTGCGCACTAGGCTGGTGCTCTCTCTCTCTCCAAGCAGACAGAACTGCTCGAGGTGCGAGCGGCGAGCCAAGGGGGCTCGCGCAGACGGAGCGGCGGCTCGAGACGCACGCGCGAGGGAGGCGCGGGTCTCCGGACGAGGCCGCGCGCGAGCGTCGCTGCGGCGGCCGCGCGAGGGCAAAGCGCGAGAGGGAAGAGGGGGAGGAGGAGGAGGGGAGAATGCGGGTGGAGGAGCAGTCCGCGCAGGGTGCGCGGGTGGTCCTGGACGAGGCCGCGCTGGGGCGCGAGGTGGAGCTCCACTTTGACTTCCGCGCGGCCGAGGACGAGGTGGCGCCGCTGTTCTCCGGTCCGTCGTGGGGCACGATGATCTGGGACGCGAGCTTGTCCATGGCGAGATTTCTAGAGACGTATCAGCCGGCTGCGACAACAACAGCGACAACATCCACGGCGACAGCGACAGCGACAGCGACAGCGACGGCGACAGCGACAGCGACGGCGACAGCGACGGCGACAGACGAGACTCGATTCGGCAAGGTGGTGGAACTCGGAGCCTGCTGCGGTCTTCCTGGTCTCGTTTGTGCGGCTCGGGGCGCCAGTGATGTGGTCCTCACGGACACGCCCGAGTATGAGCATGCGATGCGGTCGGCTGCAAGTCTCAACGCGGCGGCGCTTCCCGGCTCGCGAATCGCGACTCAGGCTCTGATGTGGAGCAAGGCCAACGCAGACGCCTTTGTACAGCAGCACGGACGTGCCGACATAGTCTTGGCAGCGGAGTGCGTGAGCACGGACGTGTATGGGCGGCAGAGCTGGGAGGCGCTCGTTGATGTGATTGTCACACTGGTGCGCCCAGGGACGGGCCGCGTGCTGCTCTGTTCACATCGTCGTCCAGGCGATGGCCTCGACGATTTCCTTGCGCTTCTTCTGCCGCATTTTCAGCCGCCTGTAGTACACCAGCTTACAGCGACGGAGACTGCGCGCGGACTTGTTGATCTCTACGAGCTCTCGCCGCTCGTGCAGGCAAAAGCCACTGCATCATAAGTATTACCTTGTGCTGGCTGGGGGATTTCTTGGCTGACTGGCTGGCTGGCTGGCTGGCTGGCTGGCTGGTTGGTTGTCTAGATCCGGTCAGCATGGCTGCTGATTTCCAAAAAAAATTGAACTTGTAAATGTGTCATGCTTTGCTTTGATTGTGCGACGTCGAGTGATGATTGCTGGAAATCGATATCAGTTTTCGATTGCAAGCACGCGTGGCGAGACTGACTTCCTCTTTTGGCTGCGCTAAGCCCGAGTGTAGACCATAGACTTGGCGGGTGTTTGGTTTTCGCACTATCGTTGCCATTGTTGATTGCATCGGTGGCGGGGCAGTTCTTTTCCTCTTTTCCTTCTCTTCTTTCTTCCTTTCTTTCCAAATGCTGCACGCCGTCTCGCGATGCACAGAATAGTAGCCAGCCACCATGGCCAGCCAGCCAGCCGGCCGGCCAGAGAATCACTTGCGTGCTGTTCTCGCAACTTGTGTCGCGAGCCACACCATCCAGCTTCGAGCACGCCACGCGCGCCCGAGAAAAGCGATCATAGCTGGCTGGTGGCTGTCTGTCGTCGTGTCCACGGACAACGGCGAGTGACGCGCCGTGGCAATTGTCGTCTTTGTGCGGCTCGCTTATTTCGTGGAGGAAGCTAATTCATTGCTCGCCCGCCTCGAAGCAGATGTCCAACGAACCGGGACGTTTGCGCATGCGCATGCGTATGCGAAGGCGTCAACGTATGTACTATGTACATACGTACCGTACCACCTCTACCACTGTCCATGGTGGCTGCTTCTCCCGAGAGAAGAGCCGCTGCAGAGGCCTCTGGCGGGGACAGCGCCGCGTCACCGCTCGGTCCGGCTGCGGCGGTGGCAGCACAAACAGGGCAGGGCAGGGCAGGTTGACGCATGAGATGGATGTGGCTGCCACATCTGCCCCCCCCTCCCCCCCCAAAAAGAGAAGGCGTATTCCCCGGATTCGGTCGGCCGGTCCGAGCGGCTTTTCTGATTTCCCGTCTTCGTCTTCGTCTTTCGCGAGGCCGGCCAGCCCCGCGTCTGCCTGGCTGCCTCCCTGCCTGGTCTCGTCGGGGCCGTCCACAGCTGGGCCCCTCCGCTCCTGCTGGAGCTGCAGCAGCTCGCTCGCTCGCTGGCTCGGCGCGCCGTGCTAGATGGCAACTTGAAGCTCGGCACGAACGGCCGGCGCGAAGACTCGCCGAGTCGCGGCGCAGCCAGCGCGGATGGACGGACGGATGGCCTTGTGGATGGATGGATAAATGGATGGATGGGTGGATGGAGAAATCAATGCCCATCCCTGGCACCTCGCCTTGCTTGTCGCCATCGCGGCGATCGGCGTGCCGAGGACGCACGACACCAAGGAGGCAGACAGGCAGCAGGGAGGGAGGGTTTGCGGCGAGCCCCGGCGCGAGCTGACGCCGCCTCGCCTCGCCGCCCGCGCGCGCCAAGCCAGGTTTGGCGGCCCGGACGAGAGGGCGATGCGCCGGGGATCGGAGGAGCTCCGGCCGCCTCTGGCAGGGGCAGTAGCCATAGTAGCAGCCCCGTGGCAGCAGCCCCATAGGCTGCGCCTCCCTCGAGCGACACGCGAAGTTTGAGCGTCGTGTGGCGGTAATGAACGTCGTGTGGCGGTTGCTTCCTTTCGCCGGAGTCTTCGTCCCTGCGTTTTCCTTTCCTGCCTGCGTCCGTGCGGTCAAAGAGGGAGGGAGGGAGGGAGGAAAGAGGGCTCGTCGCGTCGATCTTCGCGCGGCAGAGCAGCGGCAGGCGAAGCGCGCAGCCGTCCCTGGCCTCGATCGACGCGACAGCGAGGCGCGCGGAGCTGGCTCCCCGCGCGCGCCGTGCGCCGAGGACGGCTTTTGTTTCAGCGCGACCTCGTGCTCGCGTGCCTTCGTCGCAGCACCGGCTGTGGGAAGAAGGCTGGGGCGCTGTGGGGGCCACCTGAATACAGGTACCCGCGAATCAGCAGTTGAGCAGACAGGCGGTGCGGTGCATGCCTGGTTTGGGTAGGCACAGTGCGGTGGCCGACGAACCCATCCATGTTCATTGACTACTGGCTACGCCGGCCGGCCAGCCATGCTCGCCTCGCCTCGTCTCGCCTCGCCTCGCCTCGCCTCGCCTCGTCTGCGATGGAATAATCAGACGTCGCGTTCTCCTGCGCGCCACCGATGCTTTAAAGAAAAAAACCACGCGACAGCGATTTGCGCCAACCGAGGCGGACACAGATCATCGCGGTTGGCTGTGATGGATTTTGTTCAAATCGAAGAGCGAAAATCCATTTCTCTCGAGTCAGGCTCCCCACCTCGAACTTGCTTCGCAGCGATACATCTCATTTCATCTCATCTCATTTCATCTCATCTCATTTCATCTCAAGATCGCCTCGCGACATCTCCAATCGAAACCCATGACGCGCGCCGGGACCCCCCTGAGGCTGGTTGCAGCTGGCCAGCCGCAGTTGCCTCCCTCGCTTCCTTGCTCGCTTGGCTGCTCCTTGGCCGCATTTTTGCGGGGCCATGAGTTTGACCTGAAGGTAATAACATCATCGCACGCGAGGCCGGCCGCGGCAGGCAGGCAGGCAGGCAGGCAGGCAGGCAGAGAGGCAAGCGCGCGAAAGGAAGCGCTCTTCGAGGTCGGTGCAGTGACATGAGGCTCTCAAATGTTCGCGTTCGCAGGTTGGTCGCTTCAGGCTTTGCGGCGGCGATAGCTTAGCTGCAGTGTGCCGGGTCGCTTACTATGGTCGCTAGCTAGCTCGAAGCAGCGGCTTCGCCTTTGACCCAGGCTGGCTGGCTGGCTGGCTGGCTGGCTGGCTGGCGCCACTCCGGCCTGGCCTGGCCTGGCCTGGCCTGTTCCCGCGGCGCACATGTTGATTGATGCTCAGCTCGGCCGCGCTCGCTCGCGCCGTGCTCAGCGCCGGGACAGAGAGGCAAGGCAGACAAGCTGGGCAGACAGACATCGGGGCCAGACGCTTGAGTGACCAAGCGGGCTGAGTGACGGCGGCCAGCCCGCGCGCAGCACGAGCGGCGCCGGGCAGAACCCGAACGTCGGCGGCTCGTGGTCGCTCGCAAGCGCGGCGGCAAGCTCTGCAGGAACTGGGAGACCAGGTCGAAGTCAAAGTCGAACTTCGAACTTCGAACGTCGAACGTCGAACTTCGAACTTCGAACTTGAACTTGGCAGGCAACAGGAACGACCGATCGACTCGAGGCAGAGCAGAGGCGGGCAGGGAGCTGGAGAGAACATCCGGCCGCACGTTGACTGCCGAGCAGAGCGCCCGCGCCTTGAGCGGCCGCACGAGTGGCCGCACGAGTAGCGGGCTCGCGGCCTCGCTAGCTTCCCAGAGAGCCACACAGGCAGCCAGCGAGCGGAGCGGCCACGACGGCCCGCGCGAGGACCGAACCCCGAAGAGCGAGGATTTTGGAGACAGACCGTCCTCGCTGGTTCGACGCGCGACGTTCGCCAATTCGCGGGCCGAAGCAGTGGCCTCGAGAGGGCTAGGCGCGTGAAAGACCGCGGGCCGCTGCTCCGGCGCGGAGAACTGGCGAGCGCATCGAAAGCAAGCTGCAGACGAGGAGACCGAGCGAGCGAGCGGTTGGCGGCGAAAGAAAGCGCGGGAAGGAGGAACAGAAGAAAAAAATAACAAAAGGGGGCAGGAGTGAGCGTCCTGCCGGCAGATAAAAAAACAAGGAATCAAGCAAGTGCAAGGACACAATCAAGCAAAAAAGCAAACAAGCAAGCAAGAGCAAGAGGCCGGCCACGCATCTTTTGTTTTTGGAACCCAGCTGGACCATCCAGGCACGCCGGCGCAGCTCGATTTCCTTCTACCTCGGTCGGCCATCACCGCTCGCGAGCACCTGCATCTGTCCATCTCTGCATCCGTGCATCCATACATTTACCCCTCCATCCGGCCATCCAGATCGCCAGCCTGCCAGCCAGACAGACTTACAGACATACGGACCGTTGTTCCCTCTCCTCTACCCGCCCAGTGCCGTTTGCAAAAGTTTGCCTTTAATTTTATTTTGCCAAACTCACTCGCATCAGCTTGGGCGTGAGACGTGTGTGTGCTTGCAGCCCCTGTCACCCCCTCACTGCCAGCCGCCACCACTCGAGCACTCACTTTCTCCCTACACCTGGCATCCTCGCTGCACCTTGGGCCCGCGTCCTTCCCCTTGCGGCCCCACACTGTGGAGACCCTCTGCGGTCCACAGCGCCCAGCAGCCAGCGCGCAAGCCCTCGTTCCGATCCTGGCCCTGCACGGCACGTGCAGTGTGCACCGAGGCGCAAGCGCCACCGCGTGTCGCAAGGCGCAGGCAGGCGCTGGCTGGCTGCCCTCTGCTCTGCGCCGTCCGTTCGCTCCACTTCCCTGCCTCCCTCCCTCCCTCCCTGCTTCCCTGCCTCCCTGCCTCCTTCCTTCTCTCCTGGCCCCGTCCATCTCGTCTCGCTTCGCTTCGCTCCAAAGTCGCCGCCGCCTCCTCTCGGCCGGCCTCTTCGGCCGCCCGTCGCTGCTGCTGGCGAGATTGTGCGTCGCAGCGAACCGCAGCAGCTGCAGGCAGTGACCAAGTCGCAGCGGGCGGCCCAGAAGTTTAGGTCTCGCGCCGCGTGGGGGGTCTCGGGGGGGGGAACGCAACCGGCGCGCTGCTAGCTGACTGCACGCCAAAACAAAAAAGACAGGCAGGCGAAGCAAAGCCCTCCCGCTCCCTCGCTTCCTCGCTTCCTCGCTTCCTCCCTCGCTCCCTCGCTCCCTCGCTCGCGGTCTGTGGCCGCTGTCGCAGTCTCTGTCGCGACCGCTGCCGCAGTCGCTGTCGCAGGCCGTCGAGCGCACCACGGTCCGACGCGGCGGTGTGCAGGCAATTTCCGCCTCGGCACCTGGTGAGGCCTTCCTTCTTTCTTTCTCTCCGCCTCCTTCTTTCTTTCTTTCTTTCCTTCTTTCTTTCTTTCTTTCTTTCTGCCTGGTCCAGACGCGAGACAGCGCAGACGCCAGACCTGCTTGCGCCCGCCCGCGCCTCTTTCAGGCCAGCCAGACGGGGCGCGAGGGCCTCTTCCCCGGCTTCTTTCTTTCTTTCCTTCCTTCCTTCCCTCCTTCGCCGCTCCGCTCCGCCTCGCTTCGCCTCGCTTCGCCCGGCGTCGCATCGCGGTCGAGACGAGCGAGACTGGCCCGGGGGCGTCGTTTTTCTCGTTCTCGCGCAGACTCGCCTCGTCTCGCCGCCTTCGAGCTGCTGCGGCTCTGTCGCGACAGCAGCAGCAGCGGCAAGCAGCAGCAGCAGCAGGTAGTTCGTTCGCTAGTTCGCCGAGGTTACGAGTACGCGCCGCATTTCCAAACCGGGTGGCGGCCGCTCTGCTCTTTGCTCTGCTGTGGCGGAGAAGAGGCCGGCAAACCCCCGGCTCAGGCCGTCTGGCTCGTCCCGAGTTCCTCGTCCCGCGCGTCCGTGCGTCCGTGCGTCCGTGCGTCCGTCTCTCTCTGCCTGTCTGACGGTCAGACTGTCTATCTTATCTAGCTTGCCGGCTGGCCTGGCCTGGCCCGGTCGGTCGATCGGTCGATCGATCTCGTCTCGATCGATCTCGTTTCGTTTCGTCTCGTCTCGTCTCGAGTCGAGTCGGGGCGCGTCTTATCGTGGCGCGCCTCGTCTGCGAGGTTTGCGGCGGGACGCGCGAACGCCGCGGACCTCGTCGCTGTCGCCGCGCCCGCGAACGCGCAGGCGCGGTCTTGCGCCGCTCCGCCCGGGGTGGCGCGCGCCAGCTGGGCAGAACCTCTGAGAGATAGATCCATCCATCCGCTGGGAAAGCAGAGCGGAGCGGGAGCGCAATCGTCGCGCGCCCGCACGAAATCGAGCCCGGGCGCCACTGCGCCGTTGGGATCCACAAATACCTTGGGCAGGCCCCCCTCCGGCAAAGCTAGCGGCTCTTTGGTGCGGGGATCATCGGGCCGCCCACGGAAGCTGATTGCTTGGGTGCCGCAAACCGGGAAAGGCCTCATCGAAGCGCGCCCAGGGTAGCGCCTGTACGACGTCCGGTCTCCAGGAGCGGCAGTACTGGGAGCGACAGCAGCGGCCGCGTGGCAGAGCTGGCAGTGCTGCCTGGGCGAGGAGAGGCGTCGGCCACGGCTGGCTTGGCGACAGCACCTTTCAGCTCGAGCCTGCAGCGTGACGGGTGCCCGCCCGGTCACCTTCAACCAGCGCTACGTAAGTCAGGCGTTCCACAGTTCTGCGAACTGTGGCCTGTACATCCAATCCATCCACCCTCCTTTTTTCCCTTTCCGGCGAAGGTCACAGCTAGCTACAGCTAGCTAGCTAGCCCTACTGGTCCCACAGCGCGGTCGCCGTCTGCGGCGTCTGCACTGCGGGCGCAAGCGCGTCGCAGCGTCGCACTCCTTGCACGCGCCGCGCGCCGCGCCCGGCAAGGCGGCCTTGCCGCGCCCAGGCAGACTCGCGCCTTCGCGGTCTCGCCGCGCCACGCTTTTCGCTCCGCCCCCGCCCCCTTTGCCCAGGCGGAAGAGGGAGCGAGAGCGAGCGAGACACGCCCCCAAGTGCGAAAGTAAGTGCGACGCCCCCTTTGTGCCAGTTGCCACAGAGGCGCAGCGCAGCGGCAGCGACGCGCGAGTGCTACCAGCTGCAGCTGCCCACTCCAGGCTGCGCCAGCCACCGCCCGCTGAACCAAACGCGGCGAGGCCAGCCCGGCCGGAGTGACCTGCGCAAACCGGCAAGCCAGCAAGCAAGCAAGCCAGGCAGCCAGGCAGCCAGCCATCGGGAAGCAAGCCAGGAAAGCAAGCGCGGCAAGCCGAGCTGGCAAACCAGGCACGCAAACACGAAAGCAAACAAACAAGCAAACTAGCTAGCTGGAGCGAGTGGAGCGTGGCGAGCGACCACCAATCGAACGTCGACAACTGGCGACTCGCTTTCTTCCATCTCGCTCCCTGCTCTGTTTGTTTGTTTGTTTGTCTCGTTTGCTTTTCTTTGTTTCTTTGTTTGTTTGTTTGTTTCTTTCTTTCTTTCGCTGCTGCGGCGCAGCTCCTCTCATAAGGGGACGGCCTTTGTGTGTCCCGCTGCAGTCCCTTCCCTGGACCCCGCCTTCCTGCTTCTGCTGCTGCTTCTGCTGCTGCTGCTGCTGCTGCTTCGGGTCCCCTTCTGCCTGGCTGCCTCTCTCCGGGTCGCTCCCTCTCTCTCCGCGTCTTTCCCTCTCTCTCCGCGTCTTTCCCCCCCGCGTGCGTCCCTCTGTCTTCCCGCCTTTCTCCCTGCCTCGCCGTCCTGATTGGCTCTCTCCGCGCGCGGCTTCCTTTCTTTCTTTTCTTTCTTCCTTCCTTCCTTCCCCTCTCTCTCTCTCTCTCCTTCCCCCTCGCTTTCCTCCTTTCTGCCCATCTTTCTCTCGTCTGCCTGCTCCTTCCTTACTAGCTCGCGCGCGCATACGGGCAGCGCAGCAGACCTGCTCCTCGCTCCGGCGGGCCGGGCGGGCGGAGACCCGGCGCGAGGGCGGGGCGGGGCGGGGCGAGGCGACCGCTTTGGTCTGCTTGGCTCGGCTTGGCTCTGCTCGGCTTGGCTCTGCTCGGCTTGGCCTGGCTTGGCCTGGCTTGGCTTGGCGTAGCCTAGCTGTGTTCTGGTTGGGCATCATCGTTCGATTGAGTGATTGATTTGACGTTCGCGCGCGCTCGCTCGCTCCAATAGCGACTCTCGAGACAGAGGTTGCGAGGAGCCCTTCCGCGCGAAGCGCAGCGCGCAGGGGACCAGGGAAAGAGGGTGGAAAGGGGCCACGAGGACGAGGACGAGGACGAGGTCTGAGGCAACAAGTGACCTGGCCCGCAGAGCAAGTGGTATACGTCAGAGAAACAGCAGGGCCTGCGGCACGAAAGGGGAGCCGCCCTGTGCGAAAAACCACGAATACCCGCACGTACGTACACAACCCCTGCGAACGAACGAACGAACGAACGAACGAACGAACGAACGAACAAACGCGCTCTGCGGCACAAGGTCGCCCGAAACAACGGTCTTCGTGCGTGTGAAATAATAACGCAAACAACTTGCCCAGAAAAGGAAAACATGGTCGTCGACGTGGACGAAGCCATCCCGGGCCAAGTCTTTACCCTCCGGGACTGCTTCTATATGCTTTTACGCGCGCGGGGCGGAGACTTTGACGCCCGCGTCCCTCTGCGCGTCAGCGCAAGTCCCATCGAACCCTCCTTACGATGTTTCTTTGTACAAAGCTCGGAAGAGTCCAAAAAGGTGTCCAAGGGCAGAACCTCACCCACAGAAATCTGCGTCAAGTACAACAACACCGCGCGATCACGGGTCTGGTGGTCTCCAGAACACAATCACTGCCTCGGCTTCGTCATCCGCAAAATGGGCACCAAGGTCAGACTCCCCAAGGACCAACCCGCCGGCGATCTCAAACACGGCTTCCAAGGACACTGGCTTGTACTCCTCGAACGCAGCGATCCTGGACCCCTTCGGGAAAAGGCCGTCGTTCGAACATTTGTCATTGAAACGGCTCCGAGTATGGTCCAGCTTTGGCCCACAGCGCCGACTACTGAGGCGACTAGCATGCACGAGCGCTCGCCCATGCCCCTATCACATTTGCCTCTTTCATCGTCACTCGGGCCCATGTACCCCACTGCTGGACCTGCAAATGTACACGCGTTGTCAAATTCTGCACGCTTGTCTCTTGCAGACCCACCAACGCCATCCTTTCCTTCGACGCAAACCTCTCAAGAGTCACTCGCGCCAAGACATCTTCTCTCCGCTTCTGGACAAGGCACTGATGACGCAGGGTCTAATGATCCCCTACTCATCAGTGTTAACTATGCTTCGCCATCTCAAGTCTCGCAAGTGACAAACTCTTGGTCTTATCCATTCCCCGCGTCCGCTTCTTCTTCTTCTTCTTCATCTTCTCCCTCCCCATCATCGTCATTGTCACCATTCCATTCGTCCTTGCATGACCAGCACGGTCGCTTTGCATCACCTCATTACTCCAGACCACCCATGCCTTCCGAGTCTCCTCGATTTCATCACCAGCAACGAGACTATATTCCTCCACACGTTCCAAACGGGTCACCTCCCGCGCCCAATCCTACGCACTCGCGCTCGGCCTCATTTCCCGACTTCTCTAATTCCCTCACGGCGGCAACCTATGGGGGCCCCACTGGATCATCGTTTGCAGGAGCAGCTGCAGCTTCGTCCTCGTCTTCCACTTCTTCATCCGCAGCCGCCGCTGCTAAATCCGCATCCTCCTCTCCTTCTCCCATGTCCTCCTCAAAAGCATCCTCCTCCTCGTCAACCACACCTACTCGCCCAAGGCTGCCACCGACTTCCGTGGGCAGCTCACGAGAAGCACGACTCGTTGAAGACTCGCTAGGATCCACTTCACATAAACGCCCCCGCAGAGCAGATACTTTTGCAGACATGAGCGAACTGCAGCTTTTGCATGAAGCGCTCGCAGACCATAACGCAAAATCTTGTCACCGCCAGGAACCAGGCCCGCCCCATCGAGCGATGAGTAGCAGTAGTAGTCAGCGCAGTATCAGCAGCGCACCCTGCGGAAGCATGAACGAAGCGAGCGAGGACGACGAAGTTGCCTCGGCAGCCAACGTTATGGCATACGAGATTTTCAAGACTGTCTGTGACACGTTTTCACCCGAGGAGTTCACCAAATGGTATCAATTGTATTCGCAGACGATCTTCATCCCGCGCATCGCAATCGAACTCAAACGCTACATGGATCAAGACGACCCGCGGCTCCGCAAAAGCTTTATGTTTGCTTCACAAATGCAGTTTCTGCCAAACGTTCCCAAGGGCATACTCATGTACAAAGGTTCGTACGTCAAGGGTTTTATTACTACCCATCAGGATGCAACGGCCACGAAGATCATGGACGGGCTCATTATGGAAGGCGCCGATGCGCGTCTCTACGAGGAAACACAAGCCAGCAAGATAATGCTCTTGTGCCAACATTTACACTTTAAGCAGCTCGTAACGGAGGGCTCATTGAATCCAAGCGACTACTGGTTCCACAATATTCTGCGGCTGCCAACGGGCCGTTTGATGATTTTGCGAGGCCACACCTGGACGGTCTCGCGCTCCGAAGATATTTCTTCCGAGGTGCGTCGCTGCGAAATGCAAGATGTTACTGCGGCGTTTCCTGAAATTATGCGTCTTCCGCCACTTGAGTGATAGACCGAGACATCTAGGAGGGGCCCGTTTCTACACGCCAGCCTTGTTTTGAAAGCAAGTTTGTATGTCCGCGCGCGCAATCATATGTCCATCCATGACCCCTTTGCATTCAAGCAGAAAATCTCTAAAAACAAGAGTAAAATCACATTGCTCTGCCATTACAATCATTCTCGCTTTTATTCTCCTCTCACGCGCGCGCGCTCCTTGAAAAGTAAAAAGAGGAAATTGTAGTCGTAGAATTTCAAAGTTCTTCCAACAATCTACGATCGATTCGATTCATCATTCATTGCATGTGTTCTGGCTGGCTACACGCTGGCCATACGCGGACAAGAGATGGGTCTGCGGAGAGGCTGCTGAAACAAATGCGACCGCTGCATGCAGAAAATTCGTTTCTCTCCCCATTTAAAACTGCGAGACGTTGAAGCTCAGATGAGTAAGCAAACGGAAGTCTGTCACGTCACACGTGATCGAGCCAAAAATTTCCTCGTTAGTAGCCTTCGTTCAAATCGTTGCTTAACTTGTTTACTCTTCTCATTCGCACGTAAAATACTTGACACAAAATAAACGAGCAAGAGAAGAAAGGCAGGCAGACAGACAGCTTGGCCGTGCCACGTGTTTCATTGTGGAGCGTCCGCTCATTTTCGAGCACGCCTTGCCACAAATGTCTTGGAACGCCACCTATGCTACAAATGGCGTCCACAGCCCATATTCTTCGAGCAAGCTTTGGCCGGGGAAGGGACTCCATTTTTTCCCCGGCAGAGTGCCGTTTCGAGGCAAAGGAAGGCAGGCTGCGGCCCACACAGGCTGCTCGACCTTTTGTCCGCTGTAAATTTAAGATGAGCGGGTGACCATTTCGCCAGGCTGCAGCCTACGTTGGGGGCTGGATTTGGAAGCGCCCTCGAATGGTGGCGCGCGCTCAATTTCGCGAGCGCCTGCGCCCCCTCCCCTTCCTTCGCCCCGGTCGACTCTTTTGTTTGCCTTTTTCCCAGCAGAAAAACCCAACCTAACCAACGCATTTCTTCTTCACGTTCTTCGCTTTGCGAGCGCCGTAGTGTCGCTGCCCCGGTTTGCAGTTTCCGACCCCTCGCCTAGCGCCGGCCGCGACGCGACGCGACGAACGGCGTGAAGACGCGGGGCCGGCAACGAACCCTCATCCCCCCTCGTCCATTCATTTACTTCGTGAAAGAATGCCTGCGTTCCTTTTCTTTCATGCACATGGCCAGACAGCAGTGGCAGCTGTAGCAGCATCTGCCTCGGGGAGCTTGCTCCGCTTTAACCGTTGCCGCATGGCTGGGGAAGTAGGGCAAAGACATTCGACTCCCCGTCCCCCTCCCTGCTACATATATGGCATGGCTGGGGCCCAGGGGGGTGTGCGCCGCGCAGGTGTGGGCCCGTGGGACGTGTCGACGCGAGGCGCGATCGATGTGGCGCTCCCGTCCCGGACCGGCCACGCCCCGATCGCGATCGCGAGTGCGGTTGCGAGCGAGGCGAGCGAGCGAGCGAGCGAGCGAACGCGGAAGGCCGTCTTCGCGCGTCTCCGGCCGAGCTCCTGCAGCGAGCGACGGAGCTGCGGAGACCGACCGCCTGCGTGCGGCCAGGCTGCGGCGCGTGAATGCAGAAACCGTTACCCCTCCCCGCCCTTTCCCCCCTCTCTCCTCTTCTTACGAGGCAGCGGCTTACGAGGCAGCGGCACGTAGCGGCGGCAGGTCTTTCTTTGTTTCTTTGTTTCTTTGTTTCTTTGTTTCTTTCAAGTGCCTTGCTTGGTTCGTTTGCTTTCTTCGCTCTCGCAGGGACGAGCCAGCCGAGGCACGACTGACTTTCGCGACGGGACCCACGCACAGCACGGCAGTGGCCGCGAGCGGCGCGGAGGAACGGCCTCTTGCGCGGATCAGAAAAGCGTCGCCGGGGTTCTTGTTGCTGGCGGTGAGGAAATCCGACCCGGGACGAGACAAACAAACGCCTGGCGGCGGCCTGCCTGCATCAGCTAATGCTATCAGCCAGACACCACGCGGAAGCAAGGAAGGAAGGAAGGAAGGACCAAAGGCGAGAGCCCTGGTGGCCCAGGTTCAGGCGTAGCAAAGGTAGGAGGAGGGTGGGCACCAAGCAAGCAGGCCGCAGCGCCTGTTTCTTTCCCCATGCCAATCGAGCGCAAGAATGTAAAAGGAAGTCTCGCCTGCGCGCATGACTGCTGGCTCGCAGTGTTAACGAAAAACTTCTCCATGAAAGATGAAGGCAAAAACGAGGAGGAGATAACCGAAAGGGAGGACCCAGCCGAAAGGGAGGACCCAGTGACGCGACGAGATCAGTGACTCTCGGCTTGGCTTGTTTGTCTGGATGTTCCTCGTCTTGCTTTGGCTTGCGCTTGGCTGCGCTTGTCGGCGCTGTGCTATGCTATGCTATGCTATGCTGTGCTAAGTCATTCGCGCTGAGCCGCGAAGCCGCTACGCTGAGCTCCTTGGTAAACAGGCCGCCCAAGTTAGGGGAAGAGAATTCGAACAAAGAGAGAGATCGGAGAAGACTGGCCGTTGTTTCCATCCTGCTTTTAAAACTTTTGCCAAACGCTGCAGACCAGTCCACCGAGTCTCGAGAGCCGCGAGTTGAAGGCGAGGTCGAGTCGTTTCGACATTCTTTTCTGGCCCCTCCCTCTCGACCTCGACACCTTTTATTCATTCAACAAATCAACTGCGCAGTTCTTGGGCGCAGGGAACGTGCAGTTCTCCGGGTCGCCAGCGGACAGTTGAGGGTGCACCAAACGGGGAGGCAGTATTCGTCTTTGCCTCTCGTGGTTGTCACAACAGCTTCTTCCCTGAGCAGAGGTGGAGTTCCGGGGTCGCGGGAGCTGTTGGCCGCGATCGAGCGGGCAAGTGGCGGGCTGGGAAATTAAAAAAAAGAATAAAAAAGAAATTGGAGAAAAAGAAAAGAAAAGAAAAAAGAAAAAGGGATGGAAGGAAGGAAGCAAGGAAGGAAGGAAGGCCAAGCAGTACAATGAGGGCACGATCGAAGAAGACCGGGTGGGCGTCACCCGCTGCCCGCTCCCGGGCCGAGCCAAGAAGCTGAGAGCGAAAAGAAAAAAGGCCAGTCTGTCCGTCAGCCGCGAAATCTGCGGCGGACAGAAGAAGCGAGGCCTGCTTCTGCGTTTGCTTGCCTCGTGCGTTGCATTGCAATTTGATGCGTTGCGATGCGCTGTGTTGTTTCGAAAACGTTTCGACGTAGAAACTGCGCTTGGCCGAGACGTGTCCTTTCTTCGCTTCAGCGATTCCGCCCTAGAGTCTGAAATCGTGTTCGACTTGCTTTCGATTTGGAAATCGTCTTCAGGCAATGAATCGTTTACACCCGTGGTTGATCGAAATCGCAACTTCGTTTTTTTTTCTTTTCTTTTTCTTTCACAAATCTACTTTTCCTTTTTCACAGTATCCGGGATCCACCTTTACACACAAGAAAGCGAGCAAGCAAGGACGCAAGCAAGGATGCAAGCACGCACTCCATGGCCGCCTCCTCTCCGTTCTGCGCGCCACTCCACCCTCGCAAAACAACCCCCGCCCCACCCTGCGCCACGCCCTTCCTCTCTGCCTCCCTCCCTTGGCTCTTTCTTCCGGGCCCCGGCTTTGCGCTCTCGGGTTTCCCCAGTCACCTCTGTCTTATTTGCCTAGTCTGGTCGTGTCTAGTTACAACTCCGGGTTGGAAGCAGCGCTCCCGATCATGGCGACCGCACGCCGATGCGACGCGATGCGACGCAAGGCGAGGCGAGGCGATGCGATGCGATGCGAGGCCTGCGTCCGTGTCCGCGGCCCCGACTCCGCGGCCCGTCCGGGCCAAGCGCGCGGAGGGAGAAGCACATGCGGACAGCGGACCTCGGATCGGAAATGGCGGAAGCGGGTGGCACACGCTCTAAAACGAATGGACAGCACGGCGGTCGCGATCGATCTCGAACACGCAGCTCGCTCCGAAAAAATGTTTGATGCGTTGGCAGTCGATCTGGCGCGATGTGATGCGATGCGATGCGATGCGAGACGACGTCGCTGTGCCAATCAATGACTCAAGCTCAACTTGTTACTTTACTAAGTGAAAACCAACCTACAACCGCGGCCAAGGAAAAAAGCCTGGCGTGTTCCTTACCGCCACGGGGAACTGCCACGCTTGGCCGAGGAACTGAACGTCAGGCATGGCTAGAGCCGGTCGAACAGACCACGATAGCAGCGAGAGCAGCTCTAGCTTTTTTCAGCAGTCTCAAAAAAGACCTCACTCGCAGCAGCCAGCCAAGGCAAACCTGCCTTTTGCGAGAGACAGTCTCTCCCCAGTTCGACTTTTCGTTCGACTCGACGCAGACCAGCTCAGCCTCCGCGCAGTGCGTGCACCTGCGCGCTGAAGCGCCTACGGCCGCCGCGCATCGACTCTGTCAATTGATCGATCGAGCGATCGAGCGATCGAGCGCTCTCAAGATTCAATTTCCCTTTTGAGCCAAAGAAGCAGCACAGCAAGCGAGCTCACGAGCCGCACGCACGCACGCACGCACGCACGCACGCACGCACGCACGCACGCACGCACGCACGCACGCCCGCAAGCAACAAACAAGCGAGCGTCCTCCGCCGCAGCTGCCCGGGCACCAGGTCCGTCGAGCTCGTCGCGTCGAGCTTGTCGGCACGCAGGAGCGAGCGAGCGAGCGAGCCGAAGAAAGACCCGCGCAGAAAGCGCGAGATCAACCTCTTCTCGCCCCTCCTCCCAAAGACAAAGAGCGAGCGAGCGAGCGTGTGCGCGTGCACGTGCGTGGCTCGCAGCGGCGCCGCCTAAAAGGCGAGGCGGGGCCGCGCTTCCGCAGCGCCTCCGCCGCGCCCGAGGGAGGGCGCTCGCAGACGCCGCGCGCTGGGCGCCGCGGGCACTCCGCCGCCGACGCGCGACCGGCAGCTCGCTCGGTCGGCCGATCAGCCCCCGGAGACGAGACGCGACGCGACGCGACGCGAGGAGGCAAGACCGTGCCTGCCTGCCTGCCTCCTTCCTGCCTTGCCGACGGGGAGAAGATAGGCGAGCAGCGCGCGGCTGAGCGAGCAGAGCGGAAACGGAGACCGCGAGCGAGGCAGCAGCGCCGCGGCCCTCGCCCCGGCCGCCCGCGGCGTCCGCGGAGGCAGGAGGAGGGAGGCGCGAGGCCGCGCGCTTGCTGCGCCTGCTCGGAGCGAGCGAGCGAGCGAGCTAGGGTCGAGGAGACCGACCGGCAGACTGGGAATCGACCATATCATTCGAAGACGCCGCGAAGACAGGCGGCGGGCGAGCAGCAGGAGAGAGCCCGGCGCCCGCTCCGCGCGGAGGCGCGAAGGCAGGCAGGCAGGCAGGCAGGCAGGCGGGCAGGCGCCTGCGCCAAGGCCCCGCGAGGGCGCTCGTGCGCTCGTGCGACCGCGGGCGAGTGTCCACGGGGGGAGGGAGGGAACCTGAACTCGTCGTCTCGGCTTGTCGCGCGCTTCGCTCGCTCGGCCGCCGCGGACCCACCTCGCTCGCGATCCCTTCGCGGCGGGCAGGCAGGCGCGGGCGGGCGCAGGCGTAGACGCGCGCGGCCCCGCGCGCAGACAGCCGCCGCGGGGCGAGCAGGCCCCAGCCGGACGCGGGCGAGACCCGAGACCCGAGCCGACCGACCGACAGACACACAGAGACAAGCAGACAGAAAGAGAGAGACGGAGGCAGACGAGCAGCAGCAGACAGACCGCAGACCCGCCCGCGCCGGCAGGCGAGGCAGGCAAGGCAAGGCAAGGCAGGCGAGGCAGGCAGGCAGGCAGGCAGGCAGGCAGGCAGCCGCGGCGGCGCTGCTCTCCTCCCCCCCGCGCGCCCCCTCCCTCGCGCCGCGCCCCTCCGCGCCCGGAGCTCCCTCGCTCGCTCCCTCGCTCGCGTGCGAGCCCGGTGCAAGCAAGCAAGTAAGCAAGCAAGCAAGCAGGGTAGAGAGGCAGGAAAGCAAGCAGGCGGAAGGGGAAAGAAAGAAAGAA
>KN805385.1:90848-107896 GCA_000818945.1 Schizochytrium sp. CCTCC M209059 | reverse complement strand
AGGGCGCGGCGCGAGGGCGGCGCGGCGCCCGCGGCGCCCCCGGCGCAGGACCCGGCGCAGCAGGGCGCGGCGGGCAGGGCGCAGCTGCAGGTGGAGGAGATCTTCGAGCTGCTGCTGCGGGCGCGCGAGGGCGATCTGGAAAAGGACATGGACCAGAGAGGCACGGCCTCGCCCATCGACCCGCGCGTGGACCTGTTCTATGTCATCCCGGGAGAACCCCGGCGCGCCCAGGCCAAGGAGCTCGAAATGCGCGTTAAATATAGCAACTGCGTGCGCTCAAAAATCTGGTGGTCGCCCAAACACGGCAACCGCCTCGGCCTCGTCACACGTGCAATGAGCATGAAGACGCGATCCGAGGCGCATCAGCTCAACCTCTCCTTCCAGCACGGTTTTCGCGGCCACTGGGTCTCCCTTCTCGAGCGCCCCGAAGTCACACCCATCACAGACAAGGCCGTTATCCGCGACTACGTGCTCGACAAGGCTCCCAGTCTCGTCCAGTTCTGGCCCATTCCCGAAAGCACCCCGACTCAAAAAACAGCCACACCGGCTTCCGACGTTCACCCCGTCTCTCGCATTCCGGTCGCGCCCGCACTCGCTTCGGCGCCGGCCCCACATCCACGTGCTTCCTCTTTTCACGAGAATGTCAACAACGCGCATCCGCCGAGACCTTACGCCTCGGTTGTGCGCGCTGACCATGCACGTCCTCATCAAAGCCACTATAACCACTACCACAACCACCACCACCACCGCAGCGAAGATGAGGTGTCCATTCCTTATATTACAGGCCCAACATACTCTCAGCAAGCGTACGGCCAAGCGCGCCCGTACCCGCACCAGCACCAGCACCAACACCATGAACACCAGCACCAGCACCAGCAGCGCGAAGCATCCTCATATCCTTACGGACATACGCAGTCTCCAGAGCCACCGCAACAATTGGCCGGCCCGAACCTGCACGACTCGCATGCCTTCCCGCCATTGCAAGGAAGCCGAGCCCCGCCCCGCCGTCGAGAAGATAGCAACAGCACGAGCGGCATGGGTAGCGTCGGCGTCGAGGAGGTCTCGCCAACGGGAACCGGCTTTGCGTACCCGCCCACCTTGAACAGCACGAATTCAAATGGCGGTGCGAATACGCTTTCTGAGTTTGGCGGGCTGGAAATCGAGCCACCGAGTCAGTATGCCAAGTTCAACCTTGACCAGCCTCCGCACGATCCACTGTGGGACACCACAACCACGAGCGCACCCGTGTCCAGTCAGAACAAGTGCTCCGACAACGAGGATGACGAGTTCTCCTTGCCCGCCACACCTTTGATTGAGTCTGGGGCCCATCCTTTTGCCGACGACGATCTGACGAGCACCAGCAACACCACCCGTGGTCATCTGTATCAGGCGCCTTGTTCTTCTCCGCTTGCTCCCATGCACTGCGGCCTGCCACAAAGCGCACCAAGCTTACACATCCCACCGGCCGTGCTGCGCCCGCAGACGCCAACCCTCGTCGTCGATACGGGAATGAGCGGAACGCCAACGGGTCGATTCAAGGAGCGCCAAGAGTCGGAGCGCAGTCCGCTCCTTTCGGCTGCCTCGGATGACACCGAGGGCTTTGGCAAGGATGACGATCTCTCCGGTGGCGCTGCTGACGGCGGCGCGATCGGTGCGTGCGCTACAAATCGTCGCAAGATGGATGAGGTGGCCTCTTCTGGGCGCCCTACCCGCGCTGCAAGGCACCTTTCTCCCTGTGACGACGAGTACGCGACCAAAGCGTTGCCCATTTACCGCGAAGACCTCGAAATGGCCCTCAACTGTATCATGAGCGCCCCTTCGACCGCGAACTCGGACAGCACCGTCGAACCTCTTAGCGACGACCGCAGCAGCACGGTGACCGATGACGAGGGCGCCGTTGTTGTGGCTTTCGATCTCTTTAAAAAGGCGTGCGACATTATGGATGCCCAGGAGTTCGCCGTTTGGTACAAGCGCCACGTATCAAAGCTCTTCAAGCCCTCCATCATGGCGCGCATCAAGTCTTGCCTCGACAAGAACGATCCGCGCGTCGACCCCGAGTTCCTGGTCCCCATCAAGTCAGTTTGGCGCACAGACAGACCTGAGGCCAGAGCCGTGCTCGAGGGCACGTACGTGGACGGCTTCAAAATGTACAAGGGCAGCCGCGAGCTTTCTGACCTCATTGGCTGCGACACCGAGTCCGAAGACTTCAAGAAGCTGGACTTTTACGACCATGTGCTCGAGTCCAAGATCCTTGACCTCTTTGCGCACCTTGTGTACAAAAAGCGCGTCATTGATGGCGAAATTAAGCCTCTTGATTATTGCTACCAGTGCATCATCAACGTCTCGGGCCGCCGTTTCGTTATGCTCTGCCACATTCGTTGGGATATGAAGGAAAGCGGGCTCTGCTACCTTCACTCTCGCTTCCAGGATGTATCGTCCGACTTTCAGCACATCCTCAGCCTTCCACCTTTGCCCTACTGATTGGCGCGCTTGGCTGTCTGTCGGCCTGCCTGCCGTTCTTTGTGTAGTAGAGCACTTAGGTCTCTGTGTACTAGTTCATCATTATCGCTGCAAACCAATTTTCCACCTTTGTTTCCTTCTCTTTTCGAAGCTTCATTTACACCACGGTCTTTGGTGCAATGCACGGCATGGTCGGTCCTCTACGCTGTGTACGATGCCCTTTCTTTCCGTTGCTGTTCTTTTCCGCGTCGCGGGCCTCGACCACGTCACTGGAGGCCTGGCCTCGTACACTCCATGAGTGAAGGAGGACAACAGAGTATACAATCTTCGCGCGCCCCTTCCGTGTACATCGATGCGCACGGCCGTCTCCGCCGGGCCCCGCGTGTCACGAAAAGCCCGTCCTCCTCGTGCCACGAAAAAGCCAAAAGCGCGCCTCGCCGCGCTCGAGCGGCGTCTCGGCGGTCCCGCGGCACGCGCCAGCCAGCCAGTCCGCGCCGCCTGTGGGACGCCAACAAGGGTTCCTTCCTCCCGCACCGCGGCGGCCTCCTCCCGATGAGACTGCCCCTGACGGCGGCCAGAGGGGCCGCGAGGGCGGAGAACTCGGCTTGGAGAACGGAGAATTGGGGCTCGATCACCTTGGCGATCTTAGAGGCGAACCTAGACTACGATACATGTAGTCCGAGTAGCGCGGACCAAGCCAGGAACCGCGATCGAGCGATCGATTGGGTGAGCGATCGGGAGGCACGGCCCGCACGCAGCGCAGCACCAGCAAAGACGGAACTCGCGCGCGCGGAAGGCCACAGAGTCGCTGCGAGAGCATACCTTCCTTCCCTTCGCGAGTGCCTTGTGTTGCTGCTGCTGCTGCTGCTGCTGCTGCTGCTGCTGCTGCTGCTGCTGCTGCTGAGGCCGCGTCGCGTCGCTTGCGTGGCCATCGACAACTTTTCTCCTGTTCTGCAGCCAGAGTAGGTGCACGAGAAACAACCAGCACGAGCAGCGACGGCAGAGCAGAAGAGTAAAAGACGAAAGCCTGGCCGCCAACTCGAGAGAGAGAGAGAGAGAGACAGAGCGAGAGAGAGGGACACGAATTCCGGAAAAAAGCAACACCAAGACCACCATGAAAACAGTGACAGCCTCGACGCGGGCCATGCACAAGTCTGTGCGGTACGACGAGGCCAAGCAGACAGTCGCCATGCTAACGCTGTCGGCAGCCCAGATTGGCGAAGATCACGAAAAGGCTCGCGGCGGCCTTGACCTGGTGGTCGTGCTCGACAAGTCAGGGAGCATGGCGGGCGCAAAGTTGCGACTCTGCAAAGATACCTGCAAGCTGCTTACCCGCGAGCTCGGGTCCAATGACAGACTGGGCATTGTCGTTTTTGACAACACTGTGAGCACCTCGCTGCCGATGACTAAGCTTTCAGATGAGAACAAGAACGTCGCTGCGTCCGCCATTGAACAAATCCGGGTGGGGGGGAGCACTAATCTCTCCGGGGGCCTCTTGGCCGGCATTTCTATGCTCGAAGAGTGCGTCATTGCAGACGCAAGTCTTGGCCCGAGCTCGAGCCAGACTCAGGACTTGCAATCTCCGCAAGCCCATGCTGATCAAGAAGGGTTTGAAGCGAGAACCGATTCGCTTCCATTTGCCGCTCCGTGCTCGCAAAGCAACGATGATGTCCCGGTTGCGCAAGTAGCGACCCCGCCCACGGTCTCGCCCACGGTCTCGCCCACGGTCTCGCCCACGGCAGCCAGTGTGAAAAAGGCGGAGCTGCCCATGACAGAAGAACCCACGACCTCCAAGGAGCGCCTGCAAATGATTCTTCTTCTTACCGATGGCCATGCCAATTCGGGAATCAGGAGCACGGACACGCTTTGTGCAGTGGCAAGCGAAGCGCTTAATCGCGTGCCTGGAAGTACGAAGCTCTTCACATTTGGCTACGGCAACAATCACAACGACGGATTGCTCAGCAGGCTTGCTCAGTGCACGGCCGGCCGCTATGCGCACGTTGAATACACGGACGATGTGCAAGGCGCCTTTGCAGACTGCATTGGTGGCGCCCTCAGCCTTGTGGCGCAAAACATTCGCGTTCACGTCAAGGCCCAGGGCGGCGCGAGCATTGTCGATGAACCACTCACCAGACTCACCTACCGTCGCGCCCCTGCTGGCAGTGGCTTCATTGTAGAGATTCCCGACCTCTACGCCGAAGAAAAGAGGAACGTTCTGCTCAAGCTGCAGCTTCCTCGTCTCACAGCTCCTGTGGAACTGGCCGATGATGCCCCTGTGGCGAGTTTCGACATTAGTTATGCGGACTGCTTGGGCGGCAAGCTTGCTTCAAGCTCGGAGATTGTAGGCGTAGCGCGACCTGGTGGACCCACAGATGACCACGAAGACCCTGAGATTCTCATGCAGCAAATACGCTTTGATTCGGCCCAGGTCATTTCACAAGCTCAGGCTCAGGCCCGACGCGGCGACATTGAAGGCGCTCGCTTCCGGATCAGGCAGCAGCTCGACACCCTCGCAGCGGCTCCTGCAACAGTGCCGAGAAACATTGGGCTTTTTTACTGCCTGCAATCCGACTTGCAAGAATGCTTCAGCGGACTTCGTTCGCGCGAAGAGTTTGCTTTTAAAGGCCACAAGGTCTTTTCATCCCACGGATACGAGTATTCATATGAGCGAGCAACCAAGACATCTCGCGGCAAGATGAGCGCGTTTCGGACGACGAGACAGACCAATCTGCGCTCAAAGTGGGAGGCCGAGTCACATGTGGAGCCCAAGTCTACTTCAACTGCCCCGCCTGCCTCACCGGAAGCTGCTACTTCTAGGGCTCGTGGCAGAGTGTGGAGACTGGCTACTGGTCGCCCTGAAGAGCAGCAGGGGGATGAGTTGCAGCCGCTTGACGCGAGGCGGGTGGATTATCTTCTCTGGAGGCGGAACCGGAGGGAGCAGAATCGGACGGCTCTGCAGCAGGCGATGGATTCAAGTGCAAGTGCGACGGCAAAAGAAGAAGAGTCTTCTTCCGACGCCAAGAAGGACGGCAAGAATGACGACAAGAATGACGACAAGAAGCCTGAATAAGTCAACTGCTGCATGAGCCAAATGGCCAATCGCCAGTCACCCAATCCCCTTTACAAATTTGAGCCTTTGCAAAAAAGAAGGCAACTTAGAAGATTACATTTTACATTTCAACAAAACGATCGTCCCCAAAAATAACGTCAGAAGAGGCTTGGCTCATTTTAAAGAGCGAGACCTTGGCAACGGGTGGCTGCGACGCTGGTTTCACATGACTATTTTTCGCCCAAATTTTTGGACAAACTATTCACTGAGGGCTTTACTCATCCCGATTCCTCTTGTCAATCTCTTGCGTCGATCTCTCATAGTATGCCTTCATTTTGAGAGGCGGACTTGCTGAAGTGAACCTTTCTCCCATGCAAAACTCAACTCAAACCCCAGACTCTACCCTTGATTTTATTTTTTCTGATTTTTTTGTTTTCTTGGCAAGCAAGGCTTCACAAACAAGGTAGGCCTATTCATTGAAAAGAAGCATTGCAAAGAAGCATTACAAAGAAGCATTGCAAAGAAGCATTGCAAAGAAGCATTGCAAAGAAGCATTGCAAAGAAGCATTGCAAAGAAGCATTGCAAAGAAGCATTGCAAAGAAGCATTGCAAAGAAGCATTGCAAAGAAGCATTGCAAAGAAGCATTGCAAAGAAGCATTGCAAAGAAGCATTGCAAAGAAGCATTGCAAAGAAGCATTGCAAAGAAGCATTGCAAAGAAGCATTGCAAAGAAGCATTGCAAAGAAGCATTGCAAAGAAGCATTGCAAAGAAGCATTGCAAAGAAGCATTGCAAAGAAGCATTGCAAAGAAGCATTGCAAAGAAACACCGCAAGGCCTAGTTCTGCCTTGATCATTGCAAGCAAGGCCTACCCATTGTATTGTAAGGAAGACCTACTCAAGGCTTCGTAAACAAAGTAGTAGACCTGTTCACAGCAAACAAGGTCTTCCTTGCATACAAATTACAAGTATGCGAAGCTTCACAAGCAAACCCTGGAAACAAGATGGAACACTGCGATGTAAGACAAACTTGCGGGTGCACAAGCACAACCAAAGTGCGAATAAGAGCACGAATCGAAAAAGAAAAGGGAGATTGCGCCAATCATCCTAAGACGCTATGATGGGAAAAAAGAGACTGAGGCAGGCGGAAAAACTCGCTTCTTTTGAGACTCGAGCAGCAACAACGAGGTTAGCTGGGACGCCAACATCGGAGAAAGAAGACATGCTACATCTGGTCGCCAGCGAGAGCGACTTGCGTCAACACAAAGAAGACCAAGTCACATCCCAATGACGAGCGGATGAAAGCGGCAAGGGTTAGACAAAAGAAGAGTGGGCGGAGCAAGCGAAAAGCTTCTCCAAAAAGGTCCACAATCAATAAGCGATCCATATATGCTTATCCGACAAAGGTGGTCGGGCGGTGGGGGGCAAAGGTCTTCTTCCAGCGGCGCGACTCGGCACGAGGGCGGCGGTGGGTGATGGGGAACTTGATCTTGCCATCGTGGAACTGCTTGACGCTAGCGCGGACGCAGTCCTTGGCGGGGAGAATGGCGGTGCTGATGATCTGGATGCTCGGGGCACGAGCGCGGTGGAGGCCAGCCATCTCCTGGTACAGCTGCGTCACCGCGCCAACCAGAGTGACGTCCCGGAACTCCTTGGTCATGTTGTGCGTGCCGCTGCGCGAGTTGTAGCGGAGCGTGATGGAATAGTTCTTGACGACGTTGGGGTTCTTCTCGTGGATCTCGTTCACCGAGAGGATCTCGCCCGTCGTCTTCTTCATCTTCTTGTACTGGTGCAAGAAATACCAGAAGCGCGACTTCGCCGTCACCTTGTTGGGCGCGAAGATCTGCATCCTGTAGAGCTGCGGCGTAGGGTCCGAGTCCGTGGGCGCCTTGCGGCCCACCACGCTGTAGTGCTTGTACCCCATCCTCTCGTCGCGCGACCTCCGCACAACAACTTCGACACTCAACCAATCTGCTCTGCTGCTCCTCCCTCCGCGGTCCTGCCTCCCTCGCCTCCGCTCCCGCCACTCGATCGACCTCTGCGCCGGAAACACACCGCGCCGGAATGCCTCTACCCTAACCCTGCACCGCGCACAGCCACCCACCGCCGCCGCCCACGGGTTGCGCACGCCCCGGTGTGTACCTGACAGTTATAGGTGCCGCAGTCACCCTCTCACCCAGAAGCAAATTGGTCGTTTGCCCGAGTGGTTAAGGGGACAGATTCGAAGATGACTGGTATTACACTAGCGCCTCCAAATATCTGCTGCCGTTAGGCTCACGAGTTCGAATCTCGTAGCGACCTCGTAATTTTTTTTTGCCTTTTTTTTTTTCTAACTTCTTTTCTTTCATCCCTGCGTTCCCTCCTAACCCGGCCTTGCTCTGCTTGCTGTTGCGCGTGATTTTTTTTTTTGTTTTGGGAGAAGGCGGGTGCTCCGAGCTTCGGAAGGCCTTGGGCGGGCGAGGCGGTGCGAGGCTGCAGAGGAGAGTGGTCGTTTGCCCGAGTGGTTAAGGGGACAGATTCGAAGTGGCGCTGCTTGCGCACAACCAAACATCTGCTGCCGTTAGGCTCACGAGTTCGAATCTCGTAGCGACCTCGCGTTTTCTTTTTTGCGCGTGAGACTGTCAGAGTCGTGGTGGTTGACGCGGACGCGGCAGAGTTGGAGGGGGGGTGGAAAGGTGGGAGGGAGGTAGGGAGCGAAACGAGATACCTGCAAGGTATGAGGGAAACCCGCATGGATGGATTCCTGGTTTCTTTTTTGTCCGAGTTTCGCGCTTAGTGGTGGAGCGGCGATGGTTGAGGGAAGGAGACTTCCTCACGCCACTTCGTGTATATGCAGCTTTGCATGCATGTTGGCTTACCAAGATTGAGCATACGTGAGTATCACAACAGACGTAAATTCCGAGCCTAGTCTTGTTGCCTAAGTTTTCTCAGAAACGACGGGATCTCCGTCCTTCACACCTGCCTTTACATGCTTTCGAGAAAAAGAAAGCAAAGTAGGACTTCGTTGGCAGAAATAAATGTTATTCAAATTGCATGCCGTTCACCTCGGCCCAAATGTTGTATGCTTCACAGGAAGAGTAGACTTCATCAGCATTTGAGAAGACTTCATTAGCATGCAATGATTCGCCTTGCGATGAGCCCCCTGTCCCTCTTAAAGTCTCATTTGTTCAGGAAGAAGCTTGCAGAACTTATTCGATGCTATAAATTTCACGCTCAGAATGGTACCGTACAGCATTACATTTTCTCAACATGTTTCCCACTTTATACTCCATCGTGTGAAGACGCAACAAACGTACAGGGGCTCGCACATTTTTAAACGAATACTACTTTGACGAGGCAGGCAGATCTACATTATGCCAGAGTTCAATGCTTTTCTTTTCGCTTTCCACACGGTCTGATCCATTTTTTGTTCTTCATACATGCTTGCAATCGACAATACGCATCGTTGAAAATGACCTATCTCCTTTCAAACCAGGCTGCCTCTCTTGAGAGAAGTAGTCTATACGTCTTGCGAAGACGCGGATTTGGTATTCTTGTGCATGCATGACCATTTCCTTCGCGCGGAGTCGACCTTGCGTGGTTTGCGCGGCGGCGAGACTGTCACGTATTGGAAAGGGCATCGACCAGGCTGGTGCTTTGCGAGATGTTCCAGCTGTCCCAAGTGTACAGTCAACGGTTTTGACGTTCGACGAGCTCAAACTCCGTGGTGGTGGATAGGCTGTGCCCACGTCGTGGGCCTGATGTCGGGCGCGCCTGTAGAGCATCTGTCGGCCGTGATATGGCCTAGCAATACGAAATGTTCCTGCTCACTGCAATGGTGCCAGCGCAAACATGGCCTACTCCCCGCTTTCGAGATGTAAAGGAGCAATCGTCAGAAGAAGACTGATGCAGAGGATGGATCAGCACTTCGCGAGAGCAAGGCGCAAGATAGGATCTTCAGTAGACTGTGGCAGAATGAGCATTTAGGGGCAACGACGAGAAGCCGCTTTCGCTGGCATTATCTCCACCCCAATTCCCTTGAATTTGACACACGCAAGACGAACGATTAATTCCTCAAGTCTGATATAACCCAAGTCGTAGCTAGTGACACAATGATGTCTTCACCACCTGCTTGTGAGATGGCTGATTAAAAAGACCAGCAAATGGATACTAGCGACCGACAAGTTCACACCAAAGTCGGTAGCGAAACGCAAGCTCTCAAGTCACATCGTCTCGCCAGAGCGCAATCAGGCAAAACGCCGTTGAACGTCGCGTGCCCGCTATGCAGAGAGTGGCGCTAATTATAAGCGCACCCAGAAGGCGCGAAAGCTCGAGGCAGAGATTAAGTTGCAAACCAGAAAAGTGTTGTGGCGAAGAAGAAAATCAAGCGAATGTCGCATGAGGCCAGTTCTGTTGTGAAACGTTCGCGAGCTCTCTTTGTTGAAACCTTGAATGCAAGCCATGGCACTGTCGCTGAGAAGTTAGCAACTCTTACGGAGTCCATGATCTTACGGCGTCCATGATGTCTGGACTCCAAAGGGACAAAGAAAAGCTTGAAGCTGAGCTCCAGAAGCTCCGTGAAGAACGAGACGCTGCCGTCAGCGATCATGACCTCGGCAGTATTACAATCGAAATGCTTCTAGCGTTTTGCGACCACGAAGATCTTCAAGCAGCAGCTTGTGCATTTGTTATCGCTGTTACGTGTGACAGTGACCGCAGCAGAGTGATTCTTGGGCAAGAGCTCGAGGTGGGCAAGGAGATGGTCGCCGCCATGCGCAACCCCCGAGAGCGAAGGTGTTCAAATATTTGCCTGCTCTGCTCTTTGGAATCCCGTAGTTAATGATCGCAACAGGTAAATCCTCGGGCAAGAGCTCGAGGTGGACAAGGAGATCGTCGCCGCCTTGTGCTACCATCCCGAGAGCGAAGGCATTAAAGAAAGAGCCTCCGGGGCTCTTTGGAATCTTGCAGCCAATGATCGCGACTCTGTGATCCTCTGGAGAAAGCTCAGGGCCGGGAAAGAGATCGTTGTGGCCATTCGCAACCATCCGAAGAGCGAAGATGTTCAGAATATCGCCTGCCACGCTCTTCGTAATTTCGGAAATGTTAATTCCAACATACATGTAGAGTTTGAGCTCGGCAAACACATCGTTGCGGCCATGCGTAACCATCCCGGGAATGCCTTTGTCCAGGAAAGTGCATGCGCTGCTCTTGGCAATTTCGCAGGCACGATCCCTGGACAAGAGCTTGAGGTCGGCAAGGAGATCGCCGGGGCCCTGCGCAACCATTCCGAGAGCAGAAATGTTCAAGAATGTGCCTGTTCTGCTCTTGCAAAACTCGCATTCACCAGCTGTGTCACCCATGTGATCCTCGGGCAAGAGATCGAGGTCGCGAGAGAGCTCATCGCGGCCATGCGCAACCATTCCGGGAATGAAGATATTCAGGAAATTGCACCCAGGGCTATATTATATCTCGCTAGTAACTCGTCTATCGACATGTTTCTTCAATAAAATAAAATCTACATTACTAGGTCAATCTCGGGAACGTTTCAACAACATAGCATCCAATATACTCCGACCACAACCTCGGAAACGTATGAGGCGGAAGATGAGTCATAATCAAATCTTGATTTGCGCGACTTCTTCATCTTGGGCGCCTCGATAGGCAAAGTCTTCAAGGATCCCTTCCGACCAACTAGGAGTAGCAGCGAAGCGAACCTCGTGGTAGAGACGCTCAGCCTTGCGCCCGTGGCCTTCGCGCAGAAGTCCGCTGCCGCCAAAAATCTGCAGGTCGCCATGATCAGAGTGAGAAATTTGGTGCTGTAATGTTTTATGCTGGCAATGCCGGCTGTATTCCCACAATTGGTCGTTTGCCCGAGTGGTTAAGGGGACAGATTCGAACTTGTCTAGTATTTAGCTCTAGTACATCCAAATATCTGCTGCCGTTAGGC
The DNA here is from genome assembly GCA_000818945.1 of Schizochytrium sp. CCTCC M209059. Classification (NCBI taxonomy): domain Eukaryota; class Bigyra; order Thraustochytrida; family Thraustochytriidae; genus Schizochytrium; species Schizochytrium sp. CCTCC M209059. The sequence continues at coordinate 96,463 of KN805385.1, read as the reverse complement.
TCACGAGTTCGAATCTCGTAGCGACCTCGATATTTTTTTTTAACTTTTTCCTTTCAATTTTTTTTGCAAGCTTTTAAGAGTGAACAAGATCACGGTGGTATAGACTATAGCCCGCAAACCTTTATGGCTTGGCGCGCTCGTCCGGGCGAGAGGAATGCATGCGGAGAGTGATAGCGGTTGCGCATGGTTTGCGGAGGACATTGGATGCACAGAGGCTGATAAGGCAGGCAGCACTGTGAAGTCGTGGCAAGAAAGTAGATGGACAAGACGCTCGACGAGGTCTTGCTTGACGACGTGTGAAATGACTATGAACGCGGCGACGTAAGCAATGACTTTCCGCATAATTCCGCTGAAGAGAAGGTAGACGAAGTCTGCGCTCTCAATAGTTTCAATTCGTGGAAATACGAGTATTATTCGATTCGTGGCGCAGAGTATCATGAAGACCTCCATGGTTCTTGCCGCGGTCTGAACTCGGTCTCCATCGCTACAATCCCGCCAGCAGCAGCTTGTTCGACAAGGTGAGAAGAGAAAGTCGTTTGGTCCTGTAAGGAGCAAGCAAGGCGCTCAACCTCCCTGCTGATGGGGAAACCAAAGGGCTCGTTGCCTTTCGAAATTTCTCTCCCGCCAACCTTCATTACGTTGCTTGTGCAGTGGCTGTCTCAGATTTTACGGGACTCCGATGCCCGCTTCAGTGTGAACGGGAGCGATGTAGGGCTTTTCGTGATCCAAATCATCTTGCGCGCCATCTATGATTCCTTCAGAAGGTTCCGAAAGCTGAAGATCAGGGTTGAGTGAGAAATGCGCGAACTTAATTCGAGGTTATTGCCGCACCCGAGAAGCTACGAGCCTTGATTATTCCAACATGGAGAAGCACGATGCTGACAGGATAAGTTCGCTCGCCTACTCGATAAGCGAACACCTGTTATGGTCCAGGACGGCTTCAATACTATGCGCAATGTTCTCAGCGGCGACCAAATTATCACCTCACAATTGAGTTCCAAATGTCTGCTTTGGATCACGTTCCTGAGATACGCAATCTAGAATACTTTTCGTCTGTGTCAGCTGTCAAAATTGGAAAGGTGCGCTGTATCAGCACAATCGTATCAAGAGTGGTCGAAGCAGCGTAAGGAGGTGGCTTTTAATATCTTTCTCTATGACCTCATGGTCGACGCTCTTGGGAGGGTATCGGCTATGGATCAGAATTATTTGTGCGAGAAACTCAGAGTGCAGAAATCTCGGCTCCACCAATGGCAGCCTGTTCGAACCAATCTTCCCCATCTCAAATTTGTTTCCAACATCTCATCTACACCATCACCTTCCAATGAGCTAGAGTATCGAGGCAAGTTTCTTCCCCAAGTGTTGCGTCAACGCTTCACTTTGTATAAAGAGCACCATCGTGAGTCAACCCAAGGACGAGGCAAGGCTCCTGTACGGCGGAATTGCCTCGTTTGTTGCCGGATATGTGACGACGCAAGGAAGAACGGAAGAACGTCCGTCACCTTGGCATTCACGCAAACCAAGAACTCCAACCTATTGGTGCCGCAAATGCAACGCTGCATTTTGCAAGTGTGCTATGATCCTGTGCACCGGGACAACGATTCGTTCATTCCACATTTCTCCAACACTATCGCTGAGGCCCTTGCGCGGTCAGTCATTTAGATGTAGGTGCCGCAGCAGAAACTCAAAGAAACCACATTATCCTCTGGACTGCTCTAAAGAAAACTTGTAATTCGTTCAGTGCTCTTTATTGAAAGAATCCTACAGTCATTCTTGCTCGTAAACGTCAGGAGGGCTTGTCACAAAGCTTCGGCCGCTTCTTCCGGATTCCAGTGGGCTTCTTTCCTTCGAAACACCATATCAAGCGAGGTTATTGGACGAATATCGTCAGAAGATACCAGATTGTAATGCATTCTATTCGACAGGTTCTGCGATCATCATTGCTCGTTGGACGTCACGAGGTCTTCTGGTAAAGTCGCAGCCGCTTCTTTTAAATCTTTTCATCTAAATTTGGCATGTGCGACCGAAAAAGCAATTAAAAATAATGGACGAGGGAGGAACCGACGAGCCGAAGCAACCCCAAGGTGCTTGGGATCACTCGTCCGATTGCTTTTCGAGAGGTTTGGCAAAGGCATTCCGAGAGATGATCGTGCCAAAGACAACACCGGCAAAGAAGACAACGAGCATAAGAATACCGAGATTGAAAGGAAAGTCCGAACGAAATGCCATTGTAAGCACAAGCAGAATGCCATAGATACCCTCGAACCCCATTGCAGGCTCCACATTGGCAATCTTCTGACCAGACCAGTTGCGTGTAAAGTCAACCCGGAAGAGCACGACCCCGACAATAGCCATAAGCAAGACCGCAATATAGAATAGCTTTTCCACGACAACGTGAGTCTGCTGCGCTTCGATGGCCAAGAGTACCGCTTTGTCAATCTCTGCTGCCGAGGCGTGCACGGCTGCAGGTGGAAGCTTGGCCGAGACTTCCGAGTCGTCTTCCGACACGAGATCATCGCTCAGGTCATCGCTCAAGGTACTCGAGTTTGACGCTTGATGTGCGCGCCCTCGCCTTCGCACACCGGCGCCAGCTGGGCCTCGCGACGAAGTTGCACCTTCGGCATACTCAGATGCACGTCGTGTAGCTGGCAAGGGTGGCGGTGAAGCCACGAAGGGATCCTGTGATCGTTGGCGTGGGTCACCCGTTCTTTCATCGGCGTAGCGCGTTGACGCGAAAGCTGGGGCCGTCTGCTGCTGGCGTACGCCCTGCTGATAGGGAAATTGCTGGAACTGTTGTTGCTGTTGATGTTGGTATTGTGGCTGGTGCTGCATGCGCGCCTGCGCGTCGGCAGCGACGGGGTCCTTGAGCGCCAGACTAACGTCATGATCTTTAAAGGGAAAGATGCGGTGCCACAGAGGGCGAATCAGGTCCACGAGACGATTTGTCGTGCGCTCGACGGCAACTATGCTAAAGCCAAGCATCTGTTCCTGCGCAAAGTCCAGTGGCTGAGCGACCACGCGCATAAATAGCAAGAGCGCGAGTGAGCACCCGATTCGAAAGGGCAGCGTCCAAAAGTACCATCCCAACAAGATAGACCGCCGCACGGCGCCCAGACCACGTTCTGCAACACCTGCGCGTGCGGGCACAGCCATTGGCGTCTCTCCGAATCCTGCCGAGGCCGAGGCTGCGAGCCCTGCGGTTGCCGCCCCGGCAAAGGTCCCCGCGGCCATGGCCATGCTTGCTTGCAAGCTTGTGAGCTAACTGGCTTGCGCCCCCGTGCGTCTCGCCCTCAAAGTGCCTCTGCCCGCGCTCGCGCTCGCGCGAGCACCAGCGCCAGCCAGCGCCGCCTTGCCCCGCCTCGCCCGATGCCGCGGGCGCTCTTCCCTGCGCGCCGGCCGGTCCGAGCCTCCCAGGTCGAGCGGCTTTGCGCCGTCGGGCACGAACTTCTTCTATACTTGCGTAAGTATACCTGGGCCTAGGCTAGGCCTCGACTGCCTTTCGAAGGCCAGGGCTAAAATACCGTGAGCTTCGAGAGGCAAGCTGCTGATGCAAGTCAGCTCCACGTGCCCGAAATCGATGGATATGGGGCGACTGCGTGCGATCGACGCAGAGCAAGCACTAAGAGAGTTGGACACGCTCGGAAGCCTACTAGGGTGGACGTGACAGTGAGGCCCATGCGTCGATCGGTGTTCATGCAAACATTGAACAGTCAACTTTTCTCACACAGTTAGTTTTTCATACGAGAAAAGCGAGCCTAGGCGCTGCCAGGTCTGCCTGTGCAAAGATCATCACGAGAGCGTACAACATGAAGCGCTATGCACTTGGCCTAGCTTTTCGTTACTCGTAATTCCAGCAAGCCCATGGGACGGAAAAACACTCGTGATCGGGGCCTCAACCTCTGTACCGTCCATCACATGCTCGAGTGTCCCCGTCGCCATGTCCCAAATGCGCACGACGGTGTCATCACCCTGAGCTGCAATCTTTGACCCAAAGGTTGAAACGGAGTGAATACCTGCTGGCGACTCCTGAAGCACGTGCAGGGGATTGCCAGTTTTCGCGTCCCATACTCTTACTGTCTTGTCCGCGGACCCACTGATAATCCAATCGTCCTCGAGAGAGAGGGCTTCCACAGACGCCATGTGTCCCTCAAGCACATGAACAAGATTGAAATCGAATCGGGCGTAGACTCTTACTTTGCAGTCAAGAGATCCGCTTACCAGCCATCTCTCGTTCATGGCAAGTGAGGTAATCTCCTCAGTTGCATCGATAAGAGCATGGCATTCTTCGCCGCTACCACGCTCGAAGATCCGGACAGTCTGATCAGCGAGTCCAGCCGCAACAACGTCGTTGTGCACGGCAAGGTCGCGCACAGCAGGCCCAACGGACGGGTCTAGCTTCATGCAATGCGTGTTGATGGGCTGTTTCCAGGTGCGAATGGAGCCGTCTGGAGTCCTTACGCCTTGAGCACCAGCAACAATCTTTTTCGTGCATTCACCGTCGGTAATGTTCCAAAAACAAATCGTACCATCGTTGGAACCAGAGATCAAAATGTCCCCATCAAAAAGCATGCTGGATACTTCTGACTTGTGGCCATGGAGCGGGGGCAAAATTGTTGAGCTTGTGAGGAGATCGATGAGGTGAATTTCTCCCATGGAATTTCCTACGCCAACGACATGACCCTGGATGGCCAATGCAACAGGAGCATACGTTGAAGACATCTTCATCTCCTTAACTCGTACTCCGTCACGGCTCCAGGCTCGCAACAGGTGGTACCCACTAGCAAGCGCCACGACGAGCTTCTCCGAGAGCACGACGGGATTGGTCTTGCGGCCCATCAGAACGGCGACGACGAAGCAGGTGCCTCGCCAGAGTACAGGGTCCGTCTGCTCAGACGAACGAGAGAGACAAAGACAAGCCAGAGAAAGCTCTACGCGTCCCTGTCGCTGTCACCGTCGCTGCCGCCGTCGCGTGCTGCCCGCGTCGACGAAAGGAGTTCTCCTCTCCTCTTCTTGTACTTCGTCTTTGTCTGAAGTGCGTTTTTGCACGATCTTTATGTCGGGGGGGGGGCGCTCCTGGTTTGCGCCCGTATTGGTCATAAAAATTTGGACAAATTTGGGGCAATTGCGGCGTCTTTTGCACGGTCGCGTCGCCTATCTGCCATCAGGGCCTTTCGTCTAGACCAGGACCAGCCGAGCCGAGCCGAGGGCACGAACCAAAATGGACCGTTCAACTGCGCATTTCGCCTATTCGCCATTCGGAGCCATTAGGGCTTTTCATTTTCATTTTTCCCTTTTCATTTTCATTTCTCACGGGACCGGTCGAGCCGAGCCCGGGGCACGAGCCAACATGGACCGTTCAAGTGCGCATGCAGTCCTTCAACGCGGGTCAACGAGATGCCTTGCTAGTGCAACAAGAGTGAGAAATCGTGCAGGCGCGATCGATGCCCAAGTCGACCTTGTAGGAAATGTAACGGATCGCATACGTATCGAAAAGGATGCCCGTGTACAAAGCTATTCGTGCTGGTGCGGGACAAACCAGCGGATTTGTACTCGAAGGGACCGCTGTCCATCGAGGCCGTGTGCAAGCTGTGGGGGCAGAGATTCGAGCAGTAAGCGTT
>KN805385.1:20000-90681 GCA_000818945.1 Schizochytrium sp. CCTCC M209059 | reverse complement strand
CGGTCGCGTTGCCTAGTTGTCATGTAGGGCCTTTCGTTTATTCCGGGCCCAGCCGAGCCGAGCCGGGGGCACGAGCCAGCATGGACCGTTCAAGTGCGCATGCAAGTTTTTAACGCGGGTCAATGAAATGGCTTGTTGGTGCAACAAGAGTGAGAAACCGTGCCAGCGCGATCAATGCCCAAGTCGACCTTGTAGTAAGTGTAACGGATCGCATACGTATCGAAAACCATGCCCGTGTGCCTCGCGCGGTCGGCGTCATTCAAGTGGACAAAGCTGTTCGTGCTGGTGTGGGGCAAACCAGCGGAAATGTACGCGAATGGACCGCTGTCCACCGAGGCCGTGTGCAAGCTGCGGGGCCAGGCATTCGAGCAGAAAGCGATCCCATTCTCGGGCTCAAATGAGTCATGTTGCGTTACAGTCGGCAAACGGAGAGGGGCTGGGCAACTCGCAAGTCGATAATAACAAGGCTCCAATGAACAAGTCCGTTAACTCGCCTCCAATGGACAAGTCAGTCAACTCGCAAGACGACAATGCGACGGCTCCAATGGACACAAGCTGTTCGTGCTGAACAAGCGGAAATGTACTCGAAAGGACCGCTGTCCATCGAGGACATGTGCAAGCTGCGGGGGTCAGGCATTCGAGCAGAAAGCGTTCCCATTCTCGGGTTCAAATGAGTCATGTTCCGTTACAGTCGGCAAATAGAGAGAGGCTGGATAACTCGCAAGTCGACAATAACAAGGCTCCAATGAACAAGTCGGTCAACCCGCAAGATGAAAATGAGACGGCTCCGATGGACAATTCCACAGAGTTTTTGAGTCGAATCTTCATAGCTAGTGAATCCCCTCAGGGGCGCCGCAACTGGATCCAGCCGCCATTCGATGTAAGTCTTCAACCTCCTTTCATACACCCTTGATCCAAACACTCACCATTGCCATGCATGTGGTGTCTGCGCATCGAATAACTTATCAACTCGAACAGTCCAGTGTTCCATTTGATCGAACTCGGCCTTGACGGGTGCGCTGAGGGAAGCAGAACCCTCACTTAGTTCGCGTCCGGAAAATGCGTGTGTAGTTCATAGCAAAGGAATGGCTGGCGGCCAAGTGCAAGCTTGCAAGCTGTGTAGCGTCGACATGCGCAAAGGAGATGCTCCGTGGCCAGTAACATGCTTTTTCGAGATGGGTCCTGGACCTAGGCGCATGCTCCAATAAAAGTTTGCAAGCTGTGAAGCGTCGACGTGGGCAAAGGAAATATTCCGGTAACAAGCTTCTTCAAGGTAGACCCTGGACCTAGACCCATGCTCCCAGAGACTACGTTTGCAAAGGACCTACTGTTATCAAACTACCGGCTCGTGGCATGGGCTTACAGAGTGCGCTTCTACTACAAGAACGTTTTCCATACGACCAGCTCTCCGGTTCATGTTTTATTGGCCCCATGGCGACCTCAATTGCGGAGAAAGATACTGAATATAACTAATCATTCACTAGTTCACTGTAGCTCAGACTGAAAACGCACTTCAGATCGCGGGGTCTTCAGCCCCGCAGGGTATCGATTCCGTCGGTCAAGCCTTGGTGCCAAGAGCAAACCGCGTTCACCTTTTTTCCCCTTCGGGAGCGCGCGAACATGAGCGGGCACGAGATGGTCGCGCCGGTGCGCGTGTGGTCCCGGGCAGGGCTGGGAACGACGGTGCTGTACAAGGGACTGGGAAAGCGCAGGGCGCTCCTGTTCGATGCAGGGCGCTTCGGAAGCGCCGAGGCCGCAGGCGGCGTCGGCAGCGCCGGGCACGTCTTCATCTCCCACGGCCACGCGGACCACTGCGCGGCCGCATTTCTTCTGGCGAGGACGCGGGCCATGCAATCGAGGCAGGAGACGCGCGTCTACATGCCTGCGGAGGCTGTGGAGGATTTTCGCAGTGCAGGGCGAGCGATGCAAGCCCTCGACGGAGGAGGAGATGTTGACGACACCCAGGACCCCTTCAATATGAAGATCACGGGCGTCAACCCCGGCGACAGCGTAGAGTTGAACGGGAATACGCGCGTTGCAGTCCTTGCAACCGAGCATCGTGTGCCTTCTGTAGGATATGCGGTCATTAATATCAAAAAGGAGTTACGTCCGGAACTTGCGGAGCTCCCCGTTGCGACAAAGCGCACTCGCTTCAAGACCTCGCCACCAAAGCCTGAGGACTACGTCATACACGAGGTTGTCGACTTTGCTTACACGGGCGACACGGTCGCTGCTGCTTTGGAACGGGACCCTGAATCTCCCTTTCTCCGTGCAAAGACGCTCTGCGTGGAGGTGACCTTTTTCGATGGCGACATTTCCAAGGCCGAAGACCACGGCCATATTCATGTTGACCAACTTGCAGCGTTCGGTCATCGAGGCTTGTTTGATCGCGTCGATACGCTTCTGCTCATGCATTTTTCCGCGCGCTACAGCCCGAAATCTATTGCATCAATGCTTTTAGAGAAAATGCCGCCCCAACTTCACGACAAAATACAACCATCCTTTGACCTTGGTATGGGAGAAGATGAGGCGTTGTGGGCTGCTGCGCGGCAAGAGTATGCCCAAAAGGCCACGCACGACCTGAGTGGGAATCTCTCGATGTGATTTGTTTTCCTATATGCGCGAGCACGTAGACGTGCATGAGCGTTGTGTCAAAACTTGATCTACGGCTTTTGTGGCAGTTCGCAGATGCTGACTTTTCGCGCTGCCTCGGCTGGATTGTAAAAGTACTATTTTTGATGTCTATTTCTATGTGTTCTTTGTGTGTGCGCTGTTGCAACTTTGCTCCACTCTCGAGAGCTCGCAACGGTGCATTGGTTTTTGAGTAATAAAATAAGCCACATCAGCTCAAGCTCGAGTCCCAAAAGCTCTTCGCTATCATCATCATCATTATCATCATCGTCTCATCCATGATGATCTACTTACTAGCAGAGAAGAAGAAGGCCAACAACTTGTCAACTTTTCCGGAGACAGCTCTGACGAGAAAAGCAGCAGTAGGAGTAGGAGGTCTATACTAGTTTGAGTATCACATTTCTCATGTCATGAGTGCACGAAAATCATCGTGCAGCCGCGAGTGGTGGCGGTTGATTTTGAGAGCCAGCATAATGCGGGCCAAATTACGCACACCGCGAACTAGCGTTTGCTGGCAAGGACAGGCATCTACGTGACGCCGTACGCGGGTCAAAGGCATTTAGACTTAACACTCTAGCTTACTTAGGTGACAAATTGGCGAACGAAGCCATCGGAATGTCTACTAAGACGATGAGAGCGAGAAGCGTTTCTCTAATAACAATGGAAAGCAGAAAAGCAGCTGGCCGTCTCTCCGTCCTGGTGATTGCATGAGCTCGCTGAGAATGGCGACAACGGTGAGGAAGGAGTGAGAGTCCAGACTCTCTCGAAGGTGCTTGGCCAAACATGCGAGAGGCTCTGTTCGAGGTATTTGGAGTGCATGACTTTAATGGCAAGGTGGACGGTGTTGCCACGCTTGCGCACATCTTCAGGCACGGCGGCAGCAGCGCCAAGCCTAATTAATAGCATCCCCTCGATTGGCCGCTATGCTTCCTTCCACCGTGTCGGCAGCTCAGCAAGGCAGGCCGTTCGAGGTTGTTCTCAACGAAAAGAATTGTGCAGCGGTTCGTATATTTGCGCGGCAGGCCGTCGGTGTCCTACGCTCCGTCATGACTTACGACGGAGACAACCAATCCTAAGGCGCCTCGTTTCGGCCTAGACCTTGTGAGCGAGCACGCACTCACTTCTTGCCTTACTTTTATTGCCATGGTTGTCGTCGTCAAGAGCAGAAGCATACGTCGTAAAATTAGAAAGAGCAGTACGTAGAGTAACAAAAAGACAACTTGTCGCGATTCACTAGTTTAGATTTAGAAGGCAAGGCTGTCCGTGGCGATGACCGAAGCCTGGACATCAATGAAGAGATCGCCCTGCTCGTTGTGGAACTGAAGGGCGTGCTTGTGCTGGGAGTGACCGCCCGACTGGTTGGAGCGGAGGGTAATGTAGAAGGGCTTGTCCTGCGGGACCGGGCGGTGCTGGACGATGCGCTGGATCGAGTTGGGGAGCGCAGCCTGGCCGAGCGTGCGGCGCACCCAGACGAGCATGGCCTGAAAGGCCAGGTCGTTCACGAAGGGGTCATGGGCGTCAGTGTCCGTGGCAAACTCGCCGCGAGCGGCGTCGGAGCCGGGGACAGCGCTGCACTTGGCCACAAGCTGGCTCTTGGTGCACGAGAGCACGTCATCGATGCCGCGGAAGGCCGGGCCGTGGAAGAGGGTCTTGCCGTCGTAGACGGAGCCCTGGAGCGCCGGATCGGCATCGAGCGAGGGCGGCTGCATGGTGGCGTTGGCCGGGGGCGCGCCCTGGTTGGAGAGCACGATGACGGCGCGGTAGGCCGGGACCAGCTTGCCGCTGGAAAAGGTCTTGAGCGTGGCCTGGACGTTGACGCGGCCCGAGGGCGCCGTCGACGGGGTGAGGGTCACCTCGCAGTTGACGTCGCCGTCGACAGTGACACCCTTGAAGAGCTGGGCGTCGTCAATGGCCCAGAGCGAGTAGCCGGGGAAGAGGCCGAGGCAGGTCTCCGCGAGCGAGCCAATGGCCAGCGTCATGGGCAGCACGCGGCGGCCCTGGATGACGTGGTCCTCGAGGAAGGGGTTGGACTTGGCGGAAATCTTGCGGTGCAGGGTGATGGTGTCCGAGCCGACCTTCTTGGACGGGGTGCGCCAGTTGCCGACAAGGATCTCAGCCGGCGAGGAGCCGAGCACGATGCGCGCCACGGTATCAGCGCCGCCCTCGCGGGGGATGATCTGCACGCCCATCTCCTGGAACTGCTTCTTGAGCTGCGGCGTCACCATGCCACCGTCCCAGGGACCGAAGCAGATCGACTTGACCGAGACGTCCTTGGCGAGCTCGAGGCCCATCTTGTTAAGGGCCTCGTTGGCCATGGCGTAGTCAGACTGGCCGACGTTGCCGTGGAAGCCGGCGAGCGAGCTGAAGAGGACCATGTGCTTGAGGTTGGCGCGGTCGACGGCGGCGAGGAGGTTCTCGAGACCGGTGACCTTGGTGCCAAAGACGGCGTCGAACTCGTCGGGGAGCTTCTTCTCGATGAGACGGTCGCGGAGCACGCCCGAGGCATGAACGATGCCCGAGACGCGGGCACCGAGCTGGGACTCGGCATCGCGCACGGCCTTGGCCACGTCGGCGGCAGAGTTCACGTCGCACGACGAGTAGATGGCCTTGCCGCCGAGCGCTTCAATCGCAGCAATAGAGCTGCGCACCTCGCGAGCGCCAAGAACAGAGCCCACAAGCTTAGTGACAGCGCGGGGCGTGGGCTTGGGGCCCTCGCCAGCGCTAAAGGCGCGCTTGAGCTCCTGGGTAGCAGCCTTTTGCACAGCCTTCTCGTCAGTGATGCCAGCGCACCATGCCGGTTCGCTCGCAGAGACCTTGCTGCGGCCAAGCAGAATGTACTTGCCGCCCGCGATCTGGCGCGTGATCTCCCGGATGCAAAGAGGCGTGATGCCGCGAGCGCCGCCAGAAACGAGCAGCACGTCGTCCTTGGCGATCTGGCGCTGCGGGTTGCCGGTCTCGAGCTTGGCGGCACGGATCGTGCAGCGCTGCTGGTTTGCGCCAATGCCGACCTCGCGAATGCGAATGTCAGCGCACGCCATCTCGCGCACAATCGCCACGGCGGCATCCTCGGGGTGCATGCCCTGAGCAATGTCCACGCCGCGGGAAAAGACGTCAGACTCGGACCACTCGAGGCCGATGGTCTTGCAGAGGCCAAAGATGGCACCACGCTGGGCACGCTTGAGCGCGTCAGAAGTGCCCTGCGAAGTGAATCCGAGGCGGCCGTCAAGGCGCGCCACACCGATAAAGGCCGGGCGGCCGCCAGCCACAGCCGTGCAGAGGGAAGCCTTGGCGAACTTGGCGCACATGAGCGTGAAGCCGAGGATTTCGGCGGGCTCGAAGCGCTCCGCCTGCTGCGAGATGAAGCCGCCGAGAGCGCCAAAGCGCTGCTCGGCCTCCTTGATGGCCTTCTCGGCGCTCTCCGCGGAAAGATCCTTGGCGAGCACGTGGCGGATGGCAGCGGCACCAGCGCGCTGAGCGAGCTGGAGACCCTCAAAGGTCAGGACAACGGCGCAGGCGCCGAGGACGCGGACCAGGGCGAGGGTGAGCTCGCTGCCGTCATCGACAACGAGAACGGGGCGGTTCTCGGGGCGCTCCAGGATGAGCTCGTCCGGGCGGCGGATGTCAACCACCTTGGCGTGCATCAGGGAAAGATCATCACAGTCAGCGCCGTGGACCGAGTCAATCTTGACCGCAGGCGCGGCGCCAGCCGAGGCAGGAGCAGCGGCGGCAGGCGCCGGGGCAGAGCCACCAGCGATCTCAGCCTTCATGGCATCGACGACCTCGCCAACAGTGCGAGTGCGGCTGAGAGCGTCGACGTCCTTGGCCTCGACGTTGAGCATGGCCTGAACCTCGGAGAGAATCTCGACACGCTTGATGGAGTCAATGCCGAGCTCGGTCTCGAGCTCCATGTCGGACTCGATCATGTCGGTCTCGTAGCCAGTCTTGGCGGCGAGGACCTCCATGACGACGGTCTCGGCCTTCTCGAGAAGCTCGCTCGAGACAGCAGGGGCAGCGGCAGCGGGCGCAGGAGCGGCAGCAGCCGGAGCAGGAGCAGCGGCGGCAGGCGCCGGGGCAGAGCCACCAGCGATCTCGGCCTTCATGGCATCGACGACCTCGCCAACAGTGCGGGTGCGGCTGAGAGCGTCGACGTCCTTGGCCTCGACGTTGAGCATGGCCTGAACCTCGGAGAGGATCTCGACACGCTTGATGGAGTCAATGCCGAGCTCGGTCTCGAGCTCCATGTCGGACTCGATCATGTCAGTCTCGTAGCCAGTCTTGGCGGCGAGGACCTCCATGACGACAGTCTCGGCTTTCTCGAGAAGCTCGTTCGAGACAGCAGGGGCGGCGGCAGCGGGCGCAGGAGCGGCAGCAGCCGGAGCAGGAGCAGCGGCGGCAGGCGCCGGGGCAGAGCCACCAGCGATCTCGGCCTTCATGGCATCGACGACCTCGCCAACAGTGCGGGTGCGGCTGAGAGCGTCGACGTCCTTGGCCTCGACGTTGAGCATGGCCTGAACCTCGGAGAGGATCTCGACACGCTTGATGGAGTCAATGCCGAGCTCGGTCTCGAGCTCCATGTCGGACTCGATCATGTCGGTCTCGTAGCCAGTCTTGGCGGCGAGGACCTCCATGACGACAGTCTCGGCCTTCTCGAGAAGCTCGTTCGAGACAGCAGGCGCAGCGGCGGCAGGGGCAGCCTTGGCCGGAGCCGGAGCAGCGGCAGCAGGCGCCGGGGCAGAGCTGCCAGCGATCTCGGCCTTCATGGCGTTGACAACCTCACCAACAGTGCGAGTTCGACGTCCTTGGCCTCGACGTTGAGCATGGCCTGAACCTCGGAGAGGATCTCGACACGCTTGATGGAGTCAATGCCGAGCTCGGTCTCGAGCTCCATGTCGGACTCGATCATGTCAGTCTCGTAGCCAGTCTTGGCGGCGAGGACCTCCATGACGACAGTCTCGGCTTTCTCGAGAAGCTCGTTCGAGACAGCAGGGGCGGCGGCAGCGGGCGCAGGAGCGGCAGCAGCCGGAGCAGGAGCAGCGGCGGCAGGCGCCGAGGCGGAGCTGCCAGCGATCTCAGCCTTCATGGCATCGACGACCTCACCAACAGTGCGAGTGCGGCTGAGAGCGTCGACGTCCTTGGCCTCGACGTTGAGCATGGCCTGAACCTCGGAGAGAATCTCGACACGCTTGATGGAGTCAATGCCGAGCTCGGTCTCGAGCTCCATGTCGGACTCGATCATGTCGGTCTCGTAGCCAGTCTTGGCGGCGAGGACCTCCATGACGACGGTCTCGGCCTTCTCGAGAAGCTCGCTCGAGACAGCAGGCGCAGGGGCGGCAGGCGCAGGGGCGGCAGCAGCCGGAGCAGGAGCAGCGGCGGCAGGCGCCGGGGCAGAGCCACCAGCGATCTCGGCCTTCATGGCATCGACGACCTCGCCAACAGTGCGGGTGCGGCTGAGAGCGTCGACGTCCTTGGCCTCGACGTTGAGCATGGCCTGGACCTCGGAGAGAATCTCGACACGCTTGATGGAGTCAATGCCGAGCTCGGTCTCGAGCTCCATGTCGGACTCGATCATGTCAGTCTCGTAGCCAGTCTTGGCGGCGAGGACCTCCATGACGACGGTCTCGGCCTTCTCAAGAAGCTCGTTCGAGACAGCAGGGGCGGCGGCGGCAGGCGCAGGGGCGGCAGCAGCCGGACCTGGGGCAGCGGCGGCAGGCGCCGGGGCAGAGCCACCAGCGATCTCAGCCTTCATGGCGTTGACGACCTCACCCACAGTGCGAGTGCGGCTGAGAGCGTCGACGTCCTTGGCCTCGACGTTGAGCATGGCCTGAACCTCGGAGAGGATCTCGACACGCTTGATGGAGTCAATGCCGAGCTCGGTCTCGAGCTCCATGTCGGACTCGATCATGTCAGTCTCGTAGCCAGTCTTGGCGGCGAGGACCTCCATGACGACGGTCTCGGCCTTCTCGAGAAGCTCGTTCGAGACAGCAGGCGCAGCGGCGGCAGGGGCAGCCTTGGCCGGAGCCGGAGCAGCGGCAGCAGGCGCCGGGGCAGAGCTGCCAGCGATCTCGGCCTTCATGGCGTTGACAACCTCACCAACAGTGCGAGTGCGGCTGAGGGCATCGACATCCTTGGCCTCGACATTGAGCATGGCCTGGACCTCGGAGAGGATCTCGACACGCTTGATGGAGTCAATGCCGAGCTCGGTCTCGAGCTCCATGTCAGCCTCGATCATGTCGGTCTCGTAGCCGGTCTTGGCGGCGAGGACCTCCATGACGACAGTCTCGGCCTTCTCAAGAAGCTCGTTCGAGACAGCCGGGGCAGGGGCCGAGGCAACGGGGGCGGCAGGCGCAGCAGCCTTGACCGGGGCGGGGGCCGTCTGCTGCTGCTGCTGCTGCTGGAGGGAAGAAGCGTCGACCGATCCGTAGCCATCGAGCTCCGCGAGCATGGACTTGAGGATGGCACGATGCTTTTCGACAACAGCAGTGTCAACTGCGGGCTTGGCCGAAGCAGCGGCGGTCTTGGCCTCCTCCTTGGCAGCGGCGAGCTTGGAGTTGGCCTCGGCGGCGGCGCGCTTGGCGTCGTCGAGCTGGCGCTGGGCATCCTGAAGCTCCTTCTGGAGACGCTCGGCCTCGCGCTTGGCGGCCTCGTCGACAACGGGCTCCGGGGCCTTGATGAGCGGTGCGGCGCCCTTGAGGTAGGTGACGCAGCGGCCATCGTTCATGGCGGCGTCGCGGACCTTCTTGGTCTTGTCCGAGACGTAGGTGGCGGCCGAAAGGCGGAGGGTAGTGCGCTTCTTCTTGATGGCCTGCATGCGGGTGGCATCGGGGGCGTCCCACTTGTCAAAGCCCTGAAGGTTGACGCCAGCGACAACGAGCTGGACGGCCGCGTCGCGGAGCTGGATGTCCGAATCCGTGCCCGAGGCCGGGTTGACAGAGACGGTGACAACCGAGGGGTCATCCTTGAGGGTCTCGGAGACAAGCTTGGAGAGCACCTGCTTGGGTCCGAACTCGACAAAGATGCGCGCACCGGCCTGGTGCATGTTGCGGACCTGGGTGAGGAACTTGACGCTGCTGGTCATGTGCTGCGTAAGCATCTCGCGGGCGTCCGTGGGGTAGGTCTCGCCAGAGACGTTGCTGAAGAGCTTGGTCTCGGCCTTGGGGGTGCGGAAGGAGACCTTGGAGATGACGTCCTTGAAGGCCGACGAGGCGTTCTCCATCTGGGGCGAGTGGAAGGCGCTCTCGCAGGCAAGAGGCACGACGCGGAAGCCCTCCTTCTGGAGGCGGGCGCTCTCGGCCTGGATACCTTCGACGGAGCCGGTGATGACGGTCTGCGAAGGCGAGTTGGAGTTGCCGAGCCAGACGTTGGCGGCCTGGACCTTGATGTTCTCGGCGTTGGGGCCAATGACGGCGGCCATGCAGCCCTTGGGGGTGGCCGGTGCGTCCTTGCCGCCCATGATGCGGGCGCGGCGGCAGACAAGCTCAAAGAGCTCGTCGCGGTCGACGCAGCCCGCGGCGTAGAGGGCGGCGAACTCACCGAGCGAATGGCCGGCGGCAAAGTCCGGGGTGAAGCCGGCCTCCTTGAAGATCTCAAAGGCACCGAGAGCGCAGGCCAGGGTCGAGGGCTGCGAGTAGGCGGTGAGGGAGATCTTCTTGTGGTCCTGCTCGGGCTCACGCTCGTACGGCTTGCGCGGGTAGAGGACCTGGGAGACGCGCTCAAAGTCCTTGTCGCTTCCAGCGACCTTGGACTGGGCGGCGTCCATGGCGGCAATGCTCTGGCGGAACTGGGGCCAGTTCATGGCCACCTCGCTAAACATGTGCGTGTACTGCGCGCCCTGGCCGGAGAAGAGCGCGGCGACAGCGCCGTTGGTGGCGATGCCCTTGGCGCGGAAGCTGACGCCCTCGCGGGGGAGGCGCCAGGCCTCCTTGGTGACATCCTTGGCGAATTGGGCGCAGATGGCACGGAGGGTGGAGCAGGCATCCTCAGCATCCTTGACGAGGAAGCCGAGGCGCGCGTTTGTGGCCGGGATGGAGCCAGGGAATTTGAACTGCTCGCCGAACTTGACGCACTTGATGTAGGCGGTGTTCTTGACGGTCTCGTTCTCCTTGATGGCGGCCTCGAACTCCTTGAGCTGGGCCTCGCAGAGCGACTGGAGGGCCGCGGGCGTGGCGGCCATCATGAGCACGGGCTGCGGGCGCTTGTTGAGGCGGTACGCGGTCGTGTGCTCGGGCTCGGCCTCCTCGAGGACGGCGTGGTAGTTGGCGCCACCAAAGCCAAAGCTCGAAATGCCGGCGCGGCGGGGCACACCAGGGGGCGGGAACCAGGGGCGGTTCATGGTGTTAATGTAGAGCGAGGACTCGTTGATGGGCGTGTTGTCGTAGAGGTTGGGTGGGTTGTCGACGTTGATGGTGCCCGGGAGAGTCTTGTGCTTGAGCGCCATGATGACCTTGATCATACCGGCGAGACCGGCGACGGCCTTGAGATGGCCGATGCTGGACTTGATGCTGCCCACAGCGACCTTTTCGGTGTTGCCCTCGCCGTAGGCCTTGTCAAAGAGGTTGCGCAAGGCGGTGAGCTCGATGCGGTCGCCAACGGGAGTACCGGTGCCGTGACCCTCGACGAGAGTGACGGTGGCCGGGTCGACACAGGCGCGGTTGTAGGCGCGGCGGAGGGCCTCCTCCTGGCCCGAAATGGTGGGCGTGTAGATGCCGGCGGCCTTGCCATCACTGGAGGAGGCGCAGCCGCGAATAACAGCGTGGATCTCATCGCCGTCGCGGACGGCGTCGGCGTAGCGCTTGAGGACGAGCATGGCGGAGCCCTCGCCGATGAGCATGCCCTTTGTCTTTTCGTCGTAGGCGCGCACGCTGGGGTCCGTGGAGAACACGGGGGTCTTGGAGAAGGCCATGTACATGCCGATGGAGTTATCCGTGCAGGTGGCACCGGTGACCATCATGTCGCAGTCACCGTAGAGCAGCTCGTCGATGGCGACCTTGACGGCGATGAGGGACGAGGCGCATGCGGCGTCGACAACGCAGTTCATGCCGTCGAGGTTGAAGGTGTTGGTGCAGCGACCGGCGGTGACGTTGCCGAGGAAGCCAGGGAAGGAGTCGAGGCGCCACTCGGGGAAGTTGGCCTTGTACTTTTCGACGGCGACCTTGACGTCCTCCTCGGGCATGCCCATCTTGCGGAGGACCTTCTCCACGACAACATAATTAAGGCGCGAGTAGAACTCGTGGCTGGACTTTTGGCCGCCGCCAATGCCGAGCACGCAGCCGATGTTCTTCTTTTCCTTGCCGAGGGCGTCGATGCCGGCGTCCTGGAGGGCCTCCTTGACCTTGAGAAGCGAGATGGTCTGGTTTGCGTCCGAGTCCTCCATCTGGAACATGTTGAGTCCGAACTCGCGGGCGTCAAAGTCGTACTCGGGAATGAAGCCACCGCGCTTGCAGTAGATCTTGTCCTTGGTGGTCTTGACGGGGTCAAAGTACGCCGTCACGTCGACGCGGTCCTCGGGGAGATCCGACAGGCAGTCGATGCCGGCGCGGATGGTCTCCCACGACTCGCGCACGGTCGTGCCGCAGGGGAGGATGGCCGACATGCCGATGATGGCAATGCGGGTATCCATCTCGCCTCCCTTTTGCTCCTGCAGACGGGCCGCCATTTTCTCTCTCTCGAGCTGTTGCTGCTGCTGCTGCTGCTGCTGCTTCCTTGCTGGTTCTCACGTCCGTTCGATCAAGCGCTCGCTCGCTCGACCGATCGGTGCGTGCGTGCGTGCGTGAGTCTTGTTGCCAGGCAGCCGCAGGCTGTCTGTCTGTTTGTGTAGTTTTACCCTCGGGGTTCGGGGTCTGCCTGCCTCCCGCTCCCGCCCGCCGCCGCCCGTATCCACCCCGCTCGCCTCCGCCCATCGGGCCTCGCCTCCTCGCGCCGCACGCATCGCGCGCATCGCATGCATCATGCTGCCACGCACGGGGGGACGCGCGCCCCGCGTCCCCCGCCGCCGCCGTCGTCGTCTGGCGATGCCGTCGCCGCCCTCCTTCCTTCCCTCGCCTCCTCTTCCTCCCGAGCCCCCCTGTCTTCCTTCGCCCCCGCAGCGGCGCGCAGGAAGCGAGGAGAGCGGGGAGGAGAGAAGAAAAGAAAAGAAAAGAAAAGAAAATAACAGCGCCGTCTCGCGCAGACGCGCGCGGCCGCGTGCGAGGCGGCGTGATGGGGCTTCTCGTGGCGCGGCTGCGGCCTGGCCCGGCCTCGCCTTTGAGGTGCAGGCTTTGGGAGAGAAGAGTGGGACGCGGAGAAGATAAGATGGTGCCATGGCGCAGGGACGGAGAGGTTGCTTGAAACTTCTTCGAGCGGCACAGGCGATGGCGAGAGACCGACAGCTGCCGGCGCGGAGGGGATGGATACCTCCCGAGGCTGGCATGGACGAGCTGGCCGCGCGGATCTGGCTGGCCGCGCGGCGGTGGGTCCGGAGGCGCGAGGTTGGTTTTCTTCATACCTGATACCATACGGTATTCATTCTTCCTCTCCAGGAAGGAAGCAAGTCACATAGAGTATCACTAGCCTAATGATGGACTCTATGTTTTAGGGCACGTCGGAGCAGAAGGCGCGAGCGATTCGAATGCGAGCGATAGATACAGCACAGAGACCTTGCCGGCGACGCGGATGCAGGCGAGCACGCACGCACCGCACGCACGGCAGCGGTGCACGCGCTCCTCGGCAGATGCACGGTTCTGCGCCGCGCCTTTACATTTTTTGATTTTAGGTGGTGTGCCTGCCACTTTGAACATCATCCACAAGTCAACGCAGCATCAAGAGGCAAGCAAGTACATACATCCATTCGAATTCAAGTTCAAGAGACGCAGCAACAGCCGCCGCTCCGCTCAAGCTGCAGCTAGCTGGCTGACAGGGCTCGCTGGCTGTAGTGGAAAATTCCATTCACTTTTCTGCATCCGCGGCCAGCAGGCCCGTACGCACGTTCTCTCGTTTGTTTGTTCGTTCGTGCGTGCGTGCGTGCGTCCCAGCTGCCTGTCTAATCTGCCGCGCGATCCAACGACCCTCGGTCGTCGCCGCAAGCGAAACCCGACGCCGACCTGGCCAATGCCGCAAGAATGCTAAGCGCGCAGCAATGCTGAGAGTAATCTTCAGCCCACCAAGTCATTATCGCTGCCCAAGTCTCCATCGCAGCCACATTCAGGCTTTCTCTCTCTCTCCCTCCCTCTCTTTCTGCCGGGAGAGAAGGAAAGACCCGCCGCCGCCGCCTCTGCGCCTGTGACGGGCTGTCCGTTGTAAGCCCTCTTAGACAGTTCCTAGGTGCCGGGCGCCGCCGCGCCTCCGTCGCAGGCACACGTAGGCGGCCACGGGTTCCCCCCGCACCTTCCACACCTTCTTCCCCCGCAGCCGGACCGCGCGCCGTCTGCTTACGCACTTCGCGCGGCCGCCGCCCGCGAACCCGAGCGCGTGCTGTGGGCGCCGTCTTCCGGCCGCGTCGGAGGTCGTCCCCGCGCCGCGCTACTCCGGGTCCTGTGCGGTACGTACTTAATATTAACAGTGGGACCTCGCACAGGACCTGACGGCAGCACAGACGTCGCCGCCTCGCATCGCTGGGGACGCAGGCGAGGCATCCCGGCGCGGCCCCGCACCGGGGAGGCTGCGGGGCGGCCTCTTCCGGCCGGCGGCCGCATCAGGCGGATGACGCAAGAGCCCTCGCAGTCGCTCGCTCGCGGGAGCGCAGCGCGGCGCCAGCGTGGCCAAGCTCCCGCCCCTTCTGGCTGGCTGCATGCCTGCCTGCCTGCCTGCCTGCGTGCGTGCGTGCGTGCGTGCCTTCGTGCGTGCCTGCCTTCGTGCGTGCGTGCGTGAGTGCGGCGGAAGAGGGATCATGCGAGGATCAATCACCCGCCGCACCTCGACTTTTGAAGAAGCCGCGATGCGATGCGATGCGATGCGATGCGACGCGATACCGTGCGAGGCTACGAAGCGAGTCTGGCCGGCCGTCATACAACGCACGTTTTCGAGAAGGAGGGCTGGCGGAGGCGTGCATGCCGGCGACCATTGCGAACGCGGCGTCTCGTGGCTGGCGAAGGTGCCTGGAGGATCTAACGATCGCTGCTATGATGCTATAGCTGTGCTGATCCCCGGTCCATTCCACCACGTCTGTGCCTGCCGCCTGACCTGCGCTTGGCTTTCCTTCAAGTTCTCCTCCGCCGGGCCTTCAGGACCGAGACGAGACCTGCAGCTGCAGCTAGACTCGCGCTCGCTCGCGGAGGATTCGCCGGCCGCCGGGCCGGACGGGACTCGCGAGGTCACACGGCCGCCGGCGATCGCGATGGCTGTGCTGACGTACTCGTGCGTGGCAGCCGTACGTCAGCGACGCCGCCTCCGTATTGTGGATTCGTTAGTTGGTTGTTGGTTGATTTGTTGATTAATTTTTTTGTTCGTAGGCTTGGTTATAGCTAATAGTTTAGTTTATACTGGTGCTCTTCGGTGCTGATTTAGCTCGACTTGGGTCCACACCACTGCCCCTCTACTGTGAATGGATCAATGGACGCACGACGGGCCGACGAAAGTGCGCGAGTGAGGTAACCTAAGCAACGGCGGTCTTCAGAGGGGACGCACGCCCTCCGTCGCAGTCAGTCCAGACAGGCAGAAAAGCGTCTTAGGGACCACGCACGCACGCACGCACGCACGCACGCCCGCACGCACGCTCCCTCCCTCGCGTGCCTATTTTTTTAGGCTTCCTTCCGCACGGGCCTACCTCTCGCTCCCTCGCCTCGCCGCACCAGGCGGCAGCAGCGATACCTGCCGGTGCCGCCTCCGTCACGCGCTCAGCCGCAGCTCAGCCCAGCCGCGAGCTAGGGTTTGTTCGTCCTGAATTGTTTGATTTGATTTGATTTGATTTGATCCGATCCGATCCGATCTGATCTGATTTGCTTTGCTTTGCTTTGTCTCCCTCCCGGCGCGGACCAAGCGTCCGGGGCGCCGCGCGCGCCGCCGCCGCCGCCCGCGTCGCAGGGCCTCGTCGCCGCCGCCGCTCCGCTCCGCTCCGAGGCCGCGAGAGGGCCGCGGCGGCGCGATGGATGGATGGATGGATGGATGGATGGATGGATTTTGTTGATCGATGGCGGCGCATGGGCGGAGATGAGCGAGGACGAGCGCGCGAGCGCGGCAGCCGGATTCGCAGGGCCTCGCTCGCCTCGCGCCCGCTGCCGCGCCCGCCTTGCGAGCCTGCGCCGCGAGCGAGCGAGCGAGCGAGCGGGGCTTTCTTTGTCTCGCGCGCCGCTTGGCCTCGTGTGTCTTGTGCTTGCGTAGCGGGCGCCGCGGTGGAAGATGGCTCATTCAATCGACCCATTCACGCACGCACTCCGGCGCGCAGAGAAGGCCGAGGAGGAGCAGCAAGCAAACCAAAAGCTCTCGCGCTCGCGGTCTCGGGCTCGAGCGGTCTCGGAGAGAGAGTCTTGCGGCGACCACCGGCAGCAGCAGCAGCAGCAGCAGCGCTGTCGAGCACGAGCACGAGCACGAGCACGAGCACGAGCATTCGAGCAAGAGGACAGACACGGTTGTCAGCGCCTAGCTCGCTCGATACAGAAAGAGGCGGGTTGGGCGTAAAAAAAAAGGAGCACGCAAGCCGCCAGCCAGCCAGCTAGCTAGCCAGCCTGCCTGCCAAAATGGCCGCTCGGAATGTGAGCGCCGCGCATGAGATGCACGATGAAAAGCGCATCGCCGTCGTCGGCATGGCCGTCCAGTACGCCGGATGCAAAACCAAGGACGAGTTCTGGGAGGTGCTCATGAACGGCAAGGTCGAGTCCAAGGTGATCAGCGACAAACGACTCGGCTCCAACTACCGCGCCGAGCACTACAAAGCAGAGCGCAGCAAGTATGCCGACACCTTTTGCAACGAAACGTACGGCACCCTTGACGAGAACGAGATCGACAACGAGCACGAACTCCTCCTCAACCTCGCCAAGCAGGCACTCGCAGAGACATCCGTCAAAGACTCGACACGCTGCGGCATCGTCAGCGGCTGCCTCTCGTTCCCCATGGACAACCTCCAGGGTGAACTCCTCAACGTGTACCAAAACCATGTCGAGAAAAAGCTCGGGGCCCGCGTCTTCAAGGACGCCTCCCATTGGTCCGAACGCGAGCAGTCCAACAAACCCGAGGCCGGTGACCGCCGCATCTTCATGGACCCGGCCTCCTTCGTCGCCGAAGAACTCAACCTCGGCGCCCTTCACTACTCCGTCGACGCAGCATGCGCCACGGCGCTCTACGTGCTCCGCCTCGCGCAGGATCATCTCGTCTCCGGCGCCGCCGACGTCATGCTCTGCGGTGCCACCTGCCTGCCGGAGCCCTTTTTCATCCTTTCGGGCTTTTCCACCTTCCAGGCCATGCCCGTCGGCACGGGCCAGAACGTGTCCATGCCGCTGCACAAGGACAGCCAGGGCCTCACCCCGGGTGAGGGCGGCTCCATCATGGTCCTCAAGCGTCTCGATGATGCCATCCGCGACGGCGACCACATCTACGGCACCCTTCTCGGCGCCAATGTCAGCAACTCCGGCACAGGTCTGCCCCTCAAGCCCCTTCTCCCCAGCGAGAAAAAGTGCCTCATGGACACCTACACGCGCATTAACGTGCACCCGCACAAGATTCAGTACGTCGAGTGCCACGCCACCGGCACGCCCCAGGGTGATCGTGTGGAAATCGACGCCGTCAAGGCCTGCTTTGAAGGCAAGGTCCCCCGTTTCGGTACCACAAAGGGCAACTTTGGACACACCCTCGTCGCAGCCGGCTTTGCCGGTATGTGCAAGGTCCTCCTCTCCATGAAGCATGGCATCATCCCGCCCACCCCGGGTATCGATGACGAGACCAAGATGGACCCTCTCGTCGTCTCCGGTGAGGCCATCCCATGGCCAGAGACCAACGGCGAGCCCAAGCGCGCCGGTCTCTCGGCCTTTGGCTTTGGTGGCACCAACGCCCATGCCGTCTTTGAGGAGCATGACCCCTCCAACGCCGCCTGCACGGGCCACGACTCCATTTCTGCGCTCTCGGCCCGCTGCGGCGGTGAAAGCAACATGCGCATCGCCATCACTGGTATGGACGCCACCTTTGGCGCTCTCAAGGGACTCGACGCCTTCGAGCGCGCCATTTACACCGGCGCTCACGGTGCCATCCCACTCCCAGAAAAGCGCTGGCGCTTTCTCGGCAAGGACAAGGACTTTCTTGACCTCTGCGGCGTCAAGGCCACCCCGCACGGCTGCTACATTGAAGATGTTGAGGTCGACTTCCAGCGCCTCCGCACGCCCATGACCCCTGAAGACATGCTCCTCCCTCAGCAGCTTCTGGCCGTCACCACCATTGACCGCGCCATCCTCGACTCGGGAATGAAAAAGGGTGGCAATGTCGCCGTCTTTGTCGGCCTCGGCACCGACCTCGAGCTCTACCGTCACCGTGCTCGCGTCGCTCTCAAGGAGCGCGTCCGCCCTGAAGCCTCCAAGAAGCTCAATGACATGATGCAGTACATTAACGACTGCGGCACATCCACATCGTACACCTCGTACATTGGCAACCTCGTCGCCACGCGCGTCTCGTCGCAGTGGGGCTTCACGGGCCCCTCCTTTACGATCACCGAGGGCAACAACTCCGTCTACCGCTGCGCCGAGCTCGGCAAGTACCTCCTCGAGACCGGCGAGGTCGATGGCGTCGTCGTTGCGGGTGTCGATCTCTGCGGCAGTGCCGAAAACCTTTACGTCAAGTCTCGCCGCTTCAAGGTGTCCACCTCCGATACCCCGCGCGCCAGCTTTGACGCCGCCGCCGATGGCTACTTTGTCGGCGAGGGCTGCGGTGCCTTTGTGCTCAAGCGTGAGACTAGCTGCACCAAGGACGACCGTATCTACGCTTGCATGGATGCCATCGTCCCTGGCAACGTCCCTAGCGCCTGCTTGCGCGAGGCCCTCGACCAGGCGCGCGTCAAGCCGGGCGATATCGAGATGCTCGAGCTCAGCGCCGACTCCGCCCGCCACCTCAAGGACCCGTCCGTCCTGCCCAAGGAGCTCACTGCCGAGGAGGAAATCGGCGGCCTTCAGACGATCCTTCGTGACGATGACAAGCTCCCGCGCAACGTCGCAACGGGCAGTGTCAAGGCCACCGTCGGTGACACCGGTTATGCCTCTGGTGCTGCCAGCCTCATCAAGGCTGCGCTTTGCATCTACAACCGCTACCTGCCCAGCAACGGCGACGACTGGGATGAACCCGCCCCTGAGGCGCCCTGGGACAGCACCCTCTTTGCGTGCCAGACCTCGCGCGCTTGGCTCAAGAACCCTGGCGAGCGTCGCTATGCGGCCGTCTCGGGCGTCTCCGAGACGCGCTCGTGCTATTCCGTGCTCCTCTCCGAAGCCGAGGGCCACTACGAGCGCGAGAACCGCATCTCGCTCGACGAGGAGGCGCCCAAGCTCATTGTGCTTCGCGCCGACTCCCACGAGGAGATCCTTGGTCGCCTCGACAAGATCCGCGAGCGCTTCTTGCAGCCCACGGGCGCCGCCCCGCGCGAGTCCGAGCTCAAGGCGCAGGCCCGCCGCATCTTCCTCGAGCTCCTCGGCGAGACCCTTGCCCAGGATGCCGCTTCTTCAGGCTCGCAAAAGCCCCTCGCTCTCAGCCTCGTCTCCACGCCCTCCAAGCTCCAGCGCGAGGTCGAGCTCGCGGCCAAGGGTATCCCGCGCTGCCTCAAGATGCGCCGCGATTGGAGCTCCCCTGCTGGCAGCCGCTACGCGCCTGAGCCGCTCGCCAGCGACCGCGTCGCCTTCATGTACGGCGAAGGTCGCAGCCCTTACTACGGCATCACCCAAGACATTCACCGCATTTGGCCCGAACTCCACGAGGTCATCAACGAAAAGACGAACCGTCTCTGGGCCGAAGGCGACCGCTGGGTCATGCCGCGCGCCAGCTTCAAGTCGGAGCTCGAGAGCCAGCAGCAAGAGTTTGATCGCAACATGATTGAAATGTTCCGTCTTGGAATCCTCACCTCAATTGCCTTCACCAATCTGGCGCGCGACGTTCTCAACATCACGCCCAAGGCCGCCTTTGGCCTCAGTCTTGGCGAGATTTCCATGATTTTTGCCTTTTCCAAGAAGAACGGTCTCATCTCCGACCAGCTCACCAAGGATCTTCGCGAGTCCGACGTGTGGAACAAGGCTCTGGCCGTTGAATTTAATGCGCTGCGCGAGGCCTGGGGCATTCCACAGAGTGTCCCCAAGGACGAGTTCTGGCAAGGCTACATTGTGCGCGGCACCAAGCAGGATATCGAGGCGGCCATCGCCCCGGACAGCAAGTACGTGCGCCTCACCATCATCAATGATGCCAACACCGCCCTCATTAGCGGCAAGCCCGACGCCTGCAAGGCTGCGATCGCGCGTCTCGGTGGCAACATTCCTGCGCTTCCCGTGACCCAGGGCATGTGCGGCCACTGCCCCGAGGTGGGACCTTATACCAAGGATATCGCCAAGATCCATGCCAACCTTGAGTTCCCCGTTGTCGACGGCCTTGACCTCTGGACCACAATCAACCAGAAGCGCCTCGTGCCACGCGCCACGGGCGCCAAGGACGAATGGGCCCCTTCTTCCTTTGGCGAGTACGCCGGCCAGCTCTACGAGAAGCAGGCTAACTTCCCCCAAATCGTCGAGACCATTTACAAGCAAAACTACGACGTCTTTGTCGAGGTTGGGCCCAACAACCACCGTAGCACCGCAGTGCGCACCACGCTTGGTCCCCAGCGCAACCACCTTGCTGGCGCCATCGACAAGCAGAACGAGGATGCTTGGACGACCATCGTCAAGCTTGTGGCTTCGCTCAAGGCCCACCTTGTTCCTGGCGTCACGATCTCGCCGCTGTACCACTCCAAGCTTGTGGCGGAGGCTGAGGCTTGCTACGCTGCGCTCTGCAAGGGTGAAAAGCCCAAGAAGAACAAGTTTGTGCGCAAGATTCAGCTCAACGGTCGCTTCAACAGCAAGGCGGACCCCATCTCCTCGGCCGATCTTGCCAGCTTTCCGCCTGCGGACCCTGCCATTGAAGCCGCCATCTCGAGCCGCATCATGAAGCCTGTCGCTCCCAAGTTCTACGCGCGTCTCAACATTGACGAGCAGGACGAGACCCGAGATCCGATCCTCAACAAGGACAACGCGCCGTCTTCTTCTTCTTCTTCTTCTTCTTCTTCTTCTTCTTCTTCTTCTCCGTCGCCTGCTCCTTCGGCCCCCGTGCAAAAGAAGGCTGCTCCCGCCGCGGAGACCAAGGCTGTTGCTTCGGCTGACGCACTTCGCAGTGCCCTGCTCGATCTCGACAGTATGCTTGCGCTGAGCTCTGCCAGTGCCTCCGGCAACCTTGTTGAGACTGCGCCTAGCGACGCCTCGGTCATTGTGCCGCCCTGCAACATTGCGGATCTCGGCAGCCGCGCCTTCATGAAAACGTACGGTGTTTCGGCGCCTCTGTACACGGGCGCCATGGCCAAGGGCATTGCCTCTGCGGACCTCGTCATTGCCGCCGGCCGCCAGGGCATCCTTGCGTCCTTTGGCGCCGGCGGACTTCCCATGCAGGTTGTGCGTGAGTCCATCGAAAAGATTCAGGCCGCCCTGCCCAATGGCCCGTACGCTGTCAACCTTATCCATTCTCCCTTTGACAGCAACCTCGAAAAGGGCAATGTCGATCTCTTCCTCGAGAAGGGTGTCACCTTTGTCGAGGCCTCGGCCTTTATGACGCTCACCCCGCAGGTCGTGCGGTACCGCGCGGCTGGCCTCACGCGCAACGCCGACGGCTCGGTCAACATCCGCAACCGTATCATTGGCAAGGTCTCGCGCACCGAGCTCGCCGAGATGTTCATGCGTCCTGCGCCCGAGCACCTTCTTCAGAAGCTCATTGCTTCCGGCGAGATCAACCAGGAGCAGGCCGAGCTCGCCCGCCGTGTTCCCGTCGCTGACGACATCGCGGTCGAAGCTGACTCGGGTGGCCACACCGACAACCGCCCCATCCACGTCATTCTGCCCCTCATCATCAACCTTCGCGACCGCCTTCACCGCGAGTGCGGCTACCCGGCCAACCTTCGCGTCCGTGTGGGCGCCGGCGGTGGCATTGGGTGCCCCCAGGCGGCGCTGGCCACCTTCAACATGGGTGCCTCCTTTATTGTCACCGGCACCGTGAACCAGGTCGCCAAGCAGTCGGGCACGTGCGACAATGTGCGCAAGCAGCTCGCGAAGGCCACTTACTCGGACGTATGCATGGCCCCGGCTGCCGACATGTTCGAGGAAGGCGTCAAGCTTCAGGTCCTCAAGAAGGGAACCATGTTTCCCTCGCGCGCCAACAAGCTCTACGAGCTCTTTTGCAAGTACGACTCGTTCGAGTCCATGCCCCCCGCAGAGCTTGCGCGCGTCGAGAAGCGCATCTTCAGCCGCGCGCTCGAAGAGGTCTGGGACGAGACCAAAAACTTTTACATTAACCGTCTTCACAACCCGGAGAAGATCCAGCGCGCCGAGCGCGACCCCAAGCTCAAGATGTCGCTGTGCTTTCGCTGGTACCTGAGCCTGGCGAGCCGCTGGGCCAACACTGGAGCTTCCGATCGCGTCATGGACTACCAGGTCTGGTGCGGTCCTGCCATTGGTTCCTTCAACGATTTCATCAAGGGAACTTACCTTGATCCGGCCGTCGCAAACGAGTACCCGTGCGTCGTTCAGATTAACAAGCAGATCCTTCGTGGAGCGTGCTTCTTGCGCCGTCTCGAAATTCTGCGCAACGCACGCCTTTCCGATGGCGCTGCCGCTCTTGTGGCCAGCATCGATGACACATACGTCCCGGCCGAGAAGCTGTAAGTAAGCTCTCATATATGTTAGTTGCGTGAGACCGACACGAAGATAATATCACATACGCTTTTGTTTGTTCTTTCAATTATTTGTCTGTGCTTCATGTTGCTCCTCAGTATCTAGCTGGCGGCTCTTATCTTCTTTTAAAATATCTGGACAAGGACAAAAACAAGAATAAAGGCGAGAAGATGTGAATTTCATTTCGACTTGAGAACTCGAAGAGCATTGATGCGGTTAGTATATGGGTATTTTCCAGACACTTTTCATCATCATCATCATCATCATCATTATGAAGAAGTAGTAGCTGATAAAGTAGACTCACTGTTTGCAGCGAGAACCAGGCCCTTTCGGTCCGTAACCTTGGTGAAAAATCGAGGAGCGATCATGCCTTGTGCGTCGCCGGGGCTAAGAATGACCCCGTTGTCTGATTCGAAAAATTTGATGCCAGCCTCGGCAGCTGCAGCAGCAGCGTCTACATACACGAGTACGTCACAGGACTTGCGCATCCCGCTGATCACACCCGTCTCCGAGGACGGAAGCCCGCGAGCAAAGTGAATGTGATTCCGTTTCATTCGCGACAAACCCTTGTCCTGGATCTGAGCCCAGGCAGAAGTATTTGTTCCGTGCAAGCACGTCTCAATGCTTGCTGGATCGAGTGGACGCAACAAACTCGTCTCTTTGACAACTGACATGGAGTGTCCCTGATTCGCACGAATCAACCAGCTTCCGTCCGTGTCCTGGCGCAACGTGAACCGCTGCTTGTCGTTGTCTCGCACGACAGCCTCAATGTCCGAAAAGGAGATCCCCTTGAAGCGCTTGAGCTTGCCCTGTAGCTCAGCCAGACGAACAAATCCATCTTCGCGCACTTCGAGACCCTCCTGAACGGCCGAGTGCCGCAGCACACGGCTTAGCATGTGCGAAAGCTTCTTGTTATGCGCCTTGGCTTTTGAAGGCAGCGTTGGCGCGCTGCGAGAGTGTTTACTTGGTTGCGCAGCTTCACTATCACGAGCAGCACTTCGTTTATTCATTTCCATGTTGTTTGCAGGTTCAGTGGTAGCCCCATCCGGCACGGGCCAGAGCACCCTGTGAGAGCGCCGTTCCTCGACCCTGAGGAAAAGCTCCGTAGGTATGGCTCCTGTATCGCCCAGACCAGGGGTAAGTAGGACGCCATTGCTTGATTGGAACATTTCCAAGCCCGCATCATGTGCGCGCGCGGTATCGAGGAAGATGAGCACCTCTGCGGAGCCGCGAAAGCCACTGAGCACTCCGTCCTGACCAGGAAGTCCCGAGGCAAAATGAATGTGATTTCGGCCCATGCGGCGGAGGCCCTGGCGTTGGATTGCAGGCCAGTGGCGAAGATACGTTCCGTGAATACACAGCGGAAGCAATGAGAGATCAACCTTTTCCAGAAGGGCCTCCGTCTCTACAGACTTGATCGAGTGGCCTTGATTCGCGCGAATCCACCACTCTTGATCGGCCTCTTGCTGCAACGAAAATCGCTGCTTGTTGTCCGTCCTGACAATCTCCTGCACATCTGCGAGCTCTAGGCTCTTCAGCGGCTGCAGCTTCGTGAGGTCCTCGAGCCTCACGAACCCATCTTCGCGCAGCGTCAACCCGAGCTCCGTCGCGCGGTGCCGGAGCACCTTGGTCATGAACCTCGACGCCTTGCTCAGCCGCGCCTTGCGCTGCTTCTCTTCCGCGTCCGCCATGATCTCTCACCTTCGACTAAAGCAAGCAGGCAAGCAAGCAAGCAAGCAAGCAAACGATCAAGCAGACTTTTCTCCTCCTCCTCCGCCTCTCCCGCTCCCTTCCGTCGGCGCGGCACTCGCGGCTTTGCGGCTTTGCGCGTACTGGCAGCGCAGCATAAGCGCGCTGCGCACCGCACGGACGGCTCGCCGCCCGAGCCCGGCACGTTCTAGGGCAACTACCTGACCTCGCCTTCGGCACATTGAGGTGTGTACCAGCAGAACAAGATACTCGACAGGGAGTGCGAGGCGGACTTGCACAGCGTCGAGCGGGCAGCTGCAGACAGGATACTGGAGCTTTTGCCCGCGCGCGCACGTGGGATCCTTCGGCGGCGAGGGGAGGCGGCAGCGAGGTCTTCGTGGCGAAGGACGATGGCGGAGAAGTCGGCTCTGGTCCTGGTGGCCGACGGGAGCGAGGAGATTGAGACCCTGGCGCCGGTGGATATTCTGCGCAGGGCTAAGACCCAGGTGACGCTCGCGGCGGTGTGCCAGGAAGGCAAGACGGTGACGTGCTCGCGAGGCGTCCGCGTGGAGGCCGATGCCCGCATCGAGGAAGTCCAGGACAAAGATTTTGATATCATTGTTTGCCCCGGCGGGATGCCGGGCGCCACGAACCTCGCCGCGAGCGAAACGCTGCAGAGCATGCTCAAGGCACAGGCCACGCGCGGCGCAATTATTGGAGCCATCTGTGCGGCCCCGGCCGTCGTGCTTGCACCGCTTGGTCTGCTTGACAACGAACCTGCCACCTGCCATCCTGGATTCGCGGAAAAGCTTCAGGGCGTCGCCAAGGACGGATGCTCCGAAACCCGCGTCGTCGTCACAGACGACAAGAAGGTCATCACTTCGCGAGGGCCAGGCACTGCAATCGAATTCGCTCTTCAAATTGTGGAATTACTGCATGGCAAAGAAATTCGCGATCAGGTGGCTGCCCCCATGGTCGTGGCGCCAGGCTTGTAAGGTGAAGGAATGAGAAGAGATTCAAGAAAAGAGAGGTTGGCGTTGGTTTCAACTGTTCAGAGAAATCGTCAAGGATTGTTTTGGTATATTTCTGTTTCCCCCTGTTGAAATAGCAAGAGCCAGCTTCGCAACCAAACATCAATTTTCTTCAATTGCTGGCCCAAAAATTTCCCAAAAATCAAATGTGCAAGAGAATATCAATCAAGCTGGTCTTTGACTTTTGTTTACTCTCTCTGGAAATCAAGCGTTCCAGCAGCCAAGACCGCTAGCTCGCACACAAGATGAACAATGTGATAGGGGAAATGAAAAGGCGGGCTGGAGGAGAGGGAGGAAAGAGGAAAAGACAATAGAAGACGGAAGGGGCCCGAGACATGCAAGACACTTTTTCTCGCTCACGCAACAGACTTGCGCCGTTTCTCCTTCTTGTGTTTCTTCTTCTCCTTGCGAGCCGTCTTGGCGTGTTCATCCCTCTCCTTGTCCTTTTTCGAAGACTTTTTCTTTTTCGATGATGCCTCCGGCGTCAGCATCGAAAGATCTGCGGCGGCATCGCCCTCGCTGTCGGCGCGAGGAAACTGGCGCTTGCGCGACCCCCGCGCGCGGCATCGCTCGAGGCGCTCAAGAAGTTCCGCGCGCTGTGTGGCGTTGAGAGTTTGAAATTTGATTTGCTCGCGCGGCGGTGGCAAGAGCTGTTTGACAACCTCTTCGGTTTTGCGAAGGCGCTCACGCTCCGCATCAGCGACAACATCCTCGTGGTCGCTCTCCGCATCGACTTCATCTTCATCGCGCTGATGAATGTGAAACGTGCGTGCCGGCGGACCCACAAGACGAAGTCCGTTTGTGTACGAGCTTGAGGGACGCATGCAGCGGATCTGCGAGAAAGTCCCAGGTTTATCGGCGCGCAGCTCAAACTGGGCGCCCACGCGCACCGTAGCCTCTGGGTTTTTGCCGGAGATCTTGATGCCATTCAGGTCCTCTGCGTCAAAACCCATGGGCACGCTTACAATCCACAGCTCCTCCCCGAGTGGTACGCTGTGCATGTCATCCGTGGGTTCTGGCACCATCTTGCCAGCTCTTCTACGTTCGTCTGCGTCCCACACGCTGCCTGCGTGCACCAGCATCTTCTCGTCCTGCACGGACCCGTCCTCCAGACGCACCTCGCCGTCGCCATTCTCGCCGGACTCGCTGTCCCCGACGGACCGGTATGCGTACCGCTTCCGTTTACGTCCGCTCGCGGCGCCCTCCATCGTGGGCCTCGCCTCACGTAGCCTCGCCTCGCCTCGCTTCGCGCGCCTTGCTCGCGCGCAGCCTCGCTCGCGTAGCCTCGCTCGCGGCGATCAGGGACTGACTGGCGCGGCCTGCCAACGATTGGTTTTCCCCTCTATCCGCGGCAGAGCCGGCACGGAACCGCCCCTCTTTGCCCCACGCAATCAGACAGCTAAACCAGCGACCACGAGCGCGCTGCTGCTGCGACTGCTGCGACGGCTCCGACTGCTCGTGGAGCCCGCCGAGGCCGGGCTGGGACGATGACCGGGGACAACGGCACCTGGCAGGCTTCTGCGGCGCTCGCTGCATGCCTGGCCGCGTCGATGGCGACTTCATGGTGGTGGTGGTGGTCGGCGTCGTCGTCGACGATGAGAACAACAGCAGCAGCAGCAGCAGCAGCTACAAGATCGTCGACCTCCTCGTCTGTGACGAGGAGAAAGAGAAAGCTGGCGAAACAGAAAAGACCGATACGGGAAGGGTTCGATGGGCTCATTGGCGAGACCCCGCTCGTACGCGTAGCGAGTTTGAGCGAGGAAACTGGATGCGAGGTCTTGGCAAAGTGCGAGTTCCTGAACCCTGGTGGGTCCTCAAAGGACCGTGTCGCGCTTAGCATCGTTGAAGAAGCCGAGCGCGAAGGCAGACTCGGCCCAGGCGGAACCGTTGTGGAGGGCACTTCAGGAAGCACTGGAATTAGTCTCGCTCAAGTGTGTCGAGCACGCGGCTATCGGTGTGTAATCATTATGCCCGATGACCAGGCCATCGAAAAACGCGAACTGCTCTCTCGTCTTGGCGCCGAGGTGGAGCTCGTTAGACCAGCTTCCATTGTAAATCAGGGTCACTATGTGAACGTGGCGCGCAAGCGTGCCGCGGAGATTCCGGGAGCTATCTTCGCCAATCAATTCGAGAACATGGCCAATTTTAAGATGCACTATGAAACCACGGGACCCGAGATTTGGCGCGATGCTGGAGATCGTCTCGACGCCTTTGTCATGTCGGCAGGGACCGGGGGCACAATTGCTGGCGTGAGCATGTATCTCAAGGCTCAGAATCCTGACGTGCGCGTGGTCCTAGCCGATTGTCAAGGTTCGAGTCTCTTTCACAGGGTCAACGATGGGGTCTTGTACACGCGCGAGCAGGCGGAGCGCCGTTTGCGACGACACAGAGACGACACGTTGTGCGAGGGCATCGGCATTGATCGTCTTACCGCCAACTTTGAGACGGGTCTACCTGCCATTGACGAAGCACTGCGCGTCAGCGATCAAGAGGTCGTAGATATGAGTCGTCATCTTCTCGCGCACGATGGTT
Organism: Schizochytrium sp. CCTCC M209059; assembly: GCA_000818945.1. Lineage (NCBI taxonomy): Eukaryota > Bigyra > Thraustochytrida > Thraustochytriidae > Schizochytrium > Schizochytrium sp. CCTCC M209059. The sequence continues at coordinate 62,963 of KN805385.1, read as the reverse complement.
TATTTGTCGGAAGTAGTTCTGCCTTAAATCTTTGTGCTGCACGCGAGACGGCGCGTCGCTTGGGGCCTGGCCACACGGTCGTGACTGTGATTTGTGGATCGGGCTCTCGCGAGCTCACCAAGCTGTACAACGATGCTTACCTTGCTTCGCGTGGCCTCGTTTCTCCGTCGTCGATGACTTCGCCCCTTGTCCAATGAGATGAACGAACGCAATCTTGAACAGCCAGCCACGACATTCTATCATGAACCAAATTGAGATGTAAAAGGCTTTTGCGCCTAATTTCTAGGAATGCCCGCCTTGCACTGGTTTTCTTATGTCAGCGAGTGGACTAGCAGTGCTGTCAAGAATTGGCCCTCGAGAGTCATTTATCGTTGTGAGCCTTGAAGTGCAAAAGCAGAGAAACGAAGGAAACTAGGTCTAATTGTTTGTATTCTTTGTACTTTGGCTCTTCGTCTTCTCATTGGCTTGGTAGATTGCTTGGGTGAATAAAAACCCACCCACCCACCCACCTCCCGACCCATCCAGGTGGCTGTTTCGCTAGGATGATGAGGCGATTTGATTGAGATATTGGGCAAACTAAATGTGGCAGGTCAGGTGGCGAACAGCGGCCTTGTAAATACGCAGGATTAAAGTAGAGTGATACAAGGGAGGTGTTGATGTTGACACCCGAGACTTGACTAGCGGCGCGCGGGCGCGGCCATCCGAATCTCATAGGCCAGACGGCCCGCAAAACGCGCAAGGTCCGCATCGCGGTGCGTGCGGTCTGGCAACTGGCGCAATCGCTGGTGCAGCGGTGCTTCATTCGAGCTGTCCTGGAGAATAGCCGAAAGGGTCTCAAAAGCATGGATCCAGAACGAAAGGATCTCCTGCTCGCTCACGACGACAATGAGCGTGGTGCGGCGCACCGAAAAGGGCTTCAAATTGCCGTGGTTGAGAAGCTCTAAGTTCTCCTCGTACGTTTGTGGGTACTTTGTCAGCTGGCGCTCACAGGCGGCTGCAAGCATCTCGAGCGCCGCAGTTTCGTTTCGTGCAGATACATAGCCAACCGAAGAGTCCCGGTACGAGTCGCGCGAGCGGCGGTACGAATGGCTATGACCATCATCGCCGGCGCCCGAATCGTCGAGGCCACGGGCCGCAAGAATTTCCGTCAGCTCGTCGGCGGTGGCGACGGCCACACGGCAGTAGCTCAGAGCCTCGCTGGTGGCCTTGTCCTCAATGTTCATGGAAAGACGAAAGCCACGCGAACTGCGCGAGGGCCCGAGAACGGCCAGACGAGACTCGTGGAGAGAGTCTTGGCGAGCACTCGTTAGGTGCAGACGAATGTAAATCTCGTTTTGGCACTTGCCATCTTCCTCGCGATTATCCACGACGGCAAATCCGTAGTGCAACAGGAACTTGGAATTGCACTTTTTGCCATAGGAATCCATGACCTGCTGGTGCGGCTGCAGCGACGACAAACTTGTGATGGTGAAAGCGTCCTTGCTGTCCTCAAAAGTCCAAGAGGTCTCACGCGGACGATAGTGATTAAGCATGTCGCTGTAAGGTACCATCGCGGTGCGTTTGTGGTTGTGCACGAGGATGCCAAAGTTTCGTGAGCCGACGGCAGTGCGCACCTCGAGAAATTCCTCAAAGGAGAATCGCTCGAACTCCGGAACCAGGCGGCAAATCTCTTCGTAGTCGGCGTGCATGTTGCGCTTCCGTTCCGCAATGTCGTCGAGAAGAGGCGACCCAGTGAGCCAGGAAAGCTGCTCGTCGTTGTAAAAAATGGGAAAGTCGTCATACTTGCGCGGCAGAACCCTATAGTACGGCTGGAAAAAGTGGTTCGGGTCCTCGCGGGTCTCCATAATGTAGAGAAGAACAGCGATAAGGTTTGGCGTCGAGAGCGAGTAGTTTTGGCTAAACAACTTGCGGCCCATCTCGGTCTCGCGGCCCATCTCATCCGTGATCAGACACTTGAGGGGAATTTGGATGATGCAGTTGTACGGGGCAATGGGCCGCGTCGCGTGCACGCCGCGCACCTCGGAGTCACCGTAGCGCTTAAGGTAAAGGTCAGGGAACTTGGCGCCGTTCGTGAGGAGCCATTCTTCGAATTCCTTGAAAATGGTGTTCGAGTCGTCCTCGTCACCCTTCTTTTCGCTCGTCGCTTCGACGTCCTCGTCTACTTCGAACTTGAGTCTGTCCGGGACCTGAAGGTTAGCTGCTACGGTGCCAGGCACATCGACGCTTGCAAAGCCGCCGGTGCCGCTGCTGAGCATGGTCTTGGGAATCCCGGCGGTGCCGCTCATGCCGCTTGTGATGCCTCGGACGCCCACCTTGGCACGCGAGGCACCAGGCATGTTTGACCCTGGGCTCGACGTGTCGGTGCCACAGCCGCCCGTTTCCTCGATGCGTAGATTTCCGAGACCAAGATGCTGTTGCGCGTCGCTCATGTCGAACGATACGAAAGAAAAAAAGGTCCAAGAAGGGGAAGGGAAGAAAAAAAAAGAAAAGAACGAGGAGGGAGAGCAGAAAGAAGGCCCAAGACCGGCGCTTACGACAACACGCGTGCGTCTACGTCTCTCTTGCCACCGCTCGACCCACGCCGACGGACAGACGAGAGAGAGAGAAGAAGTAGCTTCTCTCTACGGCTTCGCTTCGCTTCACTTTTGCTTTGCCTTTACTTTGCACAGCTTGGTCTCGCCTAGCTCAGCACTTCTTTCTCCTGGAAAGACGCGCGGGTTGTCCGATCAACCAGCAAAGTTTGGCGACGCTCTCGGGGCCGACTGCGCTGTCGATAGAGAACGCCTCTGCCGCTCCCTCACCGACGCAGCGCGCGTGCCCAGGCAGCAGCACCAGCGCAGACACACAGAGAGAAAGAGTCTGCTCTCCGGCCAGGCCCCTCCTTTTCAAACCCCTTGTTTCCTGATCTGATCTGACCTGATCCGATCTGAGCGCCTCGCTCCCGCCTCCGCTCGGCGGGCGTGCGCGCGCGCGGGCGCTTCTCGCGCTGCCGCGGGGGCTGCGGCCGGGGCTCGTGCGCGTCTCGCCTCGGGGCGTGTCTGCGCGCGGCTTGCGTGCGTGCGTGCGTGCGTGCGTGCGTCGGGCCTGCCTTCTGAAGCGGGTCTGCTCCTTCCGCGCGGCGCGGCCCTCGCTGCACTTGGCGCCGCATTCTCCACTTGCGCGCGCGCGACCGCAAGTCGGCTATCCCGCGCCGCCCACTTGCGCGCCGCGGAGACCCCGACTTGCCGCGCACCGCTGCCAAAACTCGTAGCGCGGCCGCCGCGGCGAGAACTTTAAGCGGGATTAAGGTGGCGAAGGGTGCGGGGAGAAGGCGCGGAAAGGTGGGGCCGCGAGGAAAGTGAACGTTTCAGGAGGGGAGGAAGCAGGGCACCGCGTAAGGCGGGTCCGGCAGCGAAACGCCTCGGGGGAAATGGCCCTCCACGGCGTTACGCGGAGGTGACTTTCCACAGCGAGGATGGCGCAGCCGCGGAGCTCGACAAGCTGCGCTGAGGCGAGTTGAGGCGTCGCCACGGAGAGGAGGAGATGAGACAGAGATAGGGTGGGGTTACTTATCGAACAAGGTCAGATGAGCAGGAAGAAGAAAAAGAAAGTAGCAAGCGAGGACGAAGCCGTTGACCCCGACATTGACAATTAGCATGCTCCGATGGAGGCGAAGGAGAGACTTGGACCGTCCGAATGAAAGGAATAGGAAAAACGAATAACAATTTAAAAAGTCACGCATGCGATTCTTTCGCTCGTTTCCTCTTCCTCTCTTTCTCACTCTCATTTTCACCCATCTCACTACATGAATGAATGCATGAGGGCATGAATGAATGAAGGGATGAATGAACACATGCAAGCTGTGAGTACCTTGTCTTGCCTTGCCTCGCCTTGCGAGTCGAGCTTTGCCTTCATGACTCTGTCTCGTCTGCGGGTCGTGGAATTCGGACAATTTCAAGCTCATTCTCCTCTGGATTGAGCTTGCGCATCGTGCGCTTGTAGTCCTGCTCTAAATCATACTCCCGCGTCGTCAGCGTCCTTCGCTGCTTACGCGCATCTCCAATCTCATTCTTGCCTTCAACAAGCTACGCGAACGAAAGGACAAAGAGGTCCCATCGCCATGTCACCGGGAAAGAGCAAGTGATCGATCGATCGATTGTTTGATTGATTGATTGATCAACTCGTCGTTAGTCTCCAAAAGCGAGCTCGAATGAAGAGTAAATAGTTTTCCATGCATCGTCGATCAACCTCCCTGCCCGCTCCTCTCTCGCTCCTCGCGTGCGCGTCCTCGGACGGCTCCGTCGCGCTCATCCAAGATCGCCGATGACCCTGACCCGACTTCATTCCCATGCTCAGGACGCGCCGGCGAGCCCTGCGCAGACTCGGGCTGCGCCAAGCAAACGTACCGTGGACAGCCCGAACGAGCCAAAGACCACGACGGCCACGAGCGGCAGGCCCGTCCGCAGGAAGGGGTTGCGCCGCGCCATGGTCACCGACGGCAGAGACTGCGCTGCCAAACAGCGAGCGATCCGGGTCTGCGGCAGCAACAAGCAGACGCTGCCTGCGACCCAAACTCGACGCGGGCCTCGGGTCGCCTTCGCCTTCGGACCTGGACTCGCACAGACTGTGCTGCCAGGAGGTTGGACGCCTTGCGCGACACGCGTGAGCGCGCACAGAAAGACTCCCTCCAGCCAGCCAGCCAGCCAGCCAGCCAGCCAGCCAGCCAGCCAGCCGCGCTGGCAAGGCCTAGAGACTCGCGGGCTTTCGAGAGGCCCTCATGGACCAAGTCCGGTGGCTCGTACGCCAGCAGGCGGCCCTCGGCGAGGTGAAGAAGGCCATACGCAAGGCGCAGCTCGAAGAACAACAAGACTGGCAGGAAGACTTCGTGGCCAAGGTCGCCCTTGATCCAGAAACGACGCGTTGGGCTCGCCCAAAGACATTTATCCGGCGACTCTTGCAGTTTGCTGTCGGGCTTGCGGAAGACGAAGAGGATGGCGTGCACGATGACTTGGCCGAATGCCTAGCAGAGGCCATTGCGCAAGACGTCGCACAAGATGCCGAGCCGTGGTCGTGGTTCACCATTGGACCCAAACAAAATGAAGATGTAACCTGCAGAGTTCGCGTCAAGGACGCCGGCATGAACAAGGTCGGGCACTTACCTTGGGAAGCAGGTCTCATGCTGGCAGAGTGGGCCTTGCAAAACCCTCAAAAGTTTCACGGCAAACGCATCTTAGAAGTCGGTGCAGGCACGGGAGTCACCGGACTCACAATTGCCAATAAACTCGCACCCGCTTCAGTGGTCCTCACAGACTTCGGACCTGACGAGCTCGACAACCTCGCTGCCTCTGTACAAGCCAACAACGAGCACAACCCGACAGGCTGCGCCCAGGTTGCTCCATTTGATTGGTATAATGCTGAACGCGATGTCGCCAAACTATGTGCAACGCAACCCTTTGACGTGCTGCTCGCAGCAGACTGTGTGTACGATCCGGTCCTTTTGGATTGCTTCCTCGAGGCCCTTGAGGCCGTCTTTGCCCATTCCCCGGCGCTCGAAGCCTTTGTGCTCAGTACGCAGCGAAACAAGGAAACCTTTGATAACTTTGTACATGCCATCTGTCTCGATACGACATTGTCCGTGGAGGACATCTCAAACAGCCTCGAGTCGTTTCCTGAGCGCTCCGGCCAACACTGCTTTTTTGGGCCTTCTTCTATTCTGCTCTACGGTGCAGCTGGCGCCAATCTGGACGCGATGCGACTCCTGCGCATTTCAAATAGTGCACCGGCAAAGGTTCCAATCAAAGCAGCAAGTCTCTTGTCCAAGGAGGAGTTTGCAGACGGCTTCATGGCAACCAATACACCTTGTATTATTCGCGACGTTGACCTTGGACTTTGCGATACACTCTCGCGTCATTGCCTGTCTGAAGACGTCTCGCTCGCTGGCGAACAAGTATCTGTTGCAGGCTCCATGTGCTCTCAATGTAATCCTGATCAATCCGACCGCTGCGAAATGACGCTTGCACACTATCTTCTCTGCTGGGAGACCCATTCAGATTTTCCGGGTTACCTCAAGGACTGGCACTGGGCGGCAGCGCGAGAGCGCCTCGACGGTGAACAGCCTTTTATAGTCCCGCGCTGGTTTGAGAACGATTGGCTCAATGACTTTTGTGCACAAGGTGACCTCAATGAAAGCGATTATCGTTTCCTCTATCTCGGACCAGCCGGTTCTTCAACGGGACTGCACCACGACGTTTATCTGAGCTATAGCTGGAGCTATAACGTTAGTGGAACAAAGTTATGGATTCTATTCCCTGAAGGCTCAGAGCCAACAGAGTCATCTGCAAAGCGCATCATCCAGGATCCCGAGGCACTGTTGTCATGGTTCTCTGCAAGCGGCGCAGAGCAGGGGCCCACTTCGGAATCAGCTCTTCTCAAGCTGGTACAGGACGGACTCGCTTCCTCGGGCGTGGACGCGATGCCCATGATTGCTGTCCAAGAGTCTGGCGATGCTATTTTCGTTCCCTCGGGTTGGTATCATGAGGTTCACAACCTCGAGGAAACGCTTTCGGTGAACACAAACTGGTTTAACGAGCACAATCTTCCCCGTGTCAACCAATTCCTGCTCCAGGAACAACACGCAACTCAAAATGCTCTTGAAGATTGCAAGGAAACTACATCGAGTGCTCAAGAATGGGACAATCTCGTTCAGGGCGTCATGAAACTCAATGCTGGGATCAATCGCCCCAAATGGACAGAGCTCTTGACGGAAAGAGCGCGTACTTGTCCTCGAGACGCATGTGCAGTGCACGCTGCTCTCGCGTTGTGGGAAGATGCAAAGTGACAAAGCAAGAAAAGCTAAGCATCGTCACGGTGCGACGCGGGAGCTTCATCGACTCATGCCTATTGCTCTGGTTAAAAGCAACAAAATTCATTCTTTCCTTGTTTTCAAAATTCAGACCCCGCGAAACACCAAAATCAGACCCCGCGAAACACGACTGCTAAAAGAAGCGATTACCATTCACCTAACTTTTGTCCACCATTCTCCCTAAAAGAATGAAATCGCGCACAGAAAAAAAAGAGAAAGAAATCGAATGTGTCTCGCTCAGCACTGCAAACTTATAGGAGCGTATACTTCAAGGCATCGCGCACGCATCTGCACAAACTATTTTGGTCACCGAGTTGTCGTGGAAATGGCGTTCAAGAGCAACTGAAGCGCATGCTGCGCCTCGTTATAATATTCTTGAGACCAAGTCGAGAACTCCCCAGCGTCAGCAGACATAAGACTGCCTTCTTGGTGTGGGGTCGTATGTGTCAGTACATCACGAAAAACCTGTGCTAAATGATGTTGTCGTGATGTTGGCATGGCTTTTGACATACTTTGACGTGCGACGATGGCCAAGGCTTTGGCCGCTGCCTGGTACAGCGCAGCGCAGCTAAGCGTGAACGAAGTCACCAATGCGTCTACGCATTCTTGACCATTTGCGCTGGCCGAGAGCCATGTAAGCGCAACAAAAAGATGCGATCGTGTTCGTGCATCAAAGTTGCAACTTGCAGTACAGAAAGAAGCAAATAAACCCGGTAAGCCATCTTTACAAGCAAACCGATCGCGGGCTGCACGGGCCTCCAAGACCCTGCAGACCCCAGCACATCCCATGCGAAACACATCGAGGTGGAGCTCGCGCGGGTCATTTTGCGTACGAAGCTCCTTTAGATTTGCCTCGATCACCTGTTCAATTTGCGAAAGTGAGTCATCGCTTGCTGCCAAAGGCGCTTCAGCGAGAACGGCAAGCCCCTCGAGACGGTCCTCGACGAGTCGGTGCGGTCTCGCGAGCTCGAGCATGGCGCTGCAAATCTGTTCATGAAAGACGTCCAAGTACGCACTTGGCGCGGTTCGCGCAACTGCAATGAAACACCTTGCGAGTTCTGTGCGGTAGAGTCTCCCAAACGCAAAGTTTGCCTCTAAAGCCAATTTCATCTGGACGTCCTCGCTACTGCTGTTCGGCTCAAAGTAAAGGCGAGCTTGACTAAGCATGACGGCACGCGCTTGCCTGCTTTCTTGGAAACGCTGTAAAACCTGTTCGCAGAGGCGAGAAGCATCTGGCATGCACAACGGAGCTCCATCCCGGATGAGGCCCTGTACGACTTGAGCAAGTGTGATCTGCAGCTCTGGGTCTTCTTCCGCCGCAGCCAGTGCTTGCATCAGCAAATCCAAGGTTGCGCGCACAAGATCCCGAGTGGCCGGAGCATTCGCCGGGGCGCGCGTGGAAAGCTGGGAAAGGGCGTCGGCCGCAGCTACGTGAATGTCCGGCGTCAGGTCGAGCTGCATCGTTGCTCTTGCCAAGGAAAAGACCGTATCCGCGTGTGGAAGAACTACATCCGCGTCTGCATGGCGGGCAAGTGAGGAGAGGAGATTCCATGCAGCGACAGACTCACGAGAAGACTCCGTCTGCGTGCTTGCCGAGAGACCCTGGGCTTCCAGCGCATGCGCGCGTTGCAGGTCGTGCGAGAGCACATGTTGCGCAAGATCAAAAATAGCGCCAACGTCTGAAGCGGCGTGTGTCTGCGTGGCGTCAATGAGCACACCCCATAGTGCGAGCGCGTCCACGGCGCTCGGGGATGCAGGGTCAAATTGACCCGCTGTTCGGCGGGCCCAGTCGAAAAGCGTGGAAACTTCTTGCATTGTGCGAGATGAGCCCGCTGCCTTGCAAAAACTTGCCAGACAAATAGCGGCCTTGAGGCGGTCCTCAATCTTGCAAGGCGAGTCTTGAGCCAGAGCAAAACGAGACAACGTGGCTGCCCAGTCTGCGTATTGGGCGCGCACGAGATCCCCCGCTCCACGTGCTGCAGCGAGTGCGGCGGCAGCATCAAGCGCGGCGTGCCAGAGCGAGGGCGAGGGACGCGCTGAGGCGACAAGACCATGGAGCTTGCGCAAGACGACCTCAAAACCAGTAAGATCTGATAGCAGATGGCCATGTGAAGCGGCAAAGACCTCCATGACCTGACATGCGCAGCATTGCAGCGATGGATTACTGTTGGCCAATCCAGCGGCCGTGATTTGACCCACGCTGCGCCAAAAGTCGGGCACGCACTCCAATGACTCAGCATGACTCGCCAGCGTCCCAAGGCATGCCATTGCAGAATAATGCACTCGAGTATCGCTGTGCTGCCCGACAGCCGACATGATCCAGTCACGCGAGAACGTGAGTAATTGTTCCGTCGTGAGGAGCGGCCCATTCGAAGAAGTTTGAACACTAGGGCGAGGAAGAAAAGAGGTAGATGATGTTTCTTGACAGCGCGCATCGATGAGCTGTGCAGCCGCTTCAAGACCCGCCACGGGGGCCTTCCACGTGGTAACCTCCATGCATTGTTTGACGAGTTGGAGCAATGGCGGGCCAACAACGTCAAACCCCAGGCATTCGGGGGCAGCAAGGCGCCCAAGAACTGCTGCGCCGGCCGCAGCGCAAGGTGATGACTCGCCGCCGTCTTGCAGGACATCGACCGGGGCATCGTCTGGAAGCGTGGTCACGAGCGTGCGCATGATCGTCTCGAGAATGACGGGCACGGCAGCCCCGTCGCGCAGTGCGCGGACCAGGAATGGAAGCGACTCGCACAGCACAGCAAGTGCCTCAAGCGAGAGAACTCGCGTTTCTTCTGGCAGAGACGGGGCATCAATTAGCGTGAGCAGGATGTGGACAATCTCACCGAGGGCTGTCCGGAAGACGTACGCGCTCTCCATGCAAGCATCAGTCAGGGCGGCAAGAAATGTGGCGAGTGACGCATGTGAGGTCTGCGCGCATGTTCGAAGGGCGTGAGCAATGGATGTAGCGAGTGGCAAGAAATGGTGCCGGTCTTGGCCAAGAATATAAGGTCCCAGAGCCGCTAATGATGTAATCGCTGTCGTGGCAAGACGAGCTTCGGGAAGTCCAAGGTCGTCCCGGAAAGCACGCGTAAGCGCTGCGGCCAAAAGTGCAGCCTCTTCGTCGGAACCCAGCATAGCCACAATTGGTTCTGGCGCCGATTGAGCAATCAGTAGACATGTCACCAACCCATCACCCTGTTGAGGCGCTTGCAGCGCTTCAAGACATGCTCTCTTTAGCACAGGCCACTCTTCGCCATATTCGATCGCGATGGCGCCGAGAGCCGCAGCAATGTGGGCGTGGAGACGAGGCATCGTGCGGCATGCGTTCGGAGCTACAGCGGCGCGGAAGAGATCGAGGCAAACGCGATCCTGTTTCGATTCTGGCATGTCCCAGAGCCTACCCGTATTCAAGAGTCCAGATTCATCGCCAAGAAGGACCGGTACGAGTAGGACCGCCGCAGCTTCGCGTGCGTGCAGTGGGAGGCTACGCCCTTGGAGGCGACCTGTGGCTACGGCCTCAACAAGGACCGCGGCGTCTTCAGCATCGCAGGCTGCGATGGCGCGTTCCGCCGCGCTACGCTCCGATGCATCGCAGCTCAGCACGCCCTGCACGGCCGCCGCCCAGTCCATTGGCAGACATCCACACCACGCAGCGAGGAAAGATGGCGCTTTGCTCTCCCACCAACATCTTTGTTGGAAACGATCGATTGTCGAAGAAAACTTTTGATTTTCTCTTTCTCATTTTTTACGTTCATCGAGCTCTTTTAAAGTCTCAGGCTATGCCACGCCGTGGCAGAACATTTCAATGCAAAGAAGGACAATAAACAAAGATCAAGCTCCAAGCGACGTGCAAGGCGAAAAAACAGCAAGCTTTGCGATTCGGACGTCTCGTTCCCGTGCCACGACGAAAAGAAATATGAGGAAAGAAATGACGCCGTTTCGCAATCGTAGCCTGACTGTGAGAGAGGAGTAAAGGTAAAGGTAAGGAGGCAGAGAGGCCGTTTGAGGTTTTGTAACGCCATCTTTCATTCTTTGCGCTCGTTTTCGTTTTCGCGCCGAGACCCAAATCTTTATTTAACGCGCGACGGCCATGGCTCGGAGTTCGCGCGTAAACTCACGCGTTGTCGCTGCGTTGGCGTGCGTGTTCGTCTGCGTCGTCATTTCGACGCTGGGCGACACCGGCGTTGTCCGAGAGGTGCGTCGACGGCGACCCGTGGCCTTTGCCTTGCCGCAACCTGAAGCAGGGCCGGGCGTCTTTGGTCATGTCCCACATCGCGACCTGGTCGGCTCGGCGCTTGCGCAACTGGCCAAGCCCCGAGACGCAAGAGAGACACAAGAAGGGTCGCAAGAGTTGACCGAGGATGCGAGAACTGAAAAAAAGCAGCGGAAAGTAGCAGCTCGATCGAGGAAAAGAAAGTCAAGGGCTACTACTTCCGGGCAATGGCTCGCTCACCAAGGAAATGAAGATCAAACACCTCTAAATACGGAACATGCCCTCGCCATTGTTCACGGATACGCTCTCGTACGGCGTCTGAGAAACTTTCAACCTCCCACATGGCCACTTGCGCAGCAAAGACTGGACAGCCAAGTCTCTGGAGACATGACCATGGCGCCAGCTATGTGGAGGGACCGTCGAGGGGAGCGGCAGCATGTAGCCCTTTCGCGCCGGCGGACGTGGCTGCAACAAAGTAGTAACCCGTTATCCAGGGGCGGTGCTCTTCTTCGTCTCCCTGGCGGCCCAGCTCTTGTAGCCAAGCGCCTACGTCAGCCTTTGGAATGGTGTGAGTGGCCTCGGCAAGAGAGACCTGTTGCACACGACGGAGAACAGGGCGCGACAGCAGCGACGACGCGAGCAACAATGGAGGGCTTTGAGCTGCACGACAAGTTTGCCGCCGGATCTCAGGGTGAGGTGTGGGAGGCCTTTCGCGTCAATTCGCAAGGTGAAAAGGAGCGCTTTGTCTTGAAACGCGTGCTGCTCGAGCGCGATGCCTCCTTTGCCCTTGCTGGGCAGCGTGAAGCTGTATTTGGTGAGCGTTTGCAAGACCGACCCGAGGTTGCTCGATTCGTGGAAGCTTTCAATTTCACAGAAGAGTCCATATCGTTCACGAGTGAAGCGCAATCTCGCGTCGGCTTCTGGCTCGTCTTCCGGCACGAGGGCGAGTCGCTGGATGCGCTCTTGTATTCCCGCATCGAAGCATCCAAGGTCGTCTTGCTCGAACCGTCGGAATTCTGGCACCGTATGCGTCGCGATGCTCTCGGGGCTCAAGTGAGGCGGGAGATTCTTCGACAGGTGTGCGAGGGCCTTGTCGCCTTGGCCGAGGCAAACGTGGCTCACCGAGACATTAAGCCATCGAATTTGCTTCTTAGCGAGCTTGAAATTTCGCCTTCGGCCAAGTCCTGGCCTTTCCGTGTCAAGCTTGCCGATTTTGGGTCCGCTCTCGACACCGAGGACGGACCCTTGAATGCGCGCCTCTATGGTGCGGCGGGGCCGACCATGCACGAGGAAACGCGCTGGTACCGACCACCAGAAGCCTTTTTGGCTGCTGAGACCTCGCAGCGCTTTCCATACATGGGCAACGACTTGAATGGCGTCGAAGACGCCTCGCGCCCTCTTCCTTATCATGCATTTGACATGTGGTCGCTTGGAGTGGTCGCGCTTGAAATGCTTTTGGGGACGGCGCATATTTTTCAAGTTTCAGACCGTCAACGCGCCAGGCTACGCGCCAAGTTGACGCAAGTGTCTTATTTGTATTCTAGCCCTCAAGCCTTTGAGGCTGCGCTCGAAAGTCGCTGCGCATTTGCAGCGCTTCAGGACTTCGGCATTGGCCCGCCGCCAAGCACCTCGGAAGGACACTTGGACTCTGCCTATGATGCTGCTGCCGCCGCTGCAGGTATGGGAAGCAACCGAACCAAGTTTCGCGCCATGGTGCGCGAGCGGGACCCACTCAAAACTGGTTTTTATTTTGCTCACGCTGGCGAATTCGACAGTGTCGAGGAGATGGAGCTTTACGGCGATGACGAACTCGACTTTGTATGGTGGCTGCTGCAGTGGTCGCCCTTTGACCGTCCAACGCCCGAGCAGGCCCTCCGACATCCATTCTTTGGCCACTTTACTTGACCAGTGGGTGGCGATAAAGCCGAGCGGCCTCCCGTCAAAAGGGGGCGAGCGAGAAAAGCCAATGTATCATCAAAGGAAAATCATAACTTGTGTATATATGTATTCTTATTTTTCGGCCGGGACCTTTTTAAAGACCACGAGGCGCGCGGCCTGGTAGGCGTTGTCAATGGAGTTGGGAATGACAGAGTTCTCCTCTGCGACAAGCTTCCAGCCATCGACGGGTTTCGCTGCCTCGGCGAGGTATTCGTCGAGATGCTTCTCGTAGTGAAGCTGGCCAAAATCGATGGTGGTCACATATTTGAGGAGCGGCTTGATGAATCCAAGCATTGGTGTGCTCTGACGCTGAAAGGTCTGCGTCACGTAAAGCTTGCCATCATCCTTGACGAAGCGCGCAGCGATGCGCAATGCGCGCACGGGGTTAGGCATTAGCGTCCACGAACCGCTAAAGTACGCCGCGTCAAAGGGTTCATCAGCGCGCCCGCTCTTGTCGGCCTCCCGCACGGCCGACTTGAGGTCTCCATCAAAAATCGATTTGCACAACACTTGGATCTGGTCAGAGGCTCCCGCACGGTGCACCTTGGCCTTTGCTGCTGCAATGTACGCCGGATCGTAGTCAACGCCGACAAAGTTCATCTTTTTGGAATCGAGGAGATCCTTGTTGCGTAAGAGCGCGGTTGCGGTACCGATACCTACGTCCAAAACGCGGCTGTTCGCGTCAAGCCTATCCATGACGGCCTTGTACCATGTCCGGGTCATGCGGATGATGATCACATCGTACACCTGGCTCGAGAAAACGCGCATTAGCACGAGGACGCCACCCACGACGGCTACCGTCGCGGAAGCAATTGCCAGCTCGTCTCCCATCTTGCTTGCCCTTGGCTCGACAACAACAATAACAACGAGAACGAGGATACGGACACGATAACACCGATGCGCTCGGCGGCAAACTACCGAACGACGCCCGTCCCGCTCGCTGCTCGTCCGCCTCCACGGCCTGCTGCCTCGCTCTCGCTCGCTCTGACTGCGTGCTCGCCAAAGACAAAAGCTCTTTGCCACATGGAATCTTTGCCACTGCCACCTCTGTTCGTCACCACTGACACTGATCTGGGAGGTAATCATAATAGGTAGGCAGAGGGACCTCGCCTGCGTCAATGATGTAGGCGAGGTACGAAGTGGGGAAGCCCTCGACGCCCTGAGAAGGTGAGGGTCGTGCAATCGCTTTTGTTGGGTTGACGATGCTTTGCACAGGAGACAAAAGACGTGCAAGTGCAATGATCTACGTACACGTGTCGAACGTCCTCAACATGACGAATTGGACGAAAATCAACGATTTGAAGAAATGTATCCTTTACATAGAAAGCGAGCGCTCAAGAAGACACTTTCCGAATTTTCCAGGTTAAGTTGTAACGCTTGCTCTGTAAGTATCTTCTTGGTTTCGGTCGAGTCCTATCTTGATGTTTTGGGGGAGGCATCGTCGTTGCTTCCTCACTCACGGTTGTGCTCTTGGCCATCACGGCAGTGCACGCGTCGACTTTCGGTGCCTTCGTATGCATAAAGTATGGACATCGCGAGCGCGCGCAATGAATGAGATCGCGCGCGCGCGCAATGAATGAAGAGACTTTTCTCTCTCCATCCTCGCAATCTAGGCCTAGCCTCAATTCTTCGTACACACCACTTTCTCTGCAAAACACAGTCGCTCGTCGCACACAAGATCTTCTGGCTGGAAGCGCTGTCTGTGAGCCCAGTGCCGGGGCGTTCCTGCATCATTGCGCCGGCAACTCTGACTGAAAAATGTTGGCACACCCGCTTGCTTCCCTATGGCAGTACGTAAAAGGCCAACTTGGGCGAACTTGGGTGTCGATTTTCTTTTGACTTCATTTTGTTGGTGGGTTGACCCAACTTCAGACCATCATCGCGCGCGAAAGAAAAGGCAGCGCGAGACAAGGAGAAAGGAGGATGGCAGACCTCCATGAGCAGCAAGAGCAGCAACAGCAAGAGCAAGAGCAACAGCAGCAACAGCATCTGCAAGAGCAGCAGCAGCAACAGCAGGCTCAAGCGAAGACGACCACGATGATGAAGAAGACGCTCCGACGCGAGATCGCCACTGTGCTCAAGAACATGGGCGAGGACAAGTTGCACGCGGCGTCGAAACAGGTAAGTGCGCGAGAGATGGGCTAAGTGGACGGGCAAACTGGCAAATCAAGCAAGCCAGCCAAGGAGAACGACGCACTAATGTGTAGGATTTGATTGGTCGATTGCGTCCGCGTACACATGAACGACCGGCTCACCGGTAACAGCTCGCCGAGCGCATCAAGGAGATTCCACGGGCCCAAACTGCGGAACGAGTGAGCATCTACCTCGCCATGAAAAACGAGGCGCAGACGCAAAGTGCTCTCGAGTGGCTCTTTGATGCGAAAAAGCGCGTCTTTGTGCCCAAGATTATCGGGGCCGGATCCGAGGACATGCGCATGCCTGAGCTTGCTAGTCTCGAGGAACTCGCCAGTCTCGACAAATTCAAATGGGGCATTCCGGAATTCACCCTTGAGCAGCTCGAAGAGCGGGCCGACGGCGTTGACTCTTCCGTCGAGGACCTCGTTGATGTAGTGTTCACACCGGGTGTTGCCTTCACGACCGACGGTTTCCGTCTTGGCCATGGCAAGGGCTACTACGACGCTTTTCTGAAGAAGCTTCAACGGGCCCGCAAGGCAGCTGGCCTACCTCCTGCCTACACTGTGGGTCTCTCGCTTGATGAGCAGATCCTTGACGCCGTTCCTGTGGAGGATCACGACGTTGCCCTTGATGCAGTTGCCACGCCCTCAGCGGTCTACTACTGCGCCGGAGACAAAGAGCGTCCTTAGATTCGACCAACGACAACAAATTGTGCTTGCTAGCTATAAATGGTGATGACGATGATGAACTATGTTATGGTATCGTAGACTAAATTACATTCGTGCGGCGAGACGCAAGGTCAGGCATTGTCATGTGGGCAAAGGCGTCACGGGTGAGCACATGATCACATTGTCACCACGTAAAATGGTCTGACGAAGCTTGCGCCGTCGCACAACCGGCACTTCCACGGTTTTGAAACGCACGCCCTCTGGGGGCTCCCATACTGAGGTTTTCGTCCTCGTGTTGTAATAGAACACGCGCCCCTCGTACTTGAGGCTTGCGCGTTGCACCCATTCTGCGCACACGTCCATCTCGGATGAAGATGCTGGCGTAGCTTCCACAGCAGCGCCAGTCCAATCGTGATTGGCGTGGAATAGACTTCGAGAGCTCTCGATGGATCGTTCTTCGGCATTTGCGACACCTAGTTTGCACATGAGAACAGCCTCGCGACCGCGATGTCTTCGCAAAAGTTCCCGCACACGAGCGTCGAGACTTCCCTCCAGAGGTTTGCCTCGAACCCCCGCGGGTAGCAGGCCTTCTGGAGAGGCTGCGCCTTGAGCATACGCTGTCTTCCCTTGTGTCAAAGCGTCCTGGACGCGTTGTGTAAGGCCATACTTTTGATATAAGAACCGCCACAAGTCCGTCTCACGTCCATTGTACTTTTGTGCAATGGCAACAGCATTTCCCACTTTAGCAGGGCTATAGACCTGCATGAACTGAGTCAGCTCTTGTACAGTGCCGGAGAGGGCAGCCTCCTCCGAGACGGTCACGAACGCAGTCGTCGCGTACGATTCCTCGGCATCATAGAGAAAAAGGTTCATGAATTTGTCAAAGCCACGCAAGTGTCCGACACAGGTACCGCGAACTCCACTTTGAGCAGATCCAACGATAACACGTACCCGCGTCTTGGTTTGAACGCAACGTCGAAGGATTTCCAAAGGCCCACCATCAGCAAAGCTGTCCACCAAGGTGTGAAGAGGGTTTTCGAACCGCTCGACCTCCTTTCTCTTAATTTTGCGTTCAAGACGACGTTGCTCGTTCTCTCTGCGTCTGGCAACTGCGTCGCTCTCTTTGGCGCGAAGCACGGGATTCACAACCCGGCGCTGAAGATGGTCTGCATGTGAAACAGGTAACAGTGGCCGCGTTCGGGACAAATTTTCGAGAGGAAAAACCTTTTGCGGAAGTTTTACCTTTTCAAGTTTCTGCAGAGCGAGCTTGGCATCAAAGTGCTCCGATCGAACATCAAATCGAAAAGCATCGTGGTCCTCTGCGTGCTGCTTCTTGCTCCCATCATCTTGCTGGTCCACGCGTTTCTCCGCCATCCCATTACCCTCGTTTGCTTCCGCCTCTTTCGTGCACTCCAATCAACTTTAAAACTCCTCGCAACGCGGTAGCCAGGCGGACGCGCCGCGAGGAACCTCGCGAGCTTTCCAGCACACCACACCAACCAGCGCGCCGGAGCTCGCGCTCGACTTCTGCTCTGCCCTCGATGATCGCGCGCGGCTTGGCCCTTCTTCCCCGCTCCTATTCTCGTCGCTCTGCACCACCTCACCGACCGAGGATCGCCTCTCCACAAGACCCAGACACATCCACCAAAACGGGCAAAATGGGCCTCGGAGCGTACCCGAACCCGCGGAGACGGAGGGGCAAACTCGGTTTTTTCCTCGTCGTGCAACCGCCGCAAGGGCGCGAGACGCCGAGTCCCACGGCCGCGACGCAGACCCGAGTTCCTGTGCCCGTCGCGCAGGCCGAGCGAAGCGGACTGCCGGAGGCGAGACCGAGTCGGAGGTCGGCGAAGACGCGCACGACCGGGTCTGCCGCGAGGCGCCGGGCTCTGGGAGATTAAATTAAGTAAGGCTCGCCGGGTCTCGAGGACCACGACGACGTGCAGCAGCAGAGCTTGCAAAAGCAAAAGCAAAAGCAAACGCGAGCAAGCCAGCAAGCAGGCAGGCGGGCGAGCTTGACGAGGTTCGGTTGCGAGCACAGAACAGGATAAAGACGCAATGGACTTGAGCGACATTCTGGACGGTCCTGAGCTGGGCGAGGCAGACCAAAGTCACGGGAGTGGCCCTGAAGGAGAGCATCAGATTGTTACCGATGCGGCGGCCATTGCACTGGACGCTGCTATGGCAGCTGCACGACCGCCCTCACGAGGTCCCGGTTTGACAAATTCTCCTGCTTCAGCCGCACAGAGCCCTAGCGGGAGACGCGGCGATGGTGGCTCTCGACGCCGCGATGGTGGCTCTCGACGCGCCCCCGGCAGTGCGACGGTGGGCGAATCTCATCCTGCTGACGAAGACCCCGCCTTTTACGAACACATTGTTCAGCGTACCAACGACCTCTTTGTCAAGCTCAACATTACGACGCGTCCGATCCAGGCCTTTGAAGAGCTCCAAAAGAGCGCTTCGTCCATGTTTGTGGCCATATTCGAGACTCTCTTCAACGTTCGCCTTAAAAACGTCATTCGAAAACCCCGCGTCGTCACCGACTACATCACCAACGCAAACCTCGTCATGACCGCGCTATCCGAGTCCCTCCCGATCGACCTGTCCTTTCTCAGCGGTGAGGACATTTACCGCGGAGACCCTGTGCAAATTCATCACATGCTCAGTATTTTTGAGAGTCTCTGGGCGCAGCTTTATGGCCCAGCTTCTACAGAACTCAAAGCCTCTGCGAGCGAGTCAGAAAGTTTGCAGAGCTCTTTTCACGCAGAGACAGATGAAAAGACTGGAGCCAGCGCCGGGCCCATGAGCGGCGTCACAGCTTCCGGAGGACATCTCGGACCTGGAAGTCCTCGCTTTGCGCATGCAAGCGCAGCGGGGTCATCGCCGTCGCGAGCCTTTGCGCGATCGACGACCCCTTTCTCGGGCTCTCCATCTGCCCCTCATTTTAGTTACGGAGGACAAAAAGGAGATACGGGTAGGAATGCTGGGGTCGCGTCTCGCAAGCAACGCTCGAGCACGGCGGGGAAGACGAAGAGACGCGCTCCACGAACGGCTGCTTCCTCGCTCAAGGCTGCAACGCAACACGTGGGAACTGCTACTACCAAAACTCGCGGCAAGAAGACGCAGTCCAAAACGAAAACCAGAAAAGTCTCCCAGTCCCGTGACGAGACGCGAAAGAGATCACAAGGCCGTAGATATGGCACGGGCAGTGGACGTGATTCTACGCAAGCACCAAGGAGAAGTCACCTTTCTGCAACATCTGCGACCGACAAAGCACACGCACCGGCCCGACGCGGCACGGGCGGAAACGCTCGATTCTTGGACGAGGAAGACCATCGGCATGTACAAGCCAAGGTTCGCGCACGCAAACGAAGAGAGGGCCATCTTGCTCCGACCCCAGGTGTCGAGTCCTTGCATGCGGCCGCAGAAAAAATGCACCACGCCGTTACAGACCCCGGGTCTTTTGCACAGGTACGCGGAGAGGCAGACGTTGCAGGTCTCAAGATCTTGGCCAAGCGCTACCCTTCCATCTATCGGTCCGTATGGGCCAAGCAGAGAGCATCCTCTGCCCAGAGGCGTCAAATGTCGCGCAAAGCAGATGCCAGTGTGGCTACCAAGCGTCTCGAGAACGATCTTGATCGGTACCGCAAAGCGTACGAAATTCTCGTGAAAACGCACGAAGCAGAAGTGCGCAAGGCATCTCTCCGTGCCAAACGCGCCGCGAAGCTGGCGACGCAAGCAGGCAAACTCGATGCCCGTGTCGAGCGCGCACGCTCCGCTCGCCTTGGCGAAGAGCTTGAAAACAAGGAGCAGAGTCGCGCTCTCCGTCAGCAGAACAAAGAAGAGGTCCTGGTGCGATCCCTCTTCTCAAAGGCTCTCAAGGTCGAAAAGGAGTACCTGCTGGCTATGAACGAGCAAGAAGCTGAAGAGCAGGCTATTCTTGACAAGGAGCGTCTCGATCGTTTTGCGTCCATCGAAAACTACTACTTGGACCGCGAAGAGATGCTACGCGAGCGCATGACCAAAGAGAACCGCGACAATAACATTGCTGATCAGGCCCGACGCATCGCGCTCAAGCAGCTCGAAAACAATCTTCGCGACGAGTATCAGTCCAAGCTTGACCGCATGTCTGAAAAGTGGGAACAGCACAAGGAACACGACCTGCTGCGCAGTGAAGAGCATCTTAGTCAGGTCTTTGAGGATATCAATGATCAGCTTGTGCGTAGCGTCCGTCTTGCCACTGCGACGCGTTGAGTTCAAGAGGAAGATTTACATTGTAGAACGAAGGGTATTGCATTTTCTCCTGCGCTCTCATGCGAGTTCAGCGTTTCTTCTTCTTTTTTAATATGCGCTTACTATGTGCATTCATCAAATTCTTGGTGCGCGTGTGTGTGCGGCGTTACATACTTCATACAATGTCACTAGGCGTGGAAGTAAAAAGTCTCGGCTAAAATTCAACAATGCATTGGAACGAATTTCGCATGGAAGTGGATTGCTTCAGTCTGCCGTGTGAGCCTGAAGGGTTGTTGCCTCGTACAGCGTCTGTAGTGCTGTGGCGTTTGACGCGGCAGCTCTGCGACTGCTTGCGCCGGTCGCGAGTCCTTTCTGATCGAGCACCGCTTCTTCTGCTCGATGCGCGCAATCGTTCCGAGAGCGTACTTTCTAGCATATTAAATCCACGGCTCCCCGTATAATTGGTAGAGACCATCGAACCCATACTTGGATACGTCGATAACAAAGACTGCACTTTTTCTTGCGCCAAGGTCTCGCCAAGGTTATGCGTCGACATACACGGCCTCAACGGCCTACCCTGCGTCAAAAGAAACGGGGTTTGGGCTTTGGAAGTCTCGCCGAACGAAGCAGATTCTGAACCCGGTAAGCCTGGAGGGGCTGCTGTCATTGACTGAGGCCGATTTCGAGCCTCCCCACGACGCGATCCATGAGATTCACCTTGCTGCGTGCGCGTCAATCGAGAATTGGAGGCATGTTTTCTACTTTGACCCGTTTGTCTGAGCGTTGGTCGCATGGTTGAGTCGACGCGGCGTACCGCTCCTCCCTCAATGCTGCCAAGACTTCCCTCGGCAATATCGACGCGCATCGAGGCTCCAGCTGCAGAGCTATCGCCAAATGTCGACATACTTTCGGGCCGCAAACGTGCATCCGAAAGCGTTTGTGCTGAATTTGAATTCATGTCTTGCAGCAATCCTTCACTTCCTCGTATCGGACCTGCAACCGAGATTTGGTCCGCGTCTTTGCTTGATGTATCATGTTCCATACGACGGTTGTCCAGATTTGCCCCAAAGTCCAAATGCGACACAAAGCCGTCGTCGAGATCACTTTCGCTGTCCTCATCCTTTGAAGATCCAATGCTATCCCTTGGCACAAGAACGACAACGTCTTCTTCCTCATCGTCGCCATCGTCATCGTCGTCATCCTCGTTTTCACCTTCATTTCTTTCCTTGAGATACGCGGAGCCGTCAGAAGCCTTGGCGTTCTCCTTGCAGACTCGGTCACAGGGATTGTTCAGACCTTGCTGGTCGGCGTAGCCATCCTTCTTGCGGGATATCTCCTTATGTTCGTCCTCGTCCTCGTCCTCGTCGTCACCCTCGTCCTCATTCTCAGTTACTTCTGTTTCGACCTCCTCCTCCGAGCTTGCCGCAAGATCGTCAAGATCACGCTGGTTGAGCGTATCAACGAGCACATCATCAGTGGAGCTGAGAGTATGCGCCGAGTAGTCTCTTGACGTACGCCGGTGATCAAGGACTTGGGTGCCGTAAACACCATCTTGGCTCGCAAATAGGGGCTCTTGGGCAAAGTTTTCGCCATGCGTAACATCCATCGAGGTAGATGCAAGCCTTGGAGCCGCGACATTGATGCGCGAAGGTTGACTGTATCGAAGATAGGGTCCCGCAGCGGCAATAGCATCTGCCTCAAATTTGTGCGTCTCTTGCTCAACCACGATCTGCAAAAGGCGAAAGAGGGCTTCCTTCATTGTACATCGCCTTTGAGGGTCAAAATTGCAACAATCACGAGCAAGGCGCACGATCGCGGGTGGCGTGTACTCAAGTACATCATCGACAAAATCGAGCGGACTCAGGGTTCCCTCGACAACATTGAGCAGATTGAACTTTGATCGTCCCTCCGCGTCCGTGTAAGGGTCGCGGTGGGTCATCAGCTCGCAAAGAATCACGCCAAAGGACCAGACGTCGCACTTGTGATCGTATTCGCCCTCGCTGCTAATCACCTCGGGCGCGATCCAAAGTGGCGAACCGACACGCGACATGGGCCTCGCACTACGCCCGGTTCTGGCGTTCTGATTCCCCGGCTCTTGCTGAAGTCCATATGGGTGTGAAAGCTGACGCGCAGTGCCGAGGTCCGCGACCTTGACCGCGTGCGTGGCGTCGACCATGAGATTGCTCGATTTGAGATCGCGATGAATAATGTCTTTGGAGTGCATATAGGAGACACCCGCAGCGACGTTGACGCACATGCGAGTCTTGGTGTGCGTCCATACGCACTTGCCAGGCAGTGTGTACTCTTGAAGGGCCTGGATGGCGCTCTCGCGCTGTAATTTGCGCTCTGCGTCTCGGAAAATGTCGTTGTCTCGATCACGCATGCTCTGCATCGCCGGAAACTTGCCGCTCATGTCCGAAGGGGCAAGCTTCGAGGTAGTGCGTTGGGGAAGACTGGGTCTTAGCGCAGAAGGATGCGAGGCGTCAAGAAGATCCTTGAGAGAACCCAACGCCATGTACTCAAAGACGACGCAAACAAATGGGTCGTAGACCAATCCCACGAGCCGCAGCACGTTGGGATGCTTGCACTTGGACATGGCTAGGGTCTCTTGCAAGAGTGACAGGACCGTTTTGCGCGTAATTTTATGTTTGGGGATTCGTTTGATGGCGACAACTTGAGTGCTTGGCATGACAGAGTAGTCGCGACGGTGTGCCGGCAATCCACGCGAAGGGCCGATTGTCGAAGAAGCGCACACGTCGCCACCCCAGGGCTCTCCACCATTTGCGGCAGAGTTCTGGTTTTGAGGGGACACAAGCGCTTGCGACGGATGTGAAGTGGCAAAGGACTGTAGCGAAAGAAGAGAGCAGCTCGGGGTGCGTCGCAAAAGACGCGTAGAAAAGGTTTCGCTCGATAGATCGCCTCCGCAAGCGTTTTGCGAACGTACACGACCACGAAACACCTCGCCACAAGATCCTTCTCCAACGCGCTTGTCGATAATGAGCGCGTCAAAGGGCAGAACCCAGCTCTGAAGCTCGATTTGGGCGCCAGGGTACATGCGATCGAGGTCAGACTTCGCGCGTTCAATCTCAAGTTTGAGCTCATTGGTGTTCGCCTCATCTTCTGCCCAGCCAAGCTCCTCGCGGACCATTTGCAGCTCATTCTGCAGCTGATCAGACTCGAGCTGGGACCTACGCATGCGAATAAAAACAAGTCGATCGTTGCGCTCATACATGTATGCTCCATAGAGCAAGGTGGCCATGATAGTGATGAGGAAGAGAAAGTCGAGGAGGACAGCGTCGAAGACGCTGCCACGGGAATATTCGAAGCCTGCGTCGAGAAACGAAAGTGTGCGCAACAAAAGATGAACGATGAGAGCGCACGTGTACATGATGAGGCAGTTGAGAAAGTTGACTCTGAAGCCGAAAGGCATGATGCCAAAGAGCAGGGACATGCCGTACGCAACCCGCGTCGAGTCTTCAATTCGCCACGTTCGCTCGCCTGGGGTCACACACGAGGGCTCTGTACTTCCGTAGAAAACACAAGCCACCACGGTGTCGCTAAAGACGACATAAGAAAAGGCGCTCGCGCCCAGGGCAGTGGTGACGTACTGGTAGTAGTGAATGAGCAAGTGCGAGTACAATCGGTTGCGAAAGAGGAAGAGTCCGAGCTGGAAGCAGGTCATGGAGCATAAGACGATGATGAGAGCAGCGTGAAGGGTACTACGACGGAGCAAGAGACTGATGCAGTCCAGCGAGAAGCACAATAGTAACAGGCCCGAAGCCCACCTTAATAGCGGCGCGTTCTCGCGCAGTCGAATGCGGCCATATGTGCTTTCAAGGCGATTTGCGCCCACGAACCGGTTTGTGAGGCGGTTTATGCGCACGTCGGTGATTTCTTCAAGAGCACTCGGCCCAAAGCCGGTCTCCAGATCGTCCTGGTCATCATCGCAGCCATTCGGTATGTCTGCATTGTCGTAAGAGTAGTTTTGTGGAGGTACGTAGAGGCCTTCGAGATTACTATTGGGCATTATATCGTCCTGAAAGCCGGCAAGTTTTTGTGCAAAGACGTCATCGTCATCGTTTTTCTGGTCAGTGCTGGTCAGCGGAGCCGAGCAGGCGTCGTGCTGCGAGATGCTACTGAAGCCGTCGTTTGGCTCTTCGTCGTACCTGGCGTCCAGGAGCAAGTCCGACTTGCCCGAGCCTGGCGGGGAGAAGGATGTCTCAAGTCCTTGTTGCGGCATCACATGCCGGCTGGACGTGCGTATCAGGGTCATCGCATTCCACGCCACCGCGGCCGTTCGTTTTACTTGTTGGCACGTACGCGAGCTTACGAGCACGCAGGCGAGCTTACGCGCACGCAAGCGAGCAGGCGAGCTCACGAGCACGCGAGCACGCGAGCTTACGAGCTTACGGGCAAGCCAACAAGCTTGCGGCCCGTGCCCCTTGGGCTTTTGCGCGCAAAATTCCTGGCCACCTTCCGGCGGCACCCGTCCGCCTTGGGAACCCTCCTTAACAGGGCGTCCTTCGAGCTCCCGTACAGGCTGGATTCTCACGCCCTTGCGCCGTTGCAAGGGGCGCAAGCCGTGCCACGAGAATCAGCGACGGGATCAGCTCTACGTCCCGCAGATGGAGCCCAGCGCCGACGTGATGATTTCCACGCTCGCGGTGGTGGCCACCCCTCGCAGCGGCGCAGAGTGTCTCGCTTTGCGATTTGCGCAAGAGACGTGGCGTGCTGCGCGACAGGGTGAATCGATTGATCTCGCCTCAGTGCAGAGGAGACCAGGCCAAGGTGGTGAATGAATGAGGTTAGGTTAGTTAGTGAGTGCGTGAGTGAGCGAGTGAGCGAGTGAGTGAGCGAGCGAGCGAGTGAGGTCGCCACCTAACCGCGGCGCAACCAAGGAGTCCAACTCCGCCACTAGAGCCACTGCCTCGGCGACGCAACGCAAGGCAACGCAAGGCTCCGCAAGGCACCGCAAGGCGTCTTGAAGCAAGGCGACGCTTCCTTTTCCTCGGGCCGTTGGGTGATGGACGCGACGCCGCGCTCCGCAAGGCCCCGAGGCCATTCGGCCAGCCTGCCTGGGCACTGCGGCAGATGGGACGATTTGGGACACTTTTTGCCCTCGTGCGCTGCCACTGGGGCGCACACCTGCGGGCAGGCCTCGCTCGCGCCCGGCTTGCAGACCGCCACCTGCGTTATTGAGGGGCGGTCGTTTCTCGTGGGGCGGGCAGGCGCACTGCCCACGGTCTGCACCGCTGTCCCGAGGGCGAGGGCGAGGGCGGGGCGCGGCAACGAGTCGAGTCGAGTCAGCTCGACTCGGCTCGAGGTGAGGGCAGAAGGGTAGAGATCTTCTAGGAGAAAAGCTAGGGGCTATACCCCATCGGGAGGCGGGACTCGAGACAGGCAGACATAAAGCAAGTCGTCTTCAGCGCAGTCGGCGCGCAGAACTGTCTATCCCGAGGTAAGGACTGAGCAAAAGAGCGACGGCGTGATTCACATACATACATACATAAATACATACACACGCACACGATGATGCTTGCACAGGGACCGCAACGAAAAAATGGATGGGAAAAGCTGAAATGCGGGGCTCGGATATGTACATCAAAATGGTCCGCCTCCGGGGAGCCACTGCATCGACCATAGGATGGATGCCGGTCAGAAAGGAGAAAACGAAAGAAGAGGAGCGAAACAGAAGGAATGAAAGCGTTTGAAAGAAGGATAAGAATGCATGAAAGAGTAGGGGTCATCTTCTACTCGAAAAGCGTAGGTGGACCTTATTTATTTTCTATTCGATTATTCGACATTGATGATGGGAGCGGGGTTTTCGGGGACCTTGAAACCGGTACTCTTCTCTCGTGCTTCAAAGGCGAAGCTTGATTTGCTATTACTAAGATACACGAGCGCGAGCGCCAAAAGTCGGAAAAAGACCAGGAAAGCTACAAGGATGCCGATGTTCTCCCCGAGACTAAAGTCGTTGCGAATGCGGTTGTCTGCACGCAATAAGTCGAGCGCGTTAAAGGGTTGACCGTTTAGGTACACGGTGAGGTTTTCGCACTCGTTTATTGCTAGAGCCGTGTAGGCGTAGACAAAAAAGTTGATTTTCTCAAACCAGACGTAGTACGAGCGCGGAGCACTGACCACGAATCCGCCGAATGAAAGAGCGACCAGCAGGACCATGGAGAGTATGAGGACGCCAATGGTCGGATTTGGGGTTGCAATCGCGCAAATCGAGCCGAGCGTCTCTGCGATGAGCTGGAAAATGACCACGATTGCAAGAAAGATGAAGAATTGCTCTCCCGAAACGCTCAGGCCAATGAGGAAGTAGCAGCAGATGGAAAACAAAAGACTGAGGAAGACCTCGAACGGGATCATGACGATCATTTTCGCAACGAAGTTCGCGCTGACATCGTACATTCCAGAGGCAAACTCCCGTCGCTGTAGCGGACGTTCCTCGCGGGCAAGTGTCACCACAGTGAAGGAAGGGATAAAGCAAATAGTGGTGAGCACGAAGAAGATGGCCGCGGTGCGATCGAAAAGACCTGCAGAGGCTTCGTCCGAAATATCGTAGTAGAGGGCGCCGATCAATAGCCCAAAGATGACGTACTGCGAGAGTTCGCTAACGAGAATGAGAGGGTTGCGAATCCATTGCTGAAAGTTCCGAATGCACAAGAGCTTGAACTGGAAAGTCCAAGGAGCCATGTTCTGCACGACAGTCTCATCAGTGTCAGCTTCTGCACGCGCAGTGAGAATCTGAGAGTGCGTCATCGCAACGGCGCTCGAGTCATAGGCACGCGCAGTGAGCGTCGGGAAGGCCTCTTCGTCGCGCGTGAGATCGAGAATGAAATCTGTCGGATTCGTGTACTGCGGACACGGGTACCCAATGCGATCAAAGTGCCCGACGGCTTCGGACCACGGGCCAGCGTAGCACATTTCGCCCAGTCCAAGCATCAAGAGATCGTCAAAGAGAGCGCAGATTTGGCTTGAGGGCTGGTGAATGGTCGCGGCCACGATGCGGTCGCGAGCGGCAAGGGCGCGCAAAAGCTCCATGACTGCGCGGGCACTGCCAGAGTCGAGGCCAGACGTGGGTTCGTCGAGGAAGAGGATGGAGCACTCGGCGACGAGCTCCTGAGCAATGCTGACGCGACGCATTTCACCGCCGGAAAGCGAGCGCTGGTCTTCGTCGCCAATGCGAGCATTGCGGCGATGCGAAAGGCCGACTTCGTCGAGGATCTGCTCGACGTGGCGCTTTTGATCTTCGTACGATACGGTCTTGTACTTTGTGCGGAGCTGCTTGGAAAACATGAGGGTCTCAAAGACAGTAGCCGTGGAGAGCAAGCAGTCATGCTGCATGACGTAACCGGCCATGTGCTTCCAGACCTGGCGCGACGGAAGGGGTTCTCGGTCGAGGAGAATCTGGCCCGTGGCGCGTCCGACAGTCTTGCGCATTGCTAGAATATCGAGCAGGGTGGACTTGCCGGCGCCACTGCTGCCCATGATGGCGCAGAGCCTACCAGCAGTGATGATGCCGCTTACTTCCTTGAGGACATGGAGCTGTTCGCTTGCATTCTTGGGCTTCACGAAGTAGTTCAGGTCAACGAACTCGAGCTGCTGCGCCATGGTGTTATACTTGCGATGCGAGTGGACGGGTATACCTCACGCGAGCGAGAAATAGAGAGATTAGACGGAAGATTAGGCCGGCTATCGGCTATCGGACTGCGAGACCTCCCCGTTCGGGTTTTGCCTGCCCTGCCCCTGGGCCCTGAGGCCGCTAGAGCATCTCGCGCGCGCCCGTTCCGGCTTGGAGTGCGCAAGTTTGACCTCCAGATTTACGACAATCATTATACTTGGGGTCTCCGTCTCGCGAGGGACAAAAACTTTTGAAATACCCCCTTTGTGCACCTTGTCTTCTCGATATTGTCCAGGGCACTGGGGGCCTAGCAGACGTTTGCGGCTTGCGCAAATCGGGCTGCCGCACTCGTCGTCATCGTGTTTATGAGCGAGAGTCGTGGCGCGCAAACTTGGAGCAAGGCTTTTGCGACAGCCACAGCTACGTGGAGCCTTCTTCAGGGCGCTGCTGGCTTTGCTGGCTAGTTTGGGAAGGGAGCAAGTGGTACGCGAAGCCGCTCGATGGCTTTGCGCAAGGCTCCAGGCGAGCAGAGAAGGTTCTTGAGGTGGTCTTTTTTGGCTTCGCTGGCTGTGGCGAGTTTTGGCGGGAGCACGTGCGTAGAGGTAGGCAGGCCTACGCGAAGGCACTCGATAGCTTTGCGCAAGGGTCGAAGCGAGCGGAGAAGGTGCTTGCGACGAGCAGAGAATGAGACGCTCGCCGAGCGAGCCAAGAAGCAGCAGCAGGTCGAGGTTGACGCGTCAGGTGTGGTGACGGGCAGGGAACGCAAGAAGCGCCGGCAAACAGCTTCCAAGGAGAAGGAACGCCAAGACAACGTGCATCACTGGAACAGGGGCTCGTTCCATGGTGGTGTGCTTCGACTCTTCGAGGATCCTTGATCTCGCCATGTTGAGACGAAGCGAATGTATACGACTTGCAGAGAGAAAAAAAAAAAAAACGGCCCAAGACGAAACGTGACTGTAAACGTCAAACATGTTAATGGTTGGCGAAAATAATGATCATGAGAATCGCATGAACGCTCGCGCAACCTAGATAAACCTGAGCAAAACTTCGGTTGACCCCTTGGTTCTTAGGACGGTCGGGTGATAGGAAGCTCGATGAGTTGCTTTTGTTGGAGTGGAGTTTGTCTCAAGAAACATCCCGAAAAGAAGGCTCGGTCTGTTCGATTAGAGTTCCTTTAGAGATGCATGTGATCTGTGTAATACTATGCCCTTGAGAATAATATTCCTTTTCCTCTTTTCTTTCTTGCTCTTTTTTCTTCCTGACTGTCTGTCTGTCTGTCTGTCTTTGTCTTCTTTTCTTGCCCATTCCTGTCTTTTCCTCTAAGAATATGTAGTATATGTTATTAGTAGGCTGTCATGATTAGTCTGCAGCAGCTGTACTTTCAGACGAAAAGGATGCCGAGCGAACGGCAAGGTGAGAATCGAAAGATGACCCAAGACATGGCAGAGAAACATGTTTGGCTGGCGATGAAGGCGCGGTGTTGAGCGCGAGGCTATCGTGGGCAGCGTGGATCGCCTCAGTAATCCCGTTGACCCAATAAAAGAGCGTATTATTCGAAGGAGCCCGTAGTCGCAGAGGCTTGGAGAGCGCCGGCGATGTGATCTCGAAACTGAAACGCTCTTTGCTTGCATACACACCTGTATGATGGTCAATTACAATGTACCCGCGAGAGTCAACGTCCCCACGACGTCTAAACCACTCGAGGGACCCGGTACGCAACACAAAGTGTCGCTCCTTCCACGAGGCTCGGGCTAGCGACGAGCGTTTGAGCAGCTGACCTTTGCAACGCATCTGCTGTAGTTGTGTATATTCATAGACGCCGCGTGGCAGCGCAAAAAGCTGTCGCACAGAAAAGGCGCGCTGCAAGGCGCGAACCCAGTCGTGCGCAAAGGCATCATTGGTGGAAGGAAGAATCGAAAAGTGCCACTCTGCTTTACCCTTGAACGGGTCTGGGATCGAGTACACAACAAAGTCTATGTTTGACGTAGCCACAGCGCGAGTTACGCCTTCCTCCCAAGCAATGTCGCCCTTGAACTCGCCCGTAAAGGGGTCCACGTAAAAGAGACGCGGGTATGGGCCCGTCGTGTAAATCAGCTGCCGCACCTTACGGCTCTTGAAACTTCTTCGGTGGTGGTGCTGTGCGTGCAAAGAAGGCCTGTAGACATTTTGGTGACTACCGCCGCCGCCACCGTTGAGCGTGGATACAATGCCGGAGTCGCGCGTGTTTTCCTCGCTATAGTCCTCGCTGTATCGTCGTGAGGCAAGAGGCGATCTTCCTGCGCGCAAGGTTTTACGTCCGAGCACCTCGACGGTCTTGACAACAAGCGAGGTGATGACTACCCCTTCATCGGCGCGCAAGTGGCTGACCCATCGTCGGCGGCGCGTTTGAAGGCCAGCAAAGCGTCGCATACAGGTCCACATTCGCCACGTTCGCTGTATCGCGACCGCGGCGCGATGTTGCGCGCGAAGTTGGCGCGCGTAGGAAGACATTTGTGCTCCGTCTACGCCTCCGAGATCTCCGCTGCGAAAATAAGAAAAGGCGCTGCGCATAAATCGAACAATTTTGCGCGCGGCCTCATTTTCTAGGCGCTGCCGATCAAGGGTGCTCGCTCGCGCTCGTGGCACCGAGAAATGCAAAAATGACGGCTCCGTAGGTCTCATAATGTCCAGTGCAAACGTGCCAGAAATTGTGTCCAAGGATGTCCCGGTAAGGACCGTACTCTTATCTGCATCGTCGACGTCCACTTGGCTGTGTGCGAGACCTTTGTCGGCGCGGCCTTCGGACGTGTTCGCTTCGAGCTCAACGGAGCGCTGAAAGGCATTCCATGACGCAGGAACGAAGAAAACGCCGTGTCGCCCGACGTGGAACGGATCTTGTGTGAGATTTTCTAAGCGGTCAGCGAGCTCAAGACGTAGCTGCGCGCGATCGACGCGCCGTCCTAAACGCGCGCGCGTTTCCTTGGGAAGCATGCGCAGCACCGTCTCCCAGGTCTTGCGAAGCGGATAACAGGTTTCATGGCGTAAAGTGGCGACCTGGCTGAGACCCTCCTCGCGCAAGGCAGCTTCCAGCCTGTTTGCGTCAATGCAGCGCACTATGTGAAGTTTGCCCTTGCGAAGGGGGGGCATGAGATTTTCAAAGCCCATGAAGTGACGCTTCACGGCGCTGCCCCGGTGGCTGCGTACAGAGGCGTCTATAATCTTACGTACAAAGAAGTTGGTAGTTTCGAGCATGATGTCCTCAATATTATCGTCGGCATCAGCAGAACGAAGGGCCTTCAGATCGTACGAAATGGTGCCAGTGAAATGGTTTACGGACACTCTTTTGCGTTCATGATGCATTGCTGAAAAACGACGAGTGCTTGCAAGTTCATTTACAAAGGAATCCATGACTCCAACGACGTCCTCGGCCCGCGCCAAATCCTCATCTGTAGTAGCATCTCGTAAGCGCGATTGCGAGCTAGTTTCCGCCTCACGGATAAGCTTGGCAGCCACAAGGTGAACTGATTCACATGCAGCATTCCGCAAAAGCTCCCCCTCAAGACGAATGGGACCTTTCGATGTGACAAGAGGCGGAAA
The DNA here is from genome assembly GCA_000818945.1 of Schizochytrium sp. CCTCC M209059. Taxonomy (NCBI): domain Eukaryota; class Bigyra; order Thraustochytrida; family Thraustochytriidae; genus Schizochytrium; species Schizochytrium sp. CCTCC M209059. Next base: position 31,740 of record KN805385.1, on the reverse strand, counting down.
CTGCACAATACTGATGTTGCTCACGTGGTCAGCATTTTTCTGCGCGCCGAGGTCTTTTACGAGTGCTCGATTGACACGCGCAAATATCCATTGAAATGCGGCATCAAAGACCGTCTCTGCAAGTGCGTCCCTCGCGCGCAAAACGTGTTGGCCGGCATCAGATCTTGACCCCGAGCCATTGCTTGCTCCGCTCACGGACTCGCCGCGCATGGCAAAGAGATCGATTCCTGCGGGAATGCCAAGAAGCTTGCTTGCAGTTTCAAGACGGGCGTCAGATCCTTCGTCAGGGACCTGAGCGTGTCCAACTTCTAGCACGGCTCGCAGAATGCGCAGAAGACTTGTGACTTCGTCACTGGAAATACCAAAGCCTTGGAGAATATCCATGGTGGCCGCAAAGCGCTGCTCGACGGCCATAGGGTCTTGAGATTCCAAGGCGACGCGGCGCGCTGAAGAGGCCACGCAGCGCGGGTACTGATGCGAAATGCGTTCTGTTCCCGCAAGCTGCAGAAAAATGTCAAACTCCCACATACGCGAAAGGTCGAGAAGCGGAACGTCGATTACGGCATGGACGAGGACCCCGCCGACGACATGAAAACGTATCCGTTGCGCTAGCGGAGGTGCGCTGTCCGGTAGGCAGAGGCTGTCAAGCAGCGTGTCAACCAGCGCAAGGTTCCGACGCAGACGCCGCACGCGACGGCTGTTTTCCTCGCCGGATTGCATGCAGCGTTGGAAAACCTGGTCCAGGAGGGCATTTCGACGTTGCGCCGTCCATGTCTGGTCTTGACCGAGAAGGACGAAATGATGCGGATTCGAAGCGTGCGCTTCCTGAATGGCAGCTTGGGTCCACGCGCTCGTCACGTGCGTCGTTTTCCGCGTACTCATCGTCGACGCTGCGGATGAGGAGACGGAGGCCACGGACGAGGATGGCAGAGACGAGGGCGAGGATGCCGATTCGTGCTCCTCCGCGTCCGGTTCTTCATGCAGCCATAGCAGCGTACGGTCGCCCCAGCGCGTCTGCTCGAGGCCCAACTCAAGTCGCGCCTCGAGTCCTCGCAGGAGCCGCGGGCCGTCGAGGTTTTCCCAAGCGCACACGTCGTCCGGCAGCGCGGTCTGCGCGTGCGCGCCGGCGTCGCTGCGCCGCCTCCGCGGGCCGTGCGGCCCTTGCGCCATGGCGGCCCGCGCGTCGCGCGTCGCTGCGCCGCCGCCGCCAGGGACCAATAGAGACTTGCTGGACCAAGCTCTGCACGCGCCCCGCCATCGTCCTCTTCATCTCACTTTACGTCACTTCACTTCACTTCACTTCGCTTCACCTCACTTCGCTGCGCCTCGAGAGGGCGCGGGCGAGCTTGAGCTTGACCTGGCGCCAACAAAGAGTCCCAGGACGAGGACGAGGACCTGGCTCGTCAGGTTTATCGTCGACACAGATTTGTCGCAGACACAGATTTGTCGCCGACACATCTTGGCGCATCGAAGATCTCCTTGGCTTGTGTGCTGCTGCTGCTGGCCGCAAGGGAATAATGGCGCATCATAACGAGGCGCGTGGAAGTCCGTCCTCTTGCAGTCTTGGGCCGATCATCGTCTCTAGCAAACCCGCAACGCGTACCACGGACATAAGGCCCAAGGAGAGACGGAGCTAGCGAGCGGAGCAACATGACCAGCATCGACGCCGAAAGCGCTCGAGCGCCGCCGAGCGGATATTCGTCGTGGGGTAAGTTGGCGATGCTGCCGCGGTGGTAAAGACGCTGCTGAGCGGACTGTGAGCCTAGCCTATTTTTTCTCCCTCCTTAGCGTAGTAGATCTGCGGAGATGCTGAGCTCGCTGGTGCTCAAGGCGAGAGTGAAAGGGAGGGAGGGAAGGTGAACATCTTTGTTCTGACAAGTTGAGACTCACCACGGGCCTTGGAGACGTATTTCATGAATAATTTTCAAACACACAGATGATGGCCACGACGAAAATGGAAAGCTTGTGATTCACAATTTCGAGGAAAATGCCGGTCCGCTTTGGAGTAACAAGACCAAGAAAACGTGCGGCATGTATTGTACAAAAAGGAACCTCAATGGTGGCCATGTGATGCACGGGGGCTGTTTGACAACGCTTGCAGATGCCGCGCTCTTTACGATTGGAGAAGATGATCTGCAGCCCAATAAAGGCTGGACGTCGAATCTTAACATGAACTTTGTGGCGCCCGTGCGTCTTGGCGAGTGGGTCGAAGCTCGGGGCAAGGTCACATCCAGCACCAAGTTCTTGCTGTTTCTCACGGGGGAGCTGCATGTCGACGAGCGCATCGTCGCCACCTACAGGAATCGTGAAGAAGGCGGGCCCCCGTCCACGGATCTAGGCCTGGTCATTCGCTCTCTTGGCATCGCTCCATCATCTTTGTCTAGGCTCCACCATGGCAAGGCCAGAAAATTCTGCTTTGTCGCTTTCCCTTGCGTTCAAGTTGGTCGTAGGCTTGTGTGTGCTGCCGCTGACGTGACTACTTTTTCTCCTCCGCGTCTTGCGACGTCGTGTTGGCCCTTTTGCGTTGCGGAGACCATGGCCAAGAGCAAGAAAGCAAATCCGGAACTCCCAGACCGGCAGCCGGAGACAGACAAGGCGGGCGGGCAGGCACTAGAGCTTGACTTGCTGCGTATCATGACCATCATCGACGCCGAGAGGCCGCGGGTGCCTCCGCCCGGGTACAAGTCGTGGGGTAAGTGACGCTAATCTCCTCGCAGCGGCGTGGACCCGAAGAAGCCAAGAGAGAGAAGATGCAAGGCGTGCGAGAGCAGATCGGATGGATGTCCGTCCTGCCGACGTGAGTCAGTCCGAGCGGACTGAGTGGGTCGCCTTGCGCGCGAGGGCGAGCGAGAGGCGGGGCGGGAAGGCGTCGACGAAGACGCAGGCTGTGAAGAAGATGCGCGAGAACCGAAGCAAGGCGAGACTGATACTGACGACGACACCAATGTGTCACGTGCGCAGATGAGGGCCACGATGAAGATGGCAAGCTGGTGATTGACAATTTTGAGGAGCGGATGGGACCGCTTTGGTGCAACAAGACGGCAAAGAAATGCGGCATGTACTGCACGAAAAACAACCTCAACGGAGGGTATGTGATGCATGGGGGCTGCTTGGCGACGCTCGCAGACGCATCGCTCTTTACGATTGGCGTGGACGAGATCCCGAACCTTTCGGTGACTGCGAACTTGAACATGAACTATGTGTCCCCAGTCCGACTTGGCGAGTGGGTCGAGGCCCGAGGCAAGGTCACATCAAGCACAAAGTATTTGCTCTTCATCTCGGGCGAGCTTCACGTTGACGAGCGCATCGTGGCCACCTTTACAGGCATCGTCAAGAAGGGACCTCCGCGATCGCGCATCTAAAGACCAAAAACACACACAAAAAGACTTGATAGAACGACCGCCATTGGCTTCTTCTTCTTTTTCTTCGACTTTCTCATTTCTCTTTTATTTGCTTTTTTCCTCGCAACAACCCATTAGCTTACATTTTTTCCGTCATCGCGGAGCAAAACGAAAACACGATCAAATTTTTGTTTTGTATTTTATTTATCTTTGGCGAGAGAGAAAAAGAAATGGATGGATGGACGGACGGATAGATGGATGGATGAATGGGAAATCTCTAATCGGATCACGTGCTTGGTTGCAAACAACATCTTGTGACCCTACTACATGCAAAACGAAGAGGTCATTCAGAGTCGAACAGAATGGATGCTAATCGTCCTTCTTTGAAAGCACCACAGCCTCGTTCCCATCATCATCACTGCTTTCGTAGTTCTTGCTGCGGCTCCCGCGAGACAATGGCTGGACATGAATGCTCGTTCATATTTTCGTATGCACGAATGAATGAACGAGCGAACGAATGACGGGCTTTCTAGAAAATGAGGATGATAGGCGCTCTACTTGCTGCACACGACGGTATGTATGTTCTTGTCAATTCTACTTTGTGCCCCTCTTTCCCAGCACCTTGGCACGGAGCTCCTTAAAACGCGCGACACAATCCTTCTTCTTCTTGCCCGGAACGGCCTTGGCAATAGATTTCCAGCGCTCGTTCTTGTCCATGGATGCCGGGAACTCCTTGAGTGCAGCTTCCAAGGCAGACTGCTGCTCCGGAGTCCAAACATCCTCGTCCTGGGCATCAGCCGCGCCGTCCGGCGCCTCGGCGGCAGGTGCAGATGCGCCAGCATCAGCAGCATCGGTATCGGCATCGGCATCAGCATCAGTACCGGCAGTCTTGGACGCGAGCTTGTTCCTGTATTGTGAGAAAGCAGACTCGGCTGTTCCGAGTTGCTTGCGGCCAATGAGGTCGGCATCGGCAGCCTTGGACTGCTTGAGGCAGTCGTCCGGTGAGCGCTCGACCGTGTGACCAGGAAGCGTGTTCATGTAGTTGGAGATCATCACCCAACGATTGCGACTTCCAGGCGGGTATTTGCGAATGGCCTTGGCAAGACCAGAGAGTTCGTCCGGGGTCCATGGATCAGCCTCGGCCTCCTTCTTTTGCGCCTCGCGGGCGCGCTGATCCTCTTCGAGACGGCGCGCGCGCTCTTCCTCGTCGTCTGCATCTTGCGCTTCCTTTTCCTCGGCGGCAGAGGCGTGGAGGCGGCGGATGGCATCGACACCCGCTTGAGCGGCTTCCTTGCCAGGCGGGTCAAACCAATCATCCGTTGGCGGGAGGTCACCGCGAAAGGCAAGAACGCAGTCTGCCACATCGGAGCTCTGCGAAAACCATTCGGACAAATGAGTGATCTCGTGAGAAATGTCGGAGAGCTCGTTGGCAGGGATGTCGAGCATCTCGGCGGCCTTGTCGCAGCACTTGCGAAGGATGCGAATTTGTTTCTTGAAGGCTTTCTTGGTGGTTTGTTTCTCCTGGCGTGCCTTGTCGGCCTCTTCCTTGGCCTTGCGTTCCTCCTCCTCGCGGCGCTTTCTCTCAGTCTCTTCGGCCTCTTTGGCGGCCTTGGCCGCGGCGACCCTTTCCATGATGCGTTCCTTGCGTTTGCGCTCCTTTTCTTGGCGCTCATTCTCCTTGGCGCGCAAGAGTCGCGGATCCGCAGCCATGGCGCGCTCCACAAGGTCGCGCACACGCTGGATCTCCTCCTTTTTCTTCTTGCCGCGAATGATGTCGTTTTGCCGCTGCATCCAGCGACGCTCGTAGCGAGATCCGGCGCTCTCGAGATCGCCATCCTTGAACTCGTCGAACTTGCTGAACTCGCGCCACGAGCTAAAGTGCGTCCAGAAACGGTAGAACTGTTGAACCTTGGTGATGTTTGTGGACATGTCACCGAGCATCGGCACAGGCTTCTTGTTGGAGAAGCGTGCGTTGCGCTCAAAGACGGGGCCATACGCTTCAAAAAAGTCCTCGTCCTCTTCGAACTGGAGCGAGGCGGAGGGAATTCGATCGTCAAAGGCAAAGTTCGAGTCGTAGCCGCGCTTCTTGGCCGGGTTGCTCAAAATATCCCAGGCGCGCTGCACTTTGAGAAACATGGGTTCCTCCATGCTGCGATCGAGCTGGGCAGCCTCGGCCTTGGCCCGCTCTTCCTCGCTCAGTTTGTCGGGATGGTGAATGAGGATCGACTTTTGGTATGCCTTTTTGATCTGCTTGGCACTCGCGGCAAAGCCGAGATGCCCGATGCCCAGGATCTCGTACAGGTTTTCGTCCTCCTTGTCGTTCTTACTGGCCTCCAGCTCGCGCGCGGCGCGCTTGGCTTCCCATGCCGCCCGCAACTTGGCGTCCTCGTCTGCATCGGAGGGCCCGCCGTTTTCCGCCTCGCCATTGGCGCTCTGGTCCTCGGCGGCGTCCGCGCCGTCGTTGCCGCCCAGCATGCGTCTACAGTGCGCCTGGAACGCGTGGCCCGCGCGCTCCACGCGCTTCCCGACGGCGGCAGCGGCCGCCGCGACCACCACCGGCTCGGGCGCCGCCCAATCCGGCGCATCGCGCCCCGCCGCGTCCTCCAGCAGCAGCAGCACCGCCATCGTGCCAAGCCCCAAGCCCCAAGCCGCCTCCTGCGCCCCAAGCTCAAGCCGCTCGTCGCTGCCCGCCTGCACAGAGCGCACCGCGCCGCGCTCCATCCAGGTCTGCCGCGCCGCGCGAGGCGACCACCAGAACTGGGAACCAACCACCATCGATCGCCCCGCCCGCCTCGAGCGCAACGCAAATTCACTCCCGTGCTTAAGGGGGGGGGTGACGGACGACGCGAGCGTGGCTCTGGCACGCGGGTCTTCGACGGCTTCGAGAGCGGAAGGGTAGGGACGCCGCGGAGGGACGAGAGGTTGGAGATGCATGTGCACGAGTGCAGGAAAGAGGAACAGCCTGAGGATGTGATGTGGAAAGGCGAGCAGGTTTGGAGGCGAAAAGAGTGGAAAGAAAGAGACTACGGCAAACACTGGCATGTCACGATAACGTGGGAATCGTGGAGTTAGGATTCGCATTCCACTTCATTTCGTTTCAATTCATTTCGTTTCATTTCATTTCATTTCTGCAGGAAAGCTGGAGAGCAAGAGAAGCCAGTATTTGTAGCGAAACGTGACGGAACGGAAAGTTACTGAATGGCTGGACAAACAATGAACGTACTTGCGTAGCAAGATGTGCATTGCAAAATCGCGACCAGCAGCAGCTGCGAAAGTCTTCTTTTCTCAACTTCCTCATTTACATCGATACGTACGTACGATCGTAAAAATTTCAGAGCCCCACCTCAGCATCCCGCCCCCCGTCTCTCCCTCGTTCACCTGCATCCCTTCAACCTCCCCAAAACAACAAAACCTAGCAAAAATCCTCACGCCATGCGTCGCCGTCCACCCAGCTCGTCCTCCCGCCGCGCGCCCCTACATACAACTCCACACGCATGCAGCAGGCCGCCGTCGGCCGCATTCGGCTCTGGGTGTTCATTCCTGCGCCGTCGCGAGAGGTGCACGGTATCGCCATAGCCGTGTACGATAAGCGGCGCGGGAAGGGCGCGAGCAGAGCAGAGCAGCAGAGCAGAGCAGAGCCGCAACCTCAAGGCCGAGACCTACGCGCATCCGGAGATTCCGCACGAGCCCGCGCGCCACGATGCAGTTCGGAGGGTCGCCCAAGTGCCCCAAGTGCGGCAAGTCCGTCTTCTTCAACGAGCGCGTGCGCGCGCTGGGCGAGGACTGGTACGTTCACGCGGCGAGCGAGGGAGGGAGGGAGGGAGGGAGTCGGAGGCGCCGATCTCAGGCAGCGCGCGCCATCTCCGACCCCGCGCCTCGGCGCCGCGCACGCAGAGCGCGGGGAGGAGGAGGAGGAGGAGGAGGAGGGGGCGGCGCGGGCGCGATGGCCAGCCGCCGAGAGTGGGGGTGACGCGGAGTTTGTCTTGGGCGGGCTGCGAGAAGGAGCATGGGACACTAACGCGATGTGGACGTACTTTACACACCCCCCTGTGTGCGACACCGCAGGCACAAGACGTGCTTCGCGTGCACGAACTGCAAGAAGACGCTTCAGCTTGGCGCGCAAGCCGAGCATGACGACAAGCTCTATTGCAAGTCCTGCCACGGCAAGCTGTTGTAAGTTTTTGTTACCTGGCTTGTTTGGCGTGTCTGACGAGGAAAGAGGTGGCTCGAAAATGCTGACGCACGGCTTTCGAACATGCGAAGCGGCCCCAAGGGCATTGGCTTTGGCGGCGTTCTAGCCGACTCGGGCCTCAAGGGCGATGGCGAAGAGGTAGAGTATGCCCAGAGCGATGAGGGCCGCGCGTCTGAAGCTGCGACCAAGCGTCGTAGCTTCGTTCCGAGGCGCCTGTCGAACCGCTTTGGCGCGGCCTCGCGGCCGTCTCCGCGCGGCTTCTCTTCGGGCCCCGGCGCGAATGAATGCAACAAGTGCGGCAAGACGGTTGGCTTCGCGGAGCGTCTCACTGCGCTCGATGCTGTCTGGCACAAGGACTGTTTTCGCTGCAACGAGTGCAACAAGCGTCTCAACAAGGGCGACTTCGCCGACAGCGATGGCGTCGCCTACTGCAATCCGTAAGTTCCAGGTTTCGTGCGCAGTCTTCGCGCAAGTTTTTTTGTACGTATGAGCTTTTTCACTAACTACGTTTGCACAAACAAACAAACAAACATACAAACAATCAAACAAATCATCAAACAAACAGTTGTTATGGCAAGGTCTTTGGGCCCAAGGGTTATGGCTACGGCGGCACCATGGGCTTCAACGAGCCCGTCGATCAGGCCAAGTGAGCCCGTCAATGAATGAAGCGTCTCCGTGCATTGTCCTTCTTCCCTTGATTGTCTAACTCAGGTGATCCCAGGTCGCACGTCTCACTCATTCAAAGAACGAGCGAGCGAGACGTCTGCAATGTCGTAACTGGGTGAAATCCTTCCATTAAAATTCATAAGAAAATAAAGTCGTGTTTGTTCCATGGGAGCAAGAGGAAGGAAAGGGGTGTCCGTCTTGGGAGAACCAAAGTCATCGCTTTTAGAAAAAAGAATAACGGAGGACGATGGATGACCCGGGTCATACGATCATCTCCCGCTGCAAGCTGCAGCTGCGCTCACCCAGCGCAATGCACCTTCCCGACACATTTGGATGATAAAAAAAAAAAGAAGAACATGCTTGTCGGAAACCACAAGTAGGCCTACAACCCCCCTTGACTCCGAGCCTTCCTTCATGCGCAGGTTGACTTGAACCTAATGCAAAGAAGACCCATAGCCACATCCTCACCTAGGTTTCTATCACAAAGAACGGGAAGGAACGCAATCGAGGGCCGCTGCGCGCCCCTTACAAGTGGAAAGCGGCATCTGCAAGGGCGGCTCTCAAGAGAACAATGCAGCGGGCAAGGGCACAATGCGGCGCGCAAGTGGACAATGGCCCGCGGCGCAGACTCCATCAATCAATCGATGGCATCATCCTTCGAGGAGGAGGAGAGAGGGCAGGCGCGCCAGCAAAGACTGCAAAGAAAGCAACGCAGCGGCGACAGCGCGCGGCGAGAGGGCTTGCGCGCGGCGCAAGGCAGGGAGGAGACATGCTCGGGGCCGCGTGCAGCGCGTGGGCCCGCGCGGGCGCGCGGCGCGGCGCGGGAAGCGCGAGATGGGGCCTCGGCGGCACCGTGGCGGCGCAGACCACCGCCGCGACGCAGCAGCTGGCCAGCAGCGCCGCCCGCGCGCGGTGGGTGTCGACGAGCAAGGAGTTCCAGCGGAGCGGGAAGAAGGAGATCGCCTACATGAAGCAGGACAAGCCGCCCCTCGTGGTGCGCAAGCCCGTGCTCAACAGGTTCGGCCCTGCGGGAGGCGTCGGAGCGCCTGCCCCGCTCGCGCACGAGCGTAACTTGCCGGCCTCGCCCACCACAAAGCCGTACACTTGGGTTAAGCAGAAGGCACCGCACAAGGTGGCGGGCTCGCTCCTGCATCAGCTTAACACAGAGCGCATGCTCGAGCTCGAGAAGGAGCGCGACTTGCCCTTCTTCAGGTCTGGTGATGCCATCGAAATCGTGTACAAGGTCAGCACGCAGAGCGAGCGCTCGACGCGTGTGCGTGGCATGGTCCTGGGTATCCACCGCAACCGCCTCTCCACCTCCTTTCGCGTCCTGTGCACCATTGGTGGCACTCCCGTCGAGTTTATCATGCCTCTGTACTCGCCTCTCATTCAAGAGATTCGCGTCGTTGAAGAGGCCTTTCTGCATCGCGCTCGCAAGCGGGTGCGCCGCTCCAAGCTCTATTACGTGCGCGACTTGTCCATCGCCTCGTTCACCGTCAAGGACGGATCTGTCCGCAAGATGCGCAAGCGCATCGCGCTCAACAAGGACGACCGTCGCCGGGAGCGCCTCGAGCTTCTCGGTCTCGATCTGGACAATGACGAATCGTCCATCAAGGACATTCCATTAGAAGATGGCAAGGGCGCCGATGATGACAAGAAGTAGAAAAAGTGATTTAACCATTTTCCAACCTACGTTCGGGACGAAATTTGTTTCTTTTTCTTGCTGGCTCCGCAAAGTCGTGCTACGACCTTCATTTTGTCTTGATTGATTCTTCTTCGTCTTCTTCATTTTCCTGTTTTTGGTATGCTAAGACTTGAACATGAGATGGACGGAGGCTGGGCCTGGTAAGAGAGAAATGCGTTGCGCTTGGTCCAATGCAACAGTCTCCCGCGGCAGTCATGGCGCATGTGAGATTGTTCTCGTCGCAAAGATACTTGAAAAGCACAGCGCGAAGGCACGTTCGTTCGTCTTGATGTAATACATGCATTGCCTCTTGCAACACTTTACCCAGATATAATCCTTTACCTGCTTTCAAGGCCTCGCGCGATTTCGCCATCGTGTGCTCCCCTGAAATCGATTCCTGCGACCAGTCGGCGACGATCCCCGCAAGAGCTTTTGCTCGCAATATATGGTCTGCAGGAGGAAGATGTTTGCACAGCGCATTTGATTCTTCGACAATAGTCTTTAGATGTGGATCCGCAACGGGATTTACTTCGATCGCGGACGCATCCTTGCCTGCAGGACTGCTCAGGTCAGTCTGCAACTCTTTGCAAAAGAAGAAACCAGAGCGTATGCGCTCGTTCGCTCCTAACGATCGCTTGGTCGCGAAGCTTTGCGCACATTGAGACAAGATGCAGACATTCGGTATAGGCTTCATAAAAGGAAACGCGGTCTCGTGTTGAAGAATCATTGTGTAAAGTGCGCAAAAGACAGCAAAGCCTCCAGAGATCGCGGGAACTGTGAAATGCGCTTCTTCCATGCCTTCGCGCACCGCAACTTCAACGATGGAACTCTGTCCGTCTCGAAAGGTAAAAGAAATGCGAAGCATGCCTCCACATTCGAGTGGGCGAACCCAGCGGATCACAGCTTCTCCACCTTCCAATAGCATGTGATGTTGCAGCGTCGCCTGGTACTGACTGCAAAAGGAGGAATTGTCAGAGTGCTGATTTAGCGTTCCTCCTTGGCACTGTAGTACTGTCTGCGAGTCATTGTGCAAGACCTCAATGTACGAGAGACCTGGAAGAAGAGGAATTCTTGCTCCGGGCAAGCCTCTCCAGAGCATCGTGTCCCGGTCCGCATTATAGGCTTGAACCGTCCACGCTCTGCCTGTTTCCGGCCGCTGAACTCGATTTCCAAAAGAATCCCGCTCCTCGATAGAAACAGTTTGTTGCGCGTCAAGAAAAGAGCATACGCAAGACGCAACGTGAAGCGACCCCGGCGAGTTCGTTACCTTGTACGGGCTCTTGCCCACGTGAACACCCCCTAGACGAACCGACATATACATTTCACCGGCTTGAGTAGCGCCATAACTCACCATATAACGACCTTTGCCAATGTGCCGAACACGAATATCAGCGTCTGCAATGCGATGAGAGCAGGCTGCATCCTTCCACAGCCCAGCATGGATTTCAGGCGCGTCCGCTTCCGCACGGGGCGTGAATATTTTCCCTTCCTTCGACTTTAGCTGAATCTGAAATTCATTCTGACCACTTGCCCGACGAGACGCCACTGCCTTTGAGATTCCACCTCCCCAAATGATACTGGCTCGCGCACATGGTACGGTAGCTTCTACGGGGCGAGGATCAAAACGAAAAGTTCGAAGACCGGGATGTTTGAGTCGTGCTGCGGCAAAATGCCCTCCTCCTGCTGCAACGAAATTTACTTTGACACCTTGCGAAGCGAATTGGCTACGTACCAAAGGCTCACGAGCGGCACGGACATTTGTCCACTCATAAACGTTGCATGCATACGAGACGGCCACGACAGATCCTGATGACGTAATTACCGCCTGTCTCATGCTCGCTCCTTTGTCTCGCATTG
>KN805385.1:0-15000 GCA_000818945.1 Schizochytrium sp. CCTCC M209059 | reverse complement strand
AGCAGCTTGTGCTGAACTTTAAGGAACGTATGCAGCTGTGCCGTTCATTGATCGAGATTGAAGCCCAGAACATCGCCAACAACTCCGAAATGGAACTGCATCGTGTGGTCATTCAGCGGTGGGAAGACAGCGTTCAACGCAAAGCTGCCATTCAAGAGCGCCGCGATGCTCTAGCCGCAGCCGATTCGCGAGAGGAAGACGAAGAACTTTTGGGCCCTTCAAATGAAGTCGGTGGCGGCGGACAGGACAGCGAGGCTGACGATGAAGGCGAAGACTCTGCGGACGAGAGCAAGCGGGAGTCACGTAGACTTCGCAAACGCAAACGCGCCCGAAAAAAGATCCTCCAAGACCTCTCTATTGTCACTGAGCCGCCAAACGTACGTGCTGCGCGCATCGAGACGCAGCAGCTTCAGCGTGCTAACCAAAAGAACAGCCAGCTCAAGGCGGATATCGAAAGGCGTCTCGCCGAGAACGAAAAGGCCTCTGCCGCCCTGCGCACGCAAATGGAAACGCGCATTACGAGCGAGGAGCGTCGTGAGCTCATGGAGCTCGAGTACCGCATCGGCATGCTCGAGCTGGAAAACATGGAGCTCGAGCGTAGTCGCATGTTGCATCGCTGCTCTGTTCAATACAAGGATATGCTTATTCAGCGACTTTTGGACCAGCTCCAGGTACGTGATGATATCATAGAGGAGCAGCGCAAACTTCTCGAAGACAACGGTGTCGGAGAGTCCACCGTCGACGGCGCTTTGGAGGTTCACTTTTCCGACCTCGAATCTTTGCACATGCTCCAGTCGCTACCCACGGGAGCACCCATGGCGCCCGGAACGCCGACGCCGCGAAATGTTTCGCGACCCACCAGTGGATCCTTTCGACAGCGTGGGGTTGGTCAGCAGCACCTCCACCAGCAACACCTTCACCGTTCCCATGTCCACGCGAGCCAGCACTTGCCTCGCCAGGCGCAAGCATGTCAGCAGCGCTCAACCCACGGCGAGCAGAACGCAGTGCCTCGCCCCGCCGAGGGAATCCTTGATCGTGGAAACAACTCAGGACCGGGACTTGCTCGCATATCCGCATACGGCCTCCCCTCGCCGGTGACAGGTCGCCAAATGTTTCCCTTGCACCGACTTGAAGAGGAGCTCAAGCGAATCGAACTCAGCAACCCCTACGCTGCTGCAGGGCCTGCAAATAGCGCCCGGGACCGCTCGTCGGCTTCGGACGACCCCCGAGGCCATATTCCACGCATTGGGGTCTCATCGCTCGGGAGTGCCCGCAGCCACCAGAGCCGCGCTAGCGATGGAGGCAGTATCTCTTCAAGGGCCAAGCCACGGAGCAATAACGAAGTTCCAGAAGCGGTTTCCTCATCTTCGACTTCAGCAACAACAGCTCAGGCACCGAGCGGAATTCGGCGTCCTGGCCGGGCAAAGGTGAGCGTCGGCCTCAATGGGGGTCTGGATCGCGATAGACGTTCAAAGTCAAGCCGTCGGGCGGCGCTCGCGGGTCACCAAGCAGGACCCTATCACGTCAAGCGCTCTCATCCGTATCTACGGCAGAGCGCCCTTACAAAACGTGCGGAACGAGCCACACGTGGAAAGAGCAAAGCAAGAAATTCCGCTGCATCGTCAAGCAGCGCAGCCTCTTCTGGCGTTGTAGCGTCTGCCTCGTCAGAATTGCCCGCATCAATGCCCCTCGTCTCATCGGCAAGTGCCTCTGGAACAATGCTCCCGAGCAGTGGTCCAGGTCCCACGAAAGATTCGGTTTCTTCGACAAGTGCAATGCCTGCGTCGGAAGGCGGCGCTGAGGACCAGACCAAGCCGCTTGCCAGTGGGATGCCACCGGCAGGGCCTTCGCTTGGATCGAATGCAAGCGGTTTAGGTGGGGGCAATACTTCTGTCGCGGGGAAACAGCGAGGGCGAGTTTCGCACGGCACGCGGAGTCAGCAAGCACGCGCTCGTTTGAAGAAGACCAACACTTGGTTGAGCCGTCAACATGCCGCGGCTTCGGCTGCAGCCCAGGAAACATCCGCTACGGCGCCCACGACAACTACGAGTAGCGGGCACATTGGAAATAGCAGCGAGGCGTATTTTCCCGACGCAACCTCAGGACGTTTACAAGGCCCGATATCTCCAAACAGGACGATGATGCGCGTGAGCAAGTCGGAATCGCAGCCTGGGTTCAGCACCGCAGTCAACAACGACGATGTGCACCAATTCAGAACCCAGCAGCAGATGCCTTTAAAGCAATCCCCCCAGGTGCAGCAATATCCTCATCAGCAGCAGCACCAGCAACACCAGCTGAGTGACCGCATCTCGCACCCTCGCAATGGCAGGAGGCAACACAGAACACTGATTCACTCGCACGAAGACGAGAGCGGGATTGTTAGGAGTGCTGTGGGTCTTGGCGTCAAACATGTTGATTCGTCTGACGAAGTCGATCTCCCTGAGCGCCCGCCCAGTAGTCCCGTTCGGTCCACTTCATCCGTTTTGCCTTCTTTGCCCCCAATCAAGCTTTCCCAAAACCTTGGTGCGGCGAGCACTGGGACCTTGCGGAGTCCAGGTTCTTGCCGCGAGACGGAGGATTTTGAGGGCAAGTCTGCCGTCGTCGCCCCCGCGCCGCCGTCTTTTCCTAACCAGCAATCCTCCACGGAAGAGAGAACGGGAAATCCGAAGAACGTCTTGAGTAGACTGAATTCCAAGATTGCAAACGGCATGGCGCTCTTGGATCGGAGTGCAGGCGCAAACGAGTAGAGGAGGAGGAGGAGGAGGAGGAGGAAGCGGCGCTGGTGAGATGTCTTCCGGTGCAGGTCATGGACTTGGGTCCGAAGCTTTGGACTTTGAGGCATCCGGTGAGCCTAGCGTCGAGCTCGAGGAGTCTCCCACAGCACGTGAGGCGAGGCGCGCCGAGAAACGCGAAAAGAAGAAACTCGAGAAGCGCTGGGCAGAGCTCGTCTTTGTGCTTCGCAAACCAATCGACTCGAGCAAGGATTTCACCAATATTCGTAACACGGCTCAGCGGAGTCTTCGGTTCCTGGACCAGCTTGACCGCAAGGCGCACGAGCTCAATGTTCTTCGTGGTACTCTCTCGCGCATGCTTTTGCCATACAGTGAGGACACGGCCGCTGCAGATCAACGGGCGAACACGCCGGTGACCGGCGATTCCCCCCTTGATTCAGTGATGGATTTTGAGACGCGGCGACAGATGGTTGCAAGTGCCAATGATTTGCGGTCTCTGGTTCGCGTCAAGATTGCAGACGATGCTGATCTTGACCAGGCGCGGACCGCAGTTAGTGAGGTCCGCGCGTTTTTTGACAAGCTTGAGGCCTTTGCGGAAAAACGCAAATCTACACCATATGAAGTCTTTTGTTCCCTGCGTGCGCGCTGAGCTTCTCTCTTCCTTTACCCACAGGTCCCAAGCTCTTTTATTCTTTAGCAGAGAACGCATCTTTTGTACATTGTCTGAGTATACCCCTCTTGCCTTCTCGTGAGTATCCAAACCTCGCTGCACTGAGAGCTTTGTGTTATGAAGGAGAAGGACGTTCTTCAAGGCCGCCATGTGTCCCTTCTTTATCATCATCATCATCATCATCATCATCATCATCGACATTGGCTTCAGCGGACAGAGTGAGCTCACAGCTGCACGAGGGAAGAAAGACTTCAGTGTTGTTGGTGCGCGAAAAGACTGCCTGCATATCAAGTCGCCACACCGCATCGCCTTGAGCATTAGTAGACGTACGTAAACGCTTCACCCAACCACTTACGTGGTTTGCGTGGAGACGATCGATTTGTGTAGCTACCTGAAGAGGTCGCAGAGTTTCGAGAACGGAGGCATCCTCTTCAAGAGCAACCATGAGTTCTTTGTTTTCTGCAGAGGTCTCTTTCGCGCGAGCATTCCGGGTACGCTTTCGTCGTCGTTGCTCCTCCTCTCCATAGTCAGAATCAGAGTCAGAGTGACCGCCATCGCTCTCGCCAACCACTGTTGCCTCGACTGGCTTTGACAAAGACATTTGATTTCTCTTTCTTCGTTTTTGTAAACGTGCCTGCGCGCTTTTCGAAGAGGAGTAAGCAGAGACATCTGCAAGATGGCCCGGATCCACATTGATTTTTTTGGAGTCGAGAATATCCAGGTCCGCGGCTCTTTCTAGCGATGGCGGCGCAGGAGGCTCATCGGGCAAAAGGGCTGCTGCTTTGAATTGTAGCGGCCCATTTTCCTCGAGTTCACTCCACCTACCTTGCGCATACGCATTGGCCATAGAGGCATCAAGACCAAAAAAGCACGGACCTGAAGCGAGCATGCCATCCGCGTCTGGACCTGGCCATCTTTCGGCGGGGAATCCTGCGGGCGTAATAGCAAGTCGATCGTTCTCATTCACCACGGACACGTTGGAAGGGACTGTTATATCGCCACCGTATCCAATGAATTGAGGTGCTTTGGCCAGCAGTTCTCGCCAGCGCGTTTCGAGCTTGCGCGCAAGCTCCGGAGACCATCCCGGCATGCCCTTGACGCGATCGATCACATCGTTCACGACAAGATCTCTCAGCATGACCTGAACATGAAATGAAGTGCCAAGTATACCTCCTCTTCTCTCTCACCGCTGGCTGGGGCAGCAGTGAGGCAGCGACAGCAGCCGCGTCAAAGGTCTCGCAGCGAGCGCACGCGCGCGCGGCCCACGATCACGCTCTGCTTGTCGCCTTCCTTTTCAAAACGATCGAAAAAGATAGTTATACGCGGTTTCCATAAACCTCTGTAACGGAGATAAGATGCAGAGTGCTTGGCATCATAAACAGATCATCGAGCCGGTGGGGGTCGCCGAGCAGCCCAAAGCGGGCGAGCGCGGCGGCTTGGGTCTGTGAAGCCGTACGGCGCCTACGAAGGTCTCTCTCATATCGCCCCGTGTCATCTAATCGAGTGTCGCTTCGTCGATACTCGTCGTCGCTGCGTCTCGTGTTGACTAAGCTCGCGTCGAGTCGAGCTGAGTGAGGTTGGTTGGAATCGACGGAAGGGACGTTGCTGCTGTCTCGCTTCGCAGAGATGGCAAGCCTCCGCGCAAGACGCGCCGCCCAAGAGGACGAGGAAGGCGCCAGGATCCTGGATGGTGGCAGGTCAGCGTTCGATAATGATGAATTTACAGACGACGACGATGACGATGACAACGACGACGGCGACCGTGTAACAGAACACAAAGGGGCGGCGGAGGCTGAGTTTCTTCGCAGCCCGACGTCCAGGGCAGCGAGCCAAAATCAGTGGAAATGGCGCGGTCGAGCTTTGTTGGGGACTCTTGTGATTCTCATGCTGTTCGCTGTTAATTATCAACGCGAAGTGGTCGACGTTAAATCGTGGGTTGGCAGTGCCGAAAGTCCACGCGCGCCTTTCGATGCTGCAGACGAGATCCACGACAATTCCCGTGCTGATACAGGAGCTAGAGTTGGCGAAGGGCTTACTTCGTCTTCTGCGGGTGGCGAAGGGGATATTCGAAGACGATGCCCTGCCGGATCTAAGATCTCACTCATTTATCCACATGTGAACAAGGCCGGCGGGCGTACGGTCGAGGCCACTTTTGGCGCTCTCGAGGACCTTGCCAAGGATTCGCGCTTCAAGTCAGTCTCGATGGCACCAAGGTCCAAGACACACACCTTTTCGCTCTTTACGTACCATCGGACGTATCCCGCGCTTGCAAAACTCAAAGGCTGCAGTTCGTCACCAGGAAAAGCTGCCATGCAGTGCGAGAGCACGGGGCCAACTGAGTGTGTGCGATGGGCATTTACCTTGCGCGACCCTCTGAGCCGCATGCTTTCCTCGTTTTACACAATGACTGGACGTCGCGAACCTGACTTGAAGGGACGGCGCCCGATTAACAAGCGGTCGCCCGTTCAGGGGGGCACGGGTGCTTTTGGCGACTCGCACTTCTACTGCAAGCCTGGTTCGCGTGCGGCAGCAGAAATGCAGCGCGCCGACTTTACAATCGAAGAGTGGACAAGACTATCGGACGAGGAGCGCGAGGCATGCTCTTTTGCTTTCAATATCCATACCAAATATCTTGCGCCGATCGAGAGTGGAGGACCGGAAGCCCAGCTCGCGACCGCAAAGGAACGTCTGGAGCAGATGGCATGGTTTGGCATCCTCGAACATTGGACCGAGTCGCTGCAGCTCTTCTCCTATGTGCTTGGCACAGACCTGGTGCACTATGCAACAACGTTTAATCTCAACAAGTATGACAAGAGCCTGAGCCCTCACGCACGTGCCGTGCTCGAGAAACACAACGCGCTCGATATCGAGCTGTACAAGTTTGCCGTAGACCTCTTTGAGCGTCGCATTGCGCGCATGCGACACGACAGGCTTGACCCGTTTTTCAAGCCGTACACCTTTACTTGCGACAAGGATACAATCTGTTGGAATAAGAACTCTGAGGAGGCTCCATGGCCTCTCGATGTCACTCCCGAGAACCTGGCCAAGCATTTCTCGAGTGTGGGCGAGGCCAAGGAGATGCAACTTTGCACGGCAAAGCGAGGTTGCTGGCGCGATGACGTGGAGGCACCCTTCCATGAGCATGCCGAGCAAACGGTGCCGACAGAGCAAGAGGCTGCTGAGGTTGCTGCCAATGTTCCCGCGCCGGGCTCTTCGACGGCGGAGGCCCTCGAGTCGGAGACCTGTCTTGCGAGCGTGCTGATTTTAGGCGCGCGCAAGGGCGGGACCACCTCGCTGTACACGTACTTGAGTGCGCATCCACGGTTTTACGGCGTGAAGCTTGAAGGTGGGCCTACGGACGGCGAGCTCCGCGTGTTGGAAAGGTTTAGACCGGGCCGAAACAACGCTGGTCCGCCTCCAGCCCGAGTCCGTCAAAAATATAATCAAGCCTTTGTGGATGAACTTGCGTCTAGTTTCGCGACGCCTGAAGCAGGATCTGCGAGCAGCGATGCAGACAGCGACGCCGTGACAGCGCCATGGCTCAAGGAGATTCTACGAGGTGAGGCCTTGACCGGAGAGAGCTCGGTGGCAAATGGTCCGGGATGCCTCGTGCCTCGCATGGTGGCAGCAGCGTGCGGTGTAAACCCGCGCATGCGTTTGGTATATCTGGTCCGAAATCCGGTGTCGCGCATCGTTTCAAACATTAAGATGCGACATCGTTTATTGCCCAAAAAGTACACGGAGTCGTTAGAGACGAGCGTGCTGGGTGACCTCCATACGGTGCAAGGCTTGATGCCGAACGAGCCAGAGTGGTGGAAGCGGGATAACATCCCGTGTCTCTTTCGGCTTGACGTGCAGAACACGGTCTGGTCCAGCATGTACATTGTGCACCTTTCGCGCTGGCAGCAGATCTTCCCCAAGGAGCAGCTGCTCGTTCTCAAGAGCGAAGACATGTTTACGAACCCAGCGGCGACACTTCGCAAAACGCTTGCCTTTGTCGGCCTCGACTCCTCTGTCATGGATATCGAGACTGTGGTGTCAGAGTCCTTCAACGCTGCGCCCGAGCAAAGCTCCGCTTCGGTGTCTCAGATTGACATGCCTCTGAGCGACGAGGTCACAGCCGAGCTGCAGAGTTTCTTCGTCCCATTCAACGAGGCGCTCCAAGCAGAGTTCGGTATTGACGTTTCAACGTGGAACTGATCAGCTACCAAACCAACTTATATTGTTATCGATCTTTTTTCCTCCGCCTTTTCTTGCTGCTGCTGCTGCTGCTGCTGCTGCTGCCCCCTCTCCCCTTTATTTTGTCACGATGGCTACTTTCATAGCACTTGTTCACGTCTTGCGCTCTCGATCAGTTTTCCCAGTCTTCCGCTATCTCTCTCTCTCACTGTAGCTATTCCCGCCGTCCGCGTACCTGTCGCTGCTGCCGCTGCTGTTGCTCGCCCTTCCCGCTCTGGCCCCAATCGTTCCCATCGATCTCGCCGCAGCGCAGTAGTATAGCATTATCAAATCCACAGCGCCAACCCCGCCGCTGCCGCGAGCAAGCAAGCAACTGCAAACAAGCAAGCAAGCAAGCAACTGCAAACAAGCAAGCAAGCAAGCAACTGCAAACAAGCAAGCAAGCAAGCAACTGCAAACAAGCAAGCAAGCAAGCAACTGCAAACAAGCAAGCAAGCAAGCAACTGCAAACAAGCAAGCAAGCAAGCAACTGCAAACAAGCAAGCAAGCAAGCAACTGCAAACAAGCAAGCAAGCAAGCAACTGCAAACAAGCAAGCAAGCAAGCAACTGCAAACAAGCAAGCAAGCAGAGGAGCGGCGGCGGGAGCGGGGCTGGCGCGGCGCGGCGGCGGGAATGGCGCGGCGGCGCGAGAGAGCCGACGATGATGCGCTCGACGAGCACGACGACGGCGAGGAGGAGACGCGCGGGCTGGTGAGCGCGCAGCTGGGCGGGAGCGTGCAGCAGAACCAGGCCCAGCGGGAAGACCTGCAGCGGGAGTGGTTCCGCCGGGCGCTCAAGGTGACCGCCGTGCTGGCGAGCGTGCTCGTCCTCGTCGGTCTCGTGCACGTTGGCTCTGGCGAGAGCGCGCCCGCCAAGGGCCTGCCGGCTGCACAGGCGTCTGGGTCGCTGCAGAGCTCCCATGACCTGACAGTCATCATTCGCGGCGATACTTCGGGGGGCAGCTCGGACAGCGGCGCGGACGACTACTCCGTGCACGGTGGTGGTCCCGACGGTGACGACGAAGCATCGCAAGACGCTTATGACGATGCTGATGCCGATGCCGATGCGGATGTGGATGTGGACATCATCAAAAACAACCGCTGTCCTGCTGGGTCTAAGATTATCTTCATCTACCCAGAGGTCGTCAACTCCGGCGAGAACACCTTTGAAGCAAGCTTTGGTGACTTGGATGATCTGGTGAACGACCCTAGGTATGCCGAGGTGTCCACTGCGCGACGATCAGCAAAGCACACCTTTGCAATTCTCGCGCAGCAGCGAACCTACACCTCGATTGCTAGTGAGCTCGGATGTGCACCTGGGGCTGATGGAATTGCAAGCTCGTGCGAAAGCACCAAACCCAAGACTTGCGTGAGGTGGAGCTTTTTGCTTCGTGACCCGGTGACCCGCCTCGTTTCCGCATTCAACCTCGCCAGTGCGAGTCAGACATCCCTGAAGAGTGGGCGTCTTCTCGACGGTAGCGCAGGGGTCGGCAACGCTCTCTTTGATTGCGCACCTGGGTCGGCAGCGGCCCTCTTGATGCAGCAGGAGGGGACCACGGTTGAAGACTGGGCCAACCTGGACGAGGAAGAGCGGGACGCTTGCTCGTCCTCCTTTAACGTCTTTACCAGGATGCTTGCTCCCGAGGTCGGCGACGACCCGGACGCGCAGCTGACGCTTGCGAAACAGCGCCTGGCGAAGATGGCCTGGTTCGGAATTTACGAGAAATGGACTGTGTCTTTGCAACTTTTATCCTTTGCACTTCATGCAGATGTTCAGCACTATGTAGCTGCTAGCAATCCGAACGAGCGTATCGACACACTTAGTGCGCATGCTCGCGAAGTACTCGAGGCGCACAACGCGATGGACGTGAACCTCTACGCTTTTGCTCTGGACTTGCTGCTTCGCCGCGGTTCGACAATGCGGGGTGCTATTCATGATCCGGCGTATATTCCTTTCAAGTTCAACTGCGACGCTGAAAAGGTCTGTTGGACACACACGCCTGGCCAGACAATGCCGACACCTTTTGAACAACTCAAGCAAGGTCTCCTCTCCTACTTTCCCAAAAGTTCGGCGGCTGCGGCGGCGTCTACCGCTGCGAACGCGAGCACGGCTGTTGATGTTCCCGACTTGTGCCTTGCCAAGCAAGGCTGCTGGCGCGAAGACCTGCAGGAGCGCAAGTCTCACATTGATGAACCCAAGCCGCGGGTGGACGTGAAGGACGGAAATGTGTTGGAAAAGGCGCGGAACTTTGACACATGTCTTGCATCTGTTCTGGTCTTGGGAGCCCGCAAGGGCGGTACCACTTCTTTGTATTCGTACCTCAGCGCGCATCCTCGCTTCTACGGCGTGAATCTCAAAGACGGCCCCTCCGATGGCGAACTCTTGTTTCTGGAGCACCTGAAGCTCTCCAAGCTCACAGAGCCGCAGAGCGTGCGCCAATCGTACAACAAAGCAATGGTTTTGAGTCTCAATCGCTTTCAGTCCAAAGCAACTGCGTCGGGTGGCAAAGACATCCAGCACGGGCTCGTGGATATCATGAATGGTGATGCGCTGACGGGTGAAAGCTCCGTGGGGAACGGTCCGAGCTGCCTTGTCCCGCGTTTCGTCGCTTCTGCGTGCGGCGTCCACCCGCGCATGCGCTTCGTGTACTTGGTTCGCAACCCCATCGAGCGACTCATCTCGAATCATAAAATGCGCAAGCGTATTAATCCGAAGAGGTTCCCGATGGCCGTAGAGCAATATGCAGTTCGCGACCTTCACAGTATGCAGAAGCAGATTCCGAGCGATGCCAACTGGTTCAAGAAGGACAAGGTTCCTTGCCTATACAAGCATGACATTGGTAATTCCGTGTGGTCGGGCATGTACATTGTACATCTTAGGCGATGGCTGCAATACTTTCCTAGGGAGCAATTTCTGGTGATCAAGAGCGAAGACATGTTTGCAAACCCAGGCCCGGTCCTTAAAAAGGTGCTCGGGTTTATCGATCTCGATCCGAGTCAGATTGACATCGACAAGACAGTTGGAAAGGTTTACAACTCAGCCCCTTCTGACCTAATGGGAAAGGATGCACCGCTTGACATTACGGTGGAGACGCGCGCTGAGCTGCAGAGCTTTTATGCAGCTTACAACTTGGCCTTGGCTGAAACTTTTGGCATCGATGTCTCGGACTGGAACTAGATTTTTGCCCAGAGAGGCATTTTCGAGCGCGTGCTCTACAACGCTGAGATGCGCCTTTTAGTGAAATAATCAATATCTCTTTTCCATGCTGTTTAGTCTTTGTTTCATTTCATTTTCAGCAATGACAGAACATAGCAGGGCATTCTGGCCACTTTCAACAAGATGGTGGAAAGTGGATTGAGTGACTGTGAACAGCAAGGCAATGGGGCCAACTAGCGTTATATAGATCGGCGCAACTCGAGCGGAAAGACTGAATAATTTTGTTTTTACAGATCGGCGCCACGCGAGCGGTTAGACAACATTTATAGGGAGGTGGGGGGGCCTGGTCGGTCGAGATTCAAATCAAAAGAGACAGCGGGGTCGTCGTCGTCGTCGCCGCCGCCGCGGGGCTAAGGAAGATTCCGCGATCTGAAAACAAAACGGAACAAAACATTATCTTTAATCTCGCCAAAATATATTTTCGGTCTCACCCGAATTTTCTGGTTCGCTTTTTCAAGCGGCGAAACGAGGTGCGCTCGGATCAACGCCGCTCCTCCTTTGCGCTGGCCCGGTCTTTGAGGTCTTCGCCGGTGCAGAAGCTGTCTCCAGCGGCCGCGTGCGACTTCGACTCGATCGTGTTTCCACCTCCTTTGCCGGCGCTGACGCCGGGGAACTGCGCGATACCACCGCGTCGCGAGGGCTGTCTCTTGGTGATTTTGTTCGTCTTGCTCTCGTGCAGCGCGGCGCCGGACTCCGACCGGTGGAAGATCCAGTAGAGCTCATGCATCTCGCTCCGGAACTCGTCCGGGTCGGAAGACTCGTGCGCCTTCTCTAGATCGATTAGCTTCGCGCCGCGCTCCGGGGGGATGACAATGTTGCGATCTGCCAGGTCCCCGTGGACGACGCCGAGCCGGTGGATGGTCGACAGAGCCGCGTGGGCAGACTCGAAATTGGCGTCCAGGATGTCCAGCTGTTCGCGCCGGTCCTTCGCGCGGGTCAACAGGCTCCTTAGAGAGTCGCCCTCGTCGATGACGGCCAAGATGAAAGGTAGCGTCGCCCACGGCCCGGCGTAGATGAGGAAGGGCACCGCGAAGCCCTGCGCCTCGTGCAAAGGTCCCGTGTACATGCGCCGTTCGTTCTCCATCGCCGCCCGGGCGGCGTCGTTTCGCGCCGGGTTGTTGGGCGCAATATCGTAGACCCAGCGCTTGAAGATCATCTCGAGGCCGGCCGAGTTGCAGCGGTCCACGATCGTGCGGTCCGAGCGGCCCAGGCTGACACAGTCCTGCGGCCTCGGGATGCAGAAGTCGCCCGCTGCGAGGGGCAAGAGGTCTCGCAAACTTTGCAACGCATCGCGGGCTTCGCGACTCGCCTCGTCATTGATTGAACCTTGTGAGGGAGAAAAGCTCATGACAAATTCCGCGAAATTGTCAGAAATGCCCCGGGCGATGTTCTGCGAGTCCTCGCTCAAGTCGCTTCCGGCGAGAATATCCGCAAAATTTCTCGTCGAACCGGTACTGGAGCTCTTCATCGCCTCGTACAGAGAGCCATCATCTTTCGCGAGGCCCATGCCCGTCGGCCTCTAGTGATTGCTACTGAGTCGAGCGGGTTGCGGAACCCAACGAGTCTGTCTCTTTTCCCGGGTACGTGATGGCGACCCGTTTTCATTACAGCGCGTTCTCCGTGGCGTGTCACGCCGTTCACAAGGCCCAGACCAAAATAATCACATATTTTTGCTTTACAGATCGGCGCCACGCGGTCGGAGACCCGCTCGCGAAACGTCATAAGAAATAGATTTGTAAACTCTGCAGCACTGAGCCGAGCCGAGCCGAGCCGATAATGAAGGACACATAGCTTCTAAGGTGCCTCAATGTGTGTGAGTCTCTTTCTCTCTCTCTCTCTCTCTCTTCCTTTTTAAAAAGAAAAAAATTACAAAAAGAAGCAAACAACTGTAACCTGGTCGAGATGCCGGGCCAAGCCATGCCGTGGGGGTTTGATACTCTTTTTTCTTCTTTTTCTTCTTCCTCTTCCTCTTCTTTCACGCAACAAAGTAATGCCTTGCTTCATATTCCAGGGTGCAGAACCGCATCATTTTGTTGGATCGTCGAGTGCCTTGAGGTTCTGACCAGCTGCAACGTTGACGGTGGACCCGGAAATCTCCTCGAGCTCACTGTTGAAAACGTGTTCTTGCCCCAAACGATCGAGCACGGTCATTTCCCTGATACTCCCCCGTAACGACCCACGTTGGGAGCCTTGTTGACCCTCTGTGGGTGTCTGGCCAGCGGCCGAAACAATAAAGTTGAGCGTAATGCCGAGCATAAGGCCAACATATTGGCTCCGATTAAGCCTGTTGACGAAGAGTAGCGTAAAAAAGCCAAATACGAAGCCAAAGGAGAAGGCGATGAAAAAACCGGACACCCAGCCCCCCTCTTGCTCGGACGGCTGGTCCTGCGTTGCTGCACGGCGTCGGCGAGAGCGGCGACGGCGTTGCTGACGAAGAGTATCCGGCAGGCTTCCAGCGAAGGCGCCACCGAGGAAACCGTGACGAAATTCTGTTGTATTTACATTGCCTGCGTCGTCGATGTCGATGGCACCTCCGCGCTCGAGGATCTCTGCGATGCGCCGGTCTTCGTCAAAGAGAGCCTCCATGTCGAGAGGCACAGTTTGGCCTTCAGGATTATTTCCCTGGCCTTCGAGACCGGTATTTTCTGAAATCACACAGTGCACGACGCCTTCCTGCGGTACGCTTGTGGCTAGCACGGCATCGTCCTCCATGACAAAGCCGAGCCGGATGAAGCGTACGCGGCGATCGCGAGCGGCTTCACGCAATTCCCCGCGCACAAGCACTCGACGCAAGTCTGCGACCGTGGTGGTCGGAGACACTTGTACATCGAGCGTCTTGTCGAGTGTCTTGACCACAATCTTGGTCGTGATCGCTGGTGCCACCGCCGCGGCAGCCGCCCGAGCCTCAGCGGTGCCGGTGTCGTCGTCGTCGACCGTCATGGTGGAGTCCGGCACCTCTGCCTTTTTGTGTTGTTTTCCCTCGCTGGGCGCTTATTTGCGCCGGTAAGCGAAGAGCGGCGCGCGGCTCGCGTCAGGCGGGCAAGCACGTGAGCGGGCCGCGCAGCGCGCGTAAGCGTGCGCGTGCGCAAGCGCAAGCGCTAGTGATTCCGCGTCTGCTTCAGCAAGGTTCGTCCGCGCGTTAGGCTGTCACCGTAACACCGGCCATTTCACTCACTGCCTTTGCTACTTCTACGACTACAATTCGAGTAGAATAAGCAAACACAAACGCAAACGAGGAGAGACAAGTAATAATTTGGCCAAGATCAAGCAGCGGAGCAGGAGCAATCGGATCAAGCACCTACACACCATAACTATGAGACACCAAAGGAAAAAAAAAACAAGGAAAAATGGGCGACACAAACCGATTGGCTCAGTGGTTATTGAATGCAAATCAGAAAATTAGTCGCTGTCCTCATCAGAGTCCTCGTCCTCCTCGACCTCCTCTTCTTTCAACTGGCCGGCAATGCGATCAAGATCCTGCTGGCCAATGCGGGTGATGATGCGGCCCTTGCCGTCCTTCTCGAGCACCTTGATGAGCTCCAGCTGGATAAGGATGTGGCGGATGAGGCCGCTGGCAGCCTTGTGGTAGTGCTCGGTCTTGACACCGCGGCGCTCGCGGCTACCGTACCATTTGCAGAGGGCACCGATACCGGCGTGGGGGCGCATGTAGATCCGGCGGGCGATAGAGGCCGCGCGGATGTAGTACCAGTCCGGGCTGTAGGGAGCGAGCTCCTTCTGGGTGCCGGTCTTGACGACGTCGACCCACTTGGGGATCTCCATCTTGCCCTGGCGCTTCAGGTGCTGGGCATACTTCTCAATAAAGGCCTGGGCAGGCACATCCTTCACGGTGGTACCGGAGGGCTCCGTCATGGTTTCCACAAGAGCTACTGTGCGTAACAAACATCTCGCTGTTAGTCTCTTTCGTCCGTCGTGTCTTTGTCTTTCTCTGCACTCCTTTTCTCCTTCCCACGATCCACTCCAAAGGACTTTATGCACGCAGAGCACAAGCAAGAGCAAGAGCAGAGCAAAGGGCTCATCTTGTCGAAAAAAAGCAAGACCCGGATCTCCTCCACGCGCATTTTCTCGAACGCGCACGTGATCTTCTACGTCTTCTTCTCCTCCGTCTCCGCTGCTGCTGCTTCTCCTCCTCCTCCCCCTCCCGC
>KN805384.1:668660-688918 GCA_000818945.1 Schizochytrium sp. CCTCC M209059 | reverse complement strand
TCCATGAGCAGCAAGAACGGGACTGCGCGCGTATCCGCGATGTGTGAACTCTCTTGAGCAAGTGAACGTAACGGCGAGCGAGGAAGCTTTTAGAGCTCGAGTCGCGGCCACCTTGGAATTCAAGCGAGCAAGACTGAAAGCCTTTACAGCGATCAGTGTGCTAAGTGGGGACAAACTACAGACTCACGGCAGTGAACATCTCCTAGCTGACAAACCTCCACAAGGGCCCGTCCTCCTCACTAGTTCCACTGAACACCACTTATCCAAGTCTCGGACCTGGTACCCGAGACAAAGCAGTTCCTTTACTAGCAGACCCGAATCGTCCGTAGCCAATCACCGCTAACCAGAATCCATTTTACAGTCCATTCCTCAATACACGGGCTCGGAGCCTTTACTGTCCAGATTGTGCGACAAAACACTCGAGGTGAATGATGGCGCTCGAGCAAGATAATGCTCAAATGGCGCGCAAGAGCATCGAAGGCAGATGCCAAAGTACGAAATCGATGACAATGCTGCCTCGTACACCAACGATCACGCGACGCCTGAGTGGAATGATTTTGGCTTGGAATCAAATAGATTGCCAAAGTACGCTTGGAATGCCTGGGGAATTTCGCTTCTGCTGAGATGAATTTGTCTGGCGGTAAAGATCGATGTTGCCCTCACCTTAAATGTCGTCTCGAGGATGTGTTGGTGAAGAGCTCGATGATCATAAATCTTTGGCCGTGCTCGTTCGTGCTCTGAGCGATGTATAGTTTTGCCTCAATGTCGCACGAACTAGTGGCTATTGAGACTTGATGATCGTTGGCACAGCAAGTCTACAAGAGACTTCCCATGGGTGCGAAGTTGACTTCGCCACTTCTGTGGCGCTGCTGTGTCTGCTCACGTCATTTCCATGTCCCCCAAGAAATGTGTTACGAGGGTAACATAGTGTGCTTCAAGTGTCACTTGTATCTTGCAGAGTCATGTGATTAAACTTTGTGTCAATTCAGGGCATGACTTGATGATTTTCCTTCATGTTCGTCACGCTGCAAAAATGGCTTGACGCGCAGCAAGATTGTTTCGTTGGTGTTTTGGCTGCGGTCGCTGCAACATACGAGAGTGTGTGGGTACTTGTGTTCATCTTCAAGGCTTCGGCAAGTGTTTCAGCGGCGTCATCTCCAAAGTCTCTGTGCCATCTTTTTCTGTGCACGCGCACGAATTGTCAGTCGGCGTGGCAGTTCCGCGACTGCGCTCTCACTGCGACTTGCTCAATCTTTGTACCACCCCCTTCCATCTCTGCGACCGCCGCGGCGGCATCGTCCACCCAGATTTCGCGCTCCATTGTCGTTTGCAGCGGTCGGCGAGAAGTACCTATGCCTTCGTCTCCTCTTCCCAGAATCGCGGCGAACATCGTCTTACACAGCGCAGCTATATAATGTCCAAAATCAATTTTCCCTCCAATTCGATCATACCACGTGGGCAACTGCGAAGTCCTGGTGTTGAATGTTTTTACTTGCATTATTTTTTTTATTTTTTACCGGACTTGCGTTTTGCTGTCCCGCGGAGCTTGTTGGGTTGTAAAACTTGGAAAAGCAAATTGTAGCTTGCAGACCGAGCGCTCCGGCTTTTAGATGGCCTCTGCGAGGCTTCGCACGATGATAAGGAGTTGCGATACGTGGCATTGCAGAAGACTTGAAGCTAGAGCTGGGAAGATCAAACTGGGTGTGTGGTGGTATTGTAACAAAAATCAAACGTAGCACTCGGCGGACTTCTTGCCTCGAATAAGCGAATGAGCTAGAGATTTTGGCAAAGGTCAAATTCCCTTCGTTGATTAGATTTTGCGTAAGTGATCCTTGAAGGTCAATGATTTTCGGCCCTCTCGCTGTCAGATCTGGGCAATCTTTGTTTGAGACCCTGAGCCCTGTTGTCAAGCGGCTCTTGTGCGTGCATGCTTATTCTGGCTTCTCCCTTCGTACGGCGTGGAACAAGTCGAAAGTGACGTAGAAATAAAGAGGATGCTCATTCACTGCAGCCGCGCCATGACGGACCGTACGGCCCACGCGCGCATTCGCGGGACACACGCCAATGATTAACGTTTTTCAAATGCCCCGCGCGCCGCACGCCACACGCGGATAGCTGAAAGCGCACGGGCTCTCCATCGCGCTTGTGACTTTCTTTTCCTACTGTCAGACTGCAAAACGAAATTCTTGCGCTCGCCGTCAAGGTGCTTTGCTTGCGCAACGCATTCTGCGCAACGCAAATTGCGAGTTACTGTTGTACGACGCATATGACACCAGGTAGTGAATGGGGACCCATCTCGTTGTCTGGCAGCTGCAAATACGCGTTGGCCCGGCCGAGCGGCCGCTTGCGCAGAATATCAGGACCCTGAAGCGACCCGCCCGACTGTCACCTGAGGTCGCGGACGCGCGCTCCATGAGCAGCAAGAACGGAACTGCGCGCGTATCCGCGATGTGTGAACTCTCTTGAGCAAGTAAACGTAACGGCGAGCGAGGAAGCTTTTAGAGCTCCAGTCGCCGCCACCGTGGAATTCAAGCGAGCAAGACTGACATCGTCTCCTTGGCAATTGCCTTTTCTGCAACTGGCACGGCGCAGTTGCTCATCGAGCGCGGCGCAAAGCTTGACCTGCAGACCAAAGGTGGATGGACCGTGCTCATGTTCGCGTGCCGCTACGACCAGCCCGACACGGCGCAGTTGCTCATCCAGCGCGGCGCAAAGCTTGACCTGCAGGACAACGAGGGATGGACCGCGCTCATGTTCGCGTGCCGCCACGACCAGCCCGACACGGCCCAGTCGCTCATCCAGTGCGGCGCAAAGCTTGACCTGCAGGCCAACGAGGGATGGACCGCGCTCATGCTGGCATGTCAGCCGCCATTTGAATCGCATCACACGGCGGCGGGTCTTCTGCGCAGCCTGAAGCTCTGCTACGCAGCGGGCGCCGATCTGAATATGAAATTGAATAACCGGTGGGACGCGCTGGCGCTGGCCAAGGAGCTTGATCGCGGCGATGCCGTCGCGTTCCTGGAGTTCGCGACAGCGTCGGAGGTGGCGGGGCTCCTGCTGGGCGAGCTGCGGCAGCCGCGGAGCCTCGTGGTGGCCTTTTACGAGGAGGACCTGCTCACCAAGAGGGACTGCTCGGTGCTGCAAGACCTGGACCTCGAAGGGATGGGCGTGACCTCGTCGCTGAAGCGACGCAGAATTCTGAACGAGTTCAACCCGAACGCTGCCCAGGTGCCGCGCGCGTCGCTGCCCAGGCGCGCGTCGCGACGGGTGGTCCGCGCGGCGCGGCGCCTTTCAGGCAATCATCAGTACGATGCTTTTCTCACGCACGATTGGGGCGAGGACGGCGCGAACCACGAGGTTGTGAGCTCGGTGAACGCGAGGCTCCAGCGTGCGGGCAAGGTCACGTGGTTTGACGAGGAGCGTCTCTCGGGCGATATTGTCCTGCAAATCATCCAAGGCATTGAGAACTCGCGCAAAGTGGTGGTCTTCATCACGGAGCGATACATGCACAAGCTGCGGACTGGCGGTAACGACTTCTGCAAGAGTGAGTTCATGGCGGCTGTTCGCATCCACACCCCCGCGAAGATGATTGCCGTCGTCCTGGAACCGGCGATGCTCGATACGTCGTTGTGGCTAGGGCCGCTGCAGTTTCATCTCGGTGGCTACCTTTACATCGACTTTACAACGCCGGCCAAGCGCGAGGAGAACTTTTCTGTCCTGCTGGATCGCATGAATGCCTGAGCCTGATGTGTTGCGTGGAAGCGAATCTCACTTGACGCAAAGGCTATCGTGAAAATTAAGACCCGCCTTGCAGTTGGTCGCAATGAAATGTTATGTTATGTTTGTTCTTTTTATCTCTGGTTGCAACGAGCAAAGGTCAACAAGGCAAGCGACGATGGATGCGATATCGTGAAGAGGTCACAGCACTTTCCGCGAAGAGCGGTCTTTCTTTCCCGAACGAAAACAGCGATAGCGCTAAAGAGGCCAATGAGCATTGGGAAAAGCGGGTTCATGGACCGCAGCTGTGAAACCGAATCAAGCGGGCCGAATGCCATCCCGGCTTCCAAAAAAAAAATTGCAAATGCAGAGCAGCTTGGCAGAACGAAGTGCAAGTCCCGCTTCTTGTATCATCGCGTTCCGGGACGTCGATCTTGGTATTCAGATGATAGATGTCATGCAGATGCGCATTTTTACACCTCGGATGAAAACTTTCTGGTGATGATTTCACGTCTCGTACTTCAACAACCCTCGGTATGTCTTCTCTCTCTTCTACGCCCATTCTTGAGACGTAGGCATGTATGCTTATGAGCACGCGTTTCTCCGTAAGCACTACATTTGATCATACCACGTGGGCAACTCCTCATCTCATTCGCACTGATCAGAAAAGTTACGTAGGGCCGGGTTAGTAGTGTGATAGGTTAGGTTAGGGGACTGCACGCGAAATCCCGGTGTTGAATGTTAATTTTTTGCATTTTTTTTTGCATTATTTTCTTTCTCCCAGGAATTGCGTTTTGCTCTCCCGCTGAGCTTGTTGGGCTGTAAAACTTGGAGAAGCAAATGTATGCTAGCATACAGACTGGGCGCTTCGGCTTTTAGATGAGCTCTGCGAGTTTCCGGACGATGATGAGGACTTGCAATACATTGCGTGAAAATGGCAATTTTGAAGCTAGAGAAAAGAGTATGTTGGGAGGACCAAACTGGGTGCGGTTGACAAAACAAACATAAGACCGTGCAGACCTTCTGCTGCGAATGAGAGAATCTACTATAGATTACGGTAAAGGTCTTAAAGAGTTTGCGCATCTGGTGCTTGAAGCTCTATGATTTTCGTGCCTGCTGCTGACAGGTTTAGACAGTCTTTTCTTATCGCCACAAACCCTGCTATTCAAGCTGCTCTCGTGCGTGCATACTTGCGCTGGCTTCCCTCTTCGTGCGGCGTCGAAGACGTTAGAAGTAATGTGGAAAAGAGGGTGCCTACTCACTGCAGACGCGCCACACGCGGGCATTCTCGAGACACGTGCCTACGATTCACCTTATTCAAATACGCCGTGCGCCGCACGCCGCGCGCAGACAGCTGAAAGTGCACGTGTCTTCAGTCGCGCTGCTTTTCCTCACTGCCAGGCTGCAAAACGAAGTTTTTGCACTCACTGCCAGGAAGTTTGTCTGCGCAACGCAAATTGCGAGCTTAAAGCCTCGGATCGACCTCAGAAGAGGCTGGAAATCCATCACTTTGCCGTCAATCACAGTCACCCACAAAAGAAATGAATATTTCGCAATTCTTTATTTCTTACGACTCACCATTCTGCGCAATTCCAGCCTCATCGAGCTCCCCTGGCTTCCTCTAAGCGCCCTGAATTTTGACCACTTTCGCTATTGGAAAATTCGTCTTTCTCGCCTTACAAGCAAGCCCACCTCCGCGTCGATCTGGCGTCCCTTGCCATCTCTGTATCTGTTGAGCCTCGGTTTCACCCTGCGCGCCTTCACTCGTGCGATCTCGTGGTCTTTAGCCGCCGCGGCCGCGCGCTCCGCAGCCCTCTCCCTCTCGCCACCGCCCGCCACACGGGCAAGGAAAAGAAAAATCCTTGTCGATGCTCAGCTTGCTCTCCTTTTTTTTGTTTTTTAAAGTCACGCCAATTTTTTTATTGTTTTTTTTTATTCTTTTGGACCGACCGACCGGGGCTGAGCAACGCAGAGACCTTTCACAGGCCGCGCGACGGATGCCCGAGCAACGAGACTGCCCGACACCGACCGCGTAGGGCGCGTTCAGCATGCTGCGCGCGCCCATTCAACGCCGCGCCGCTGCGCCCGCTGCGCCTGTGGAGAGAGAAGAGAGACGAGAAGAGCAACGCGAGGGGCATCACCACCATGCACACAAGCTCAGCTCCTTTGAACCCTTACTAGCGCTTGCCGAGGTGGCGCAGGAGCGCAGCGACCCGAGCGCTCTCTCGCACGACTCCTCGCTCACTCTCTCGTCCGCACCGCTGTCGCTCTCATGGCCGCAGTCGTCGCCGCCGGCAAGCCCGAGCGAGCCCCTCGAAAAGGTGGATGCAGCTGCCACGCCAACAACAAAGACGACAAGGACGACGAGGAAGAGCTCGGCAGCCCAGGGCGAGGTTGAGCGCAACAGCAGCACTCGCAGACGCAGCAGTCGTCTTGTCAAGCTCGAAGCCAAGAAAAGAAAAGACGGCTCTGCGCGCGGTAGCGCTTCTGTCTCTCAGATTGCCTCGAGCACGTTGAGCTCATCCTCGACACAAGAGACGCCCGAGGTTGCGTCAGACAATCCTGGCGCCAGCGACCAAGCGCACCAAGCTTCTGAGCAAACACTGCTGTCTTCGAGTCCAGCCCGCAAGACGACGACATTAAAGAAGAAGACACAGAAAAAGCGCTCTCGAGAGGTTGACGAGGAGGACAGCCGGCCAGCCGTCAAGGCCAGCAAGATCGGTAAGAAACGCGCCATGCGTCGACAACGAGTCTCGGCCAAGGCAAGCCCTCCTCGACATCCTGGCGAGAAGTCTACCGACTCGGCGGGTGGACGCGAGACTCAGGGCGAGCAAAGTACAACTGAAGGCGACAGCTCAGCGAGCGCACAGACGCAGCCTATCGAGCTTCTTGACGTCTGCTGCATCTCCGGTTGCAACTGGAAAGCCGGCACAAAGAATAGATGCCGAAAGCACGGTGGACAAAGGCGCTGCAAAGTTCCAATGTGCCCCAAAAGGTCTCATGCCGGAGGCAAATGTTTCCAACATGGTGGAGGTCGACGCTGCGTAATCACCGGATGCACGAAGTCGGCAATTGACAACACCGAGTGGTGCACACGGCACGGCGGTGGAAAGCGCTGCTCAATTCTTGGGTGCACGAGTTCGGCGATTAGCAACACCGAGTGGTGTAAACGGCACGGAGGCGGCAAGCGCTGTCAAGCCCCAAATTGCACGTCATCTGCAGTGGCCCCTACCACATTTTGCAAATTTCATGGTGGCGGCGTTCGGTGCTCCTTTTCCGGCTGCAAATCAGCCGCAAATCGAAACCAGCTTTGCAGGCGTCATGGTGGCTTTAAAACTTGCAAGACTACTGGCTGCTTGACGCAGGCTTGGATCGCCGGTCACTGCCACGCGCACGGCCGGGAGTTCATGTGCCGGATGCCCTCTTGCCGGCTTCGCGCCCGCGACAATGGACTCTGTAGCAAGCATGCAGATCAGTGATTGGTCCACACTTCTTCTAACGAGCAGATTAAGGCGCCTATTCGAGCCAGCTTGCGTCTCAGGCACCCGATGCTCTGAGCCGGAAAGTTCAGGTCTTAGTCCGACTTACCTCTCTCTATGCAACGTTGGAATTCTCAATGTCTTTGCGATCGATCGTGTGGTCGAGCATGCAGGCTCAGTCTGACTCGAGAGCGTTTCAGGACCATGCCACCATAAGCTCAAAGAAGCCCTCGTACCCTCAAGTCTTTCCCATATTATCACTTGACCTTTCAACGCTGAAAAGTAATAATCCGACTATAAAGAGTCTCTCGTTTCAGTTCAAGAGGACCAGACTAGCCTCAAATGAAACTTTCACGGGTCGCAATTTTACGTCCTGTTCTACACCAAATCTTTGGTCAAAAATATCATGCATGAATGTTTATAACCTCAGGTTTTGCACATTACAGGACACTCGATCATACCACGTGCAACTCCTCATCTCATTCGCATTCGCACTGAGCAGAAAAGTCACGTAGGGCCGGGTTAGTAGTGTGATAGGGGACTGCACGCGAAGTCCCGGTGTTGAATGTTTTTTTTTATATATTTTTTTCCCGATGAAGAAGCGTTTTTCCTGTTTTGGAGGGAGTCTTTGGATGAGCTAGCAAGCTGGCTGTTGTCATGTCATGGTCATCCTTCTCTGCATCCATCGGCTTG
Source organism: Schizochytrium sp. CCTCC M209059 (assembly GCA_000818945.1). Lineage (NCBI taxonomy): Eukaryota > Bigyra > Thraustochytrida > Thraustochytriidae > Schizochytrium > Schizochytrium sp. CCTCC M209059. The sequence continues at coordinate 681,029 of KN805384.1, read as the reverse complement.
TTAGCACCCCTCAACGGACGACATCTGTGTAACAGATTCTTATGAGGGACTTCAGGCAAGCAAGCTTGTCAGCTTATATTTTGCGTCTTCCGACTCACAGGCCATGAAGCAGCAATCAAGCTTGACAGCTTTAATGTTAACATTTCACTTTTTTTCCCATGAGCTGTCAATCAATCGAGCAAGCGAGTAAGCCAGCTGCAGCAAGCAAACGGCCTTTGCGCTGATTGTGCGTGCGGTGCGTGCTCGCTCGGTCGCTCGACCGCTCTCGCATCACGCGTGTGCGCGCGACCACGTGCCGCTTCTCGCGCCACCGCGCGTCCTTGCCAGGGTGGGGAGGCAAGGGAAGGCGAGGTTTGCTGCAACGCCGCGTGCGTCTCGAAGGGTGAGCTCATTTCAACTCGCCGGCTACGCCACGGCCCGCTGCGAAAAGGACTGCGCGCACGAGCATTGCAAAGGCCGTCGTCAGGGTTTGTTCGCTCGAGGGCCTTGCGTTTTTTGCTACCGACGAACTGGATAGATAAAGCGCCCCGACGAACGGGCACAACGGCTGCTTCTGTTTTCTGCACGAGACACACCCTAAAGTCCTCGCGTGTCGGCGGCAGAGAAGGTGCGAAACAGCTCCTTCAAGTGCATACAGATTTTGAATTACATCCTCTACTCATCCATCAAGATGGCCCAATCCCGCAAGCACGATCTCGACAGCAATGTCGAAGTCGGCGATATTGATGCGCAACGTGATGGGGAAAGAAGAGACACATCTGCAAGTCTCGAGACCAAGAGCAAAGCCCACGGCATGACGGAAAAGCAGGCAAAGAGCCAGAAGAGAAAGCTGAGCGAAGCGCTCGATGGTCCGAGTGCCGAGGAGGCCAAAAAGCGGAAAAAGGAGAAAAAGAAAAAGAAGATGCAAAAGAAATTCATCAAGCTTGCCAAATTCATGGCAACAAAGGGATATCTTACCGACGACACCGTTACGGACCTCATTCTTAATCTTTGCGCCTCCAAAGGTAGTGCGAACACTACAAACGCGCATCTCAAGTCAAAGACTCCTCATGCCGCAAAGAAAAAGGCACGCGCTGAAGCTGCCGTCGAAAAGAAACCTGCTGCTGCTGCTGCTGCTGCTGCTGCTGATGATGATGATGATGATGCTGCTGCTGATGCTGCTGCTGCTGCTGCTCCTGCTGCTGCTGCTGCTCCTGCTGCTGCTGCTGCTGCTGCTCCTGCTGCTGCATCACCTGCGCGCCCCCCGGTCAAACAACGTACCTCTCACGCCAATCGAGCGACACCTCAGCAAAAGACAAACAAACGACAGTCCGTCGATTCTGGAAAGCGTGCCCAAACGACCCGCGTGACAGGGACAGGTCGGGTGATCAAGCCCGTCAAGATATATGAAGCTGAGCCCGCATCAGAGCTCAATAAAAGGCTCAGGGAAACGGGCACCAAAACAACTTAGACTCTTGCGAGCGATATCTCGTACGGCTTTTACACTTTCCAATTCGCCTAGAAGTGGCATCGGGATCGGGATCGTATTGGCGCACCGAGGGTAATAGACACGCAATGTAGGAGCTGTAACTTATAAGACTTTTCAGTAAGATGATCAGAGCTTCGCATAGTTCCGCAATGGTCTTGTGACGCACCGAAACTTTTGCGGTCGAAATATTTGATTTCAACTTACTTGGCTTTTCTCCTTGTTAGCAAATCGCTCAAGGCGACCCAAACCAACCACGACCTTTGGCCCCATGCGGCAGCCAAAACAAACAGCACTGGTTGCAACCATCCCTTGCAATCTTTTGCGTGCTGATAGCAAGCCTTGGACGAAAAGTCTTGCATTTGACTCACGGCCTATAATAACTCACATTTGACTGATGACTTATGATACCCTTGCGTTTGACTCGCGGCTTGTGATACCTTGCATTTGTCAAAGAAAAGTATAATTTTCGAAAGATAAAAATCGAATTCATCGAAGCTCGCATAGTTTGAAAAATGATTTTGAATTGGCTCTTCGGTTGTGGGACGTTTGTAATCAACATCCAGTACCACCAGCAATGCTGAGGCATGAGGTGGCTGGAAAGATACTCATGAGATTCGTCATGACACTCCAGATAAAGAGGAAGAGCGCGATGGAGAGGATGAGGATTCCTACGCGACGGCTCTTGCCACCACGCGCCAAGAGTTCCTGCATTTGTGCCTTTTGCTTGGGCAGGAGGAAAAGAAAGACCAGGCTGAAGATTTGCATGCAATACATGATCACATAGGCGTACGTAACCTGCTGGCGCGCAAAGGTGGAATCGGTCTGAATGGTCGCGTACGAGAGGTCAAAGTTGGCGTCAATATTCTTGGTAATGACCGTCGCAAAAGGCGATGCCAGAGTCGATACGGCCGAGACCATGCCATAAGTCGCGGCTTCGTTGCCTTCTTCAATGACCTCGAGCAGGGCGTACGTGGTGACGATATATCCAATGGCGTCGGGAAAGTCCGAAATGAGAGGCACACCGAGCCAGAACCACTGGTTGCGAAAGACATCCCAAATGGTGAAAAAGGTGGGAAAACAGTCAACGATGATGGCGCCAACTTGGCAAACGATAATCACCCAGTGCCAATTCCAGCCGAGACCCCAGCGCTTCATGATATAAAGAGCCGATGCGGCAACGAAATTGCCCAAAATCGACGCAACCGAACTCGTCATGGGCTCCACCTCCGCCCAAACACTCTGCACAGGCGAGGCCGCGGTGACTGAAATCCAGGCAAACATGTTGTGGAAGAAGCGGAAGATGATGAGCTGGTACACGGCGCGATGCGTAATGAGATCAAAGAATTTGTTCCAGTATTCGCCAATCTTCTGTGCCTCGCTCTTCTTTTCCGAAATGAGAAACCAGGATGCCGGAATGGCAATAAAAGAAAAGCAGGCATTGATGGCCATTACGCCCTGGAGTCCAATTGTATTGGCAAAGCTTCCACCATAGTCGGCGCTGTTCAGACCAAAACCCACGGCAGCCGTACCGACAATCTTAAAAAGGTCCTGCACGACGTACACCATTGTCTGCGTGGTACCGCGAACTTCCAGGGCCTCGCGCTGACTCAGCTCCACGAGAATGCCATCCGATGCGGTAAAGGCAAGAACTGACCCTAGGTTCGCAAGGATCATGAGCAGGACGTATGTGGTGCCGGAATTAGGCGCGTCAGTGTTGAGCTGAGCTTCCTGTTCGGCCGTGAGAGACGTCAGGCCTGCCCATGTCGGGTCTGGGTAGTAAGGGTCACCAATATTCATGCACGCCATGGCAAGGCAGCACACAAAGCACAAGGTCCAGCCCATAACCATGTAGGGTCGCCGACGATAGCCAAAGATCGGGTAGCAATCCGTGATGATTCCAATAAAGCATTTGAGCGTGTACGGCAGCACAATCAAAATATAAATGGACATCGTCTCCACGCCCTCCATGTGCAGGTACACGGTAAAGGCCGGATAGACCACGGCATAAAGACTAGCGTACACCACGCCAATGGCCGCATACTGCACGAGGAGACCGATATTGTTCGTGCTAAAAATGCTTGGGGTTCCTCCTGGCCGAAGTGCGCCTTCCTCGACGTTCATGCTTAACTTCGACACATCATCGACTGCAGCTGGGTTTGCTGTAATTTCGCTTCCCAGCCGCTCCGAGTATGTCGGGTCGTGTTGAGTCGACGACATGCTTACGAGGCAGCTTTCTCTTGCTCTCTCCAGGTTAGGTTGCGGTTTTGCTTTCCCAAGGTCGCTGATTTTTAGATTGCTTTGCCGCATGCTGCATCACTTTTTGAAGATGCCCCCTTTAACAAAAAATATTCAGCAAGATGTGGCGACCTCGAGACGTGCGAGTAAAGCTCTTGGTCGGAGTCATTCGCCTGAAATTTTGCCTTGGTCGAGACCTATCCGCAGGCCACTGGTTAATCTCAGCTGGAGATGCAGGCGGCCACCCCTGGTTAGACTTCTTGGCTCTGGCTCGTGCATTCAGCCGTGAGTAGACGGACGGACTTCCACCTACATTGTCAAGGCACCGCGCCGCCGTCTTCCACATCTCGCGTCTAGGCGACCAAAAGCGACGTCTCAAGCACACTTACAACGCGCCACATCCTTGCGCAAAGCCAAGGCGTGAGCATTCACGAGCCCACCTTCCACACGCTTCGTGCCGTCAGTGGCAGCGAGAGCGGCAGCGGCCGACAAAGAATAAAGACTGTCACCCTCCTCTGCCATCATCGAATGTGGGCGAGCATTGGCGCCGCAATCTAGTCCTAACTCATATGGCGAATCCCGATCCTACCTTTTCTTTTCTCGTCTTATGCTCAGCCACCCATAGACCGGGCACTTTCAATCAGCCATGGCCAGTCAGGTGCCGAAAGGCGTTCTCGCCGAACTCCCGACAGCTTCTCTGCGAAAACCACCCAATTTGGGCACAAGCTGGCCGCAGCCCACAATGCACACCCTGCAGGAGCCTCAGCCACAGCGCACGTGCCTTCGTCCCACAGCGGGATCAAAGCGATCCCACACCACCCGAGCTTGCTGCTGCGCAAACGCAGCGCTGTCGACGCGACGCGGAGTTCGTCTCACGGCTGTCCCCCCCCCCCCCCCCCCGGCGGGCGCGCTGCTGATAGCGAGTCGAGTAGGCTCAATGCTTTGAAGCGACTTCGTCAGCTGCACCTTATCGAGGACAAAGAATGATGCCACCACGGATGGTTGGCATGGACGAGAAAACGTCAATCTGTCACCCATGAGAAGTCTCATCATAAGCCTTTCCAGCGAACAGTGTGCTGAGTGAGGACAGACTACATTTTACAGTTCATTCCTCAATACACCTGCAGTTTCTCGATAGCTGATCTTAGACGGATTGTCTTGCCTTTGCAACTGGAACGGGTCGATGATCGTGGGACCGCCATTGAGCTCAAACCAAGACCCGGACGAGCCCCAATAACAGTTTCCGAGGGGGGAGAGGTAAAGAATTACCTAGTGTGCGTGTCTGCAACAGGTCCGTCCGCCTTGTTGTTGTTTAGCAAAGAGCTCAGTTCACCATGTTTTACAACCAGCTAAACAGACCAAGACAACCCAAGAGTGAGATGTCTGCCTGCCTACCTGCCTGCCTGTCTATCTCGCGACATAGAAGAGATAAAAAACACGTAAAATGGAATGGTTTGGTTCTGCTAGTTATCACAAATTTCTTTAGCAACCGGTGCCGCCAGCAATCTTGAGACAAGACGTCTCGGGAAAGATGCTCATCAGGTTCGTCATAACACTCCAGATGAACAGAAAGAGGGCCACCAAAAGGATCGCAATGCCCACACGCCGGCTCTTGCCACCGCGCGCCAAGAGCTCCTGCATCTGTGCCTTCTGCTTCGGCAGCAAAAACAGGAACACCAGACTGAAGAGCTGCATGCAGTACATGATAACGTACGCGTACGTGACCTGCTGACGCGCAAACGTCGTATCAGTCTGAATGGTCGCGTAGCTTAGGTCAAAGTTGGCGTCAATGTTCTTGGTAATGACGGTAGCGAAAGGCGACGCCAAGGTCGACACGGCGGTAACCATGCCATACGTCGCGGCCTCACTGCCTTCCTCGATGACCTCAAGCAGGGCATACGTGGTGACAATGTATCCAATGGCGTCAGGGAAGTTGGAAATGAGCGGAACACCAAGCCAGAACCATTGGTTGCGAAAGACATCCCAAATGGTGAAAAAGGTCGGGAAGCAGTCGATGATAACAGCGCTGACCTGGCACACAATGAGAACCCAGTGCCAGTTCCAGTTGAGACCCACCCGCTTCATGATGTAGAGCGAAGACGACGATACGATGAGTCCGAGAATGGTCATCACGGACTGCGTCATGGGCTCCACACCGGCCCAAGAGCTCTGCACAATGTACATGGACGTGACGGTGATCCACGAGAACATGTTGTGGAAAAAGCGGAACATGATGAGCTGGTACACGGCGCGATGCGTAATGAGCTCAAAGAACCTGCTCCAGTACTCCTTGATATTTTGGGCCACGCTCTTCTCCTCCGTGATGAGGAACCACGACGCGGGAATGGCGATAAAGGAAAAGCCAGCGTTAATGGCCATCACGCCCTGCAGACCAATCGAGCCCTCAAATGTGCCACCATAGTCGGCGCTGTTCAGGCCAAAGCCGGTCACAGCATAGGCAATAATCTGAAAGGCGTACTGCACCACTAGGGCCATGGTCTGCGTGGAGCCGCGGACATCGAGCGTCTCGCGCTGGCTCAGCTCGACGAGGATGCCGTCAGAGGCAGTAAAGGCGAGCACGGAGCCCAGATTCGCGAGAATCATGAGCAAAACGTAGGCCGTACCGGCGTTGGGGGCATTCGTGTTGAGTTGAGCCTCCTGCTCTGGCGTCAAGGTCGCCAGATTAGCCCAGGACGGGTCCGGGTAGTACGGTTCGCCAATATCCATGCAGGCCATGGCCAGGCAGCATGCAAAGCACACGCTCCAGCCGATGACCATGTACGGGCGACGGCGATAGCCAAAGATTGGGTAGCAATCCGTGATAATGCCGATGAAGCACTTGAGCGTGTACGGAAGCGTAATGAGAATTGAGACCGAGGTCGTCTGTACGCCCTCCATGTGCAGGTAGACGGTAAAGGCGGGGTAGATCACAGCGAAGAGACTCGCGTACACGACACCAATGGCAGCATACTGGGCCAAGAGGCCAATGTTGTTCTTGCTAAAGAGGCTTGGGTTGCCGCCCGGCCGCAGGGCGCCGCCCTCTAGTTCCGGGGTGTCCTTGCCCTCATCGGCAACGGCCGCAGGGTTCCCGGCGATCTCGCTGCCCGCGCGGTCCGCAAACACGGGGTCGGCGCTGTTCCTCTTCATGGCGTTGAGCAGGTTCGATGCCTTCTTTGAAGTTTGGTTCGAGCGAGGCTCGATCGATTCGGGGTTTGCCTCGACTCATCAAGCAGCGCGAGCTCGTAGATGGAAAGTAGCTAGCTTCTCGGGGATGTTCGGTTGACGTCCGCCACTGCTGCTCTGTTCCTGACGCCCGCCCTTCTCGGCCATCCCGGAAGCAGCTGCAGAGGCTGCACGCGCGTTGGGCGGTGGTGGAGGAATTGTGTCGACCGCATGCATGCGGACTTCGGAAGCAGCCTCCTGTAGGCAGGCTGCCACCACCAGCCAGTGGCTCCGGCAGCGGCGGGGAGAGACGTGAGAGAAAGCGCCCGCTCGCGCGGTTGCTCGCAGGCGGTCGCGATCGGTCACGGCTCGGCCGGAAGTCGCTGGCGCGCGCACGCTAAGGCCTCCGTCCTCGGAAACGCGCGCGCCACTGCCAGTGCAGGTGCACCTACACGGCTTGCTGCCCGCGCAGCTCCGACCCAACGCGGCTGGGGCCTGGCTAGGCTGGCCAACGCCTCGCCACGGTAAGTCTCGGCCTCGCCGGCCCTGTCTTCAGGGTCGTCGACGTCCATCCACCCGTTTTCGTGTTTTCTTGGGCTCAGCGCCGCGCAGGCACGCCGAACCGACCGATCTGGCTGTCGCAATGCGACCCAACGCCCTTCACTAACGTAGTACGTGCGGCACGTCGCGGCGGGCCGCCAGTGACGCGCGGTCTCTCGCGGCCGCTGCTCAGCCGCTGAGCAGGCGATCCGCCGCCACCCGCGCCGTCCCAGTGGCCGAGCGCCGCAGTCGCTGCTCCGCGCCATCCACCTCCTGGCGCGCCGCCGCCGCCGCCACCGCGTGGCGACGTCCTCCCTCAGGCTCAGCCCCTTGCTGCCGCGTTCTTCTTCGAATCCTCAGGCTTGTTGTTGTTATTGTTGTTGTTGTTGTTGTTCTTGTTCTTCTTCGTCGGTCCTCGCCGGGGTCGCCGCATCGGCGGTCAGCGCTCTGGGTACGACGTTCTCGCGCTTCAACGTGTGGTACAGCGGTCTCCGCCTGTCGCCGCCGGTCACCCGGAGCCGTGTGGTGCGGCAAACGAAGACCCACACCTGGCTTCCGCAAGCGTGCCGGTCAAGCAAAACCTCGTGTGCGATCCCGCAGTGGCCCCCTGGCCGGTCCAGGATTCTGGGCCCCGAGCACGTGCGCGGCGGAATGTGGGGCCCTCCCTACCTCGCCGACCGAACTGCAGCGTGCGCGCGCCGCTGCCGCTGGCGCTGCCGCACGTAGTGACGAGCGGCGACGGCCTCGAGCTGCAGCAGCATGCGAGTGTATCACATGCAACGCGCAGAGGCGCAGCAGTCGACGGCGAGAATGCGGCAAAGGCCACGCCATTATTCGGTGAAGCATGAGAATGGTGAAGATGGTTGGCGACGCGAGCGCTGGATGGAACGGGATGCGCGATGTCGGAACGAAGCAGGAATAGCCGGCAGCGGCAGCGGCAGCGGCAGCGGCATCGGCAGCGGCGGTGTTCACACTCGCGGTACTGCCGAAAAGCAGCAGCCTGGTGCTGCTGACGGTCGGGGTGCTTCGGAATCTCGCTCAACGTTTGCCGGTACAGCACACCACTGGTCGCTGGCAATCACAGGCGGCCGCGGCGTTTTGTCCTTCTTCCCTCCCTTCTTCCTTCATCCCTTCCTTTCTTCCGGTTCCGAACGAGGCGCCCTCGGCAAGCCTCTGAGCTGCCACCATGCGACACCTACTTTGTGTGGTTCTGCGCGTCCAGTCAGCACATTGCAATGCCATCGCCTTCGCCTGCGCATGGCATTGCATCGCATCGCACGAAACGAGAAATGCCGAAGAATGAAATGGGAGGACTCGATTGGCTCTGGGACTAATTCCGGGTGCGTCAGAACGTCCTCTTTGCCTAAGTGTCGATGCCGGGAACGGTCACTCGGTTCGACATGACAGTGAGTCCAGTCGACTATACCAGTGAATGAGAGCGATTGGCGTTTTCAAGTTCAGATCATTTTTTTTTTTCCCCATCCTGCCTTGACTGTGGCACGTCGAGAGACAGGCAGCGAGCGCCCTTGACATGAAAGATGATGGGTGGCATGAGTGAGGACCAACCTTACTTTGCTCTGTTCCGCTCGTCTTGCGCTCGCCAAGCGACATCTTTACCAGCAGTATACCTAGTAGCAGAAGTGCAGCTGCAGCAGCTGCAGATTGTAAGACAAGCTCAACAAAAGTCGTCGAACGCCATGGTAGACCGACTACGATTACTGTTGTCCGAAATGCGACACAGCCTCCGCGAGTCAGCTCAATCAATCACAAAGTTGGTTGGAACGTAACGTTGATAATTTCAACGTCTAAATTCAGCGGTTTCGGATTTAGACGTTACATTGAACCGAAGACGTCGTCTTGCCATTCAGCCGGGCCAGGCAGGAAAGAACAAACCTGACGCGTGCGACGTGACGGGAGGAGAGGAGAGCGGGCGGGGCCGGGCCGAACGAGACGAGACGCAAGGCAGGCGATGCCGAGGGAGACTGCGCAGCTAGACAACACGGCTGACACCGAGCCGGAGGCCTGGGCCTGGATCAACAAGGAGTATGCGCGCATACGCACCAAGAACAAAAAGCGACAGCGCCTCGACAGACGCGGTGGCCGACCAGCCAAGCGAGGAAAACATGTAACGCAAAACGACCCCAACTATCTCGGCCTAGAGGCTTTCTTGGACCACGAGCCCGGATGGACGTACCGCTCCTGGGGCTCAGACCCGCGCAAGATCAAACGATCAAATTCCATGGAAGAACTTACCGACGAGGTACAGAAGAACCGCGCGACGCGCCTTCTCATCAACCATCCAGATCATGAAATCTGGACATATGTGCGCAAGACGATCGCCACACCAGAGGGCAACATTTGGCGAGATAAACTTTCATTTTGCAAGATCCTCGGCTTGCCTCTTCGAGGCGTCTCGTATTCTCGAAAGTTGGCTCACCTCTGCACATTTTCTGATCCGCGCATGCCTTATATTTGTCCTTCACGACCTCAAGTTTTGGATGAACGCTGGCGAGAACTCCCAGAAGACGCGCCTGAGGTTACGACGCCGTACCGTATGAACCTCGAGCGTCAAATGCGGATCAATCCACTTTACATGAAGCTCTACGATCCCGTAACAGACGGTGACGACAGTGACGACGACGATAGTGACTAGCACAAGGGATCAGATCTAGCTTTCAAGGGTTGCCGTCTTTGCCAACACGGAAAATGGATGTTAGACTACGTTGTCATTCACTTCTTCTTCTTTTTTCTTTTTTTTTTAAATGAATTCTAAACTTTACGACCCTGCCACAGACTGTGATGTGGCCAGCAGGTGCACAAGCTTGCCAGAATCAAAGCTTTGCCCAAGACACGCTGTTCCGGCCCTCATGTACTCTCGACAACAATAATGAGAAAATGAAATACAAATGTTCCGTTGGAAGAAAAAAAGTTACGTCATCTGGCAACGAACGCTTCGACCAAACCTCCCGATATCCTCGTTAATCTTCACTCGAAAGGATTGTCGACGTTTGAAAAGACGCTGCTATCGTCGTCGTCAGCGTTGGAACCGCGATTGCTCGCCGGGTTCTCTTCCAAGCGACTCTGCGACGAGCGAAACATGACATTGTTCTTGAGCGCTTCTAAAAGACTCGGTTTTCCAGCGGCCGGCGACGGCAGCGGCGCGGTCTCCGTTTTGCGAAGCGAAGTCTTTTTCAGCTGAACGGCCGCGAGCAAATCAGCCGAGTTGAACTTGAGCGGAGCCTGCCCATTGGGCGGGGTCTGCATTTTGGTCTCGACCTCAGCTTCCGACACCTCAGACGTCACCTTTTTCAACTCGCGTTGCTGAAGTTGCGCCTTGAGATCCAAAGCGCTTACCAGAGGATGCGGTTTTCGCGGGACCCCTGCCGGCAACGGCGGGGTTCCGGACCGCTCCGAACTTCCGTCAGAAAAGGGGTTATTTGGCGCGCGAAGCGAGGCATGCCACGCCTTCGCGTCGTCCGTTTCTGAGGCAACATCCGATGTTTGGGCAACATCCGACTTGGCCGCACGCACACCGGCGGATGATGATTGTACGCGCAAGACGCGCTGCGAAGCAACCAGCCGTTTTCCAGCAACCTCCAACACAAAGGGTCCCGCAGATGCATGGCACGATACAAAGCCAACCACCCGGCCGTGCATCCCTTCCAGTAGCGTCAGCGGTCCGCTCGTGCCTCGGATTGTAATGGTTGTGCCAACGCGAATCGAGGCCTCGGCACCTTCTTCCTCAGCTTCGTTGGCGCTCATGATTGCGCCGTGTTCGTCTTCATCGTACGTGTCGACCACGGGCCCGCTCCGCTTGCTTCGCGAGTGCGTTCGTTTCAGAATACTTTCCTCCTTCACCGCACCCGTGCCAGAGCCCGTACCCATGCCCGCGCCACTCGCGTCATCGAGCGCTAGCCCTCGTAGAATCTTTTGAGTTTCCGGGGGGGTCCATGTGCTCCGTCTTTCGCGCCGATTGTACCAGTACGGCAAATTAAAGTGTTTATGAAAATGTTCCTCCCAACCGCCATCATCAACGACGTCGTCGTCGTTGTCGTTGTCATGGTCCTTGTCATTCTTTTTGCCGTCCTGTCCAACAAGACGACCCGCGCCAGCCTTGGATTCTTTATAGTCGTCAATCACTGGATCGTGTGGCCTTTGTGCATGGCGAGAACTGCTTGATGGGAGATTTTCAGCAGGCATGGACTTTGGTCGCCTAGAAGAAGATTTGGATTTTGAGGTTTTGCTCTTCGACGCTGAGGTCGAGGATCGCGTCGACTTGGACGAGGAGGATTCGGACCGAGACGAGCCATCCTTGCCTTCTCGTCGCGACAAGGATCGACGAGAGGACGACGACCCGCTCGAGCCGGCATTCCATGATGCTGCATGTTCCAGGGCAGGCTTGGTCGGCGTCACCTCGCCGCCCCCCTCCTCCTTGCCGCCCACGTCTCCGTCTCTGCTCGCGAGGAGCGCGACGCGCCCGTCCACCCCTGGAGGCGGCGTCCACGTTGACTTTCGCGAGGCCCGATGGTACCAGAACGGCCGCTTGTACTTGGGGTGCACCACCTCGGTCCACTCCGCGGCGCTCTTCCTGTCGCCGCTGCTCTTGCCGAGCTCCCTCTCCACGCCGGGCTCTGCGTTCACCGCGTCCTCGGCGGCGCCGCCGGCATCGCCGCCGTCGGCCCCGCTCGCCGCCGCCCGCGTGCGTGCGTGCGCCGCGATACGTTCGACTCTGCCCGGAATGGACCTGCTCTGCTCCGCTCTGCTCTCTGCTCTGCGCCCAGGCCGCCTCCAGCTTGCACCGCGTGCGTGCACACGCCAGCAGCGCCGCCTCCGCTGCCCCCGCACGCGCCCGCAGAGCAGAGCAGAGCAGAGCAGAGCAGAGCAGAGCAGAGCACGGCACGCGCCCCGCCTCCCCGCTCTGCTGCCCGGGCCTCCTGCGCGGCGCCGCCGGCCTCCGCCCGCAG
>KN805384.1:637491-668632 GCA_000818945.1 Schizochytrium sp. CCTCC M209059 | reverse complement strand
GCGGCGATCCGCGGGACCGACCGGGCGGCGCGATCCGCGGGACCGAGCGACGACGCGCGGAGAGGGAGGGAGGGAGGGGACGCGAGTCCCTCTCTCTCCTGCCACGACAGACGGCGAGCGAGACGCACGAACAAGCGACCACGTGCGACCCCAGCAAATGAGCGTCCGAACACAGAGTGTGAGCTGGCAGCCAGCGTGGCGGGGCAGGGCAGGTCAATCAACACATAAATGAAAACTAAACAATGACAATAGAAAATGGCGAAATATGTCAGTCAATCAATCAATCAATCAATCAATCGATTCACAGAGTCTGTCAAGCAGGGAAGGTGAGAAGCTGCACCGCCTTGCACAGTCACTCGCGACTCAGGATGGTCGCCGCCGCGACGACAGCAACAGCTGCACCAGGATGACCGAGTGCCCTGCGGCAGCGCCCAGGCGCCTCCGCGTCGATCGTGCGGAGCTTCTCAGAGAAAAGATGCGGCCTCGTCGCGTGGAAGGGAGAGAGGGAGAAAGAAAGGGGAGGAGGGACCGACCCACTATAGGAGGCACGCACCGCCAACGGTACTCTGTGGCTGGCAGGGAGCCCAAACTGCCTGCGCAAGAAGCAAGGCCCGTAACGCAGGATGGCCTCGGCCCTCGATGCGCTCAGGTGGGTGGCGCACTGGCCGCTCGACCAGGTTCAAGTCCTTCGTCAGAGGTTCAAGTCCTGGTACAACCCAGGTCTTCAATGTGTCGAACTCTCCGACATGCCCAAACGCGACTTTGTCGCCCTCCTCGCACGAGCGCCCGGACGACCACCGCTCGTACCAGTCGCTATCGCGCAGCAAATGGCAGACACCTTTGCGGACAATGACGACACCTACGGGATCAACGACGACGATGCTGAAGTTTCTGTTCTCGAAGCCCTCTGCGGTCTCGCGATGCTTTGTAAGGGCTCGCCGCAAGAAAAACTCTACTTCATCTTTGACCTTTTCGACGAACACGAGTATGGCGAACTCGTCGAGGACCAGGTTCTTGCGCTTTGCACCATCGCGGCCCGCGCTGCTTCTCGTCTCGGCGACCTCGTGCCTCAGGCCAGCGAACGTGACGTAGCGCGCTGGGTCGACGACCTCTTTTCTAAGATTTGTGCCTCCAGCCCTGAGCAACGCTACGCGCGGCTCAGTCGTAGCGATTTTGCTCAATGGGTCCAGTCCAGCCACATACTTCAGCAACCCTTGCTCCTGCCGGAATGCGTTTATACCTTTGAACGGCTCACAGCTCATCTCAATACAAGTATCGACAACCTTCCCCGCCTTGTTGCAATTGATACGAAATCTACAACACCGCCACCACCATCATCATCAACGAGAACAACAACAACCACAAACCAGCAACAAGACGTTCAAGACGCCGACAATGAGGTCGAAGATGACGATTTGGAGGATGAAGAATGCAAGAGGACCAACCCTGTATGGATTATTCAGGGCCCCTGGGTCGAAATTAGAGACGGAAACACTCACATCCTCGTTGCAAAGACCTCGAAGCCCAACACGCGCCTCACCATGTCGCTCAGTATGCTCGACCTCCCCTTTGCCTCGGAGCTCCCAAATCTTGTGGGCTACCTGCCCACAACTTCCTCCAATTGCATATACACCCGCAAATTGCGTACAGACGCAGACGCTTGCATCGCAATACCCATGCCTGCGCATTTGCTTCCCCACGGCGCACGCGCGTGCGTCACGCTCGATTCTACCTCGGCGCATCGTCGACAAACCTCATTCACTCCAGGGAATCCTTCTTGCGTCCTCATCAGTGCAAGCAGCGCTATCTCGCCAGACCTTGGCCACGCGACGCTCCGCCCGCTCAGCATGTGTGATGTTCTTGTAAAAACAAGGCCACTCGACAGCAACGCAAGTCTTAAAGTAAGCCTTCCTCACGGCAAAATCGTTGCCATGGACAAACAAGACCGGGTCTTTTGTAAAATACCGCTCGCAAACCAGTCAGGCATCGTCATTCTTGCGTGCCCAGCCAAAGGACCAGCTCATCTTCTCTCGACAGAACTTCGCAAGGAATTGACACAAGAGCCTTGCCTGAGCTCTCCCAAACTCTACTTCGTAATCGATTGCGATGCCCCTCTGCTCGGTCGACGCAACGAGCACGGCGACCGTGATGCAAGACGAATCAATGAAGAGCTTCTCTTTGCTTTGGCCGAATGGCAACAAGCCGAACCCATACCCCGACCCGTTTATATTGTTGTCACGAACGCCCAACCCGCAGAGGCAGGATGGGGCACGATTACACAGCGCGTCCAGCAGGAGGCACCATCTAAAACGCCTGCTATCTTAACCCAGGTTGTTCTCGCGAGTGACTATGATTGGACCCAAGTTGCCGCCGAACCGGTGCTCGAGTCAACATCTCTCAAAGAAGCCTTTGACTATGTTCCCAATGACGCGCTTTCGCAAAGTCTCAGCTCACTCGCATACTTTCGCACCGACGAGGACCATCATCAAGCTCTGCTCCCTTCACCGACCGTTGGGCCCGCACTCACGCGTCTCACTCCCTCCTCAGTTGACCTCGTCATTGAAATGGACCGCCCCTGCGTGGCAACGATTACCGTCGTGGGTCTTGACAATGACTATGCACATGGTCACGTTTATGACTCGCGTCTTGCGCGGCTGCAAGCCAATCGTCCCGAAGTCATCACCTGCCATGGGCTCGTGCCTGGGTTCCGTTTTCGGATTGATATTGCCATTGGTCACAACTATCATCTTGCGAGCTGCGAGCTCCTTACGCCCATCGATGATCGTGTCTCGCTTCATGAACTCGTAGCAATCAATGGCGCCTCGAGCGAGATTGGTGCAGCTGACGCGCTCCTTGCATGTGGCGCCGCGCTACCTGCAGGAGCGCCCGTACTCCATCTCGGAGGATGGATCCCATGGGAGGAGCTCGTCACTTTGCGCACCTCGGAACAAACGCGAGCTGCCGTGCGCTTCTGGCTAAGCTCACGCCCTGCTCTCGCGTCTCTCATGCAAAATACATGCACGTGGGTCGCAGCGCCACCATACAAAAACCTGCACCCCGCATGTGCCAAGACCTTACAAGAGTACTTTGCGCCTTTTGCACCGTCCTTCATACCTTCCGAAAATGGTCGTCCAGAATCGTCAACGCTGTTCCATCTGGTAACTGCACAAGATGCGTCAAAAGTTGGCGCCGCTCTTGATGAAATCTTTTTGCGAGCTCCAGCAGGCGCCGCAGAAGCGATTGTTGTTGCTCTTGGGTCACCCATGGACAGAGACCAGCGGGAAGATGCCGCAGAGGCTCTTGTGCGGTTTGCCCAGCACGCAGCGCGGCGAGAGATCACGGCAGACACAATCACGCTTCTTCATCCCGCTCCAAAGCAGGCAGCCGCATGGACAGTAACCGTTTCCGACCATTGTTCGCACGTTCACTTTCGGGAAATGTGCATTCCGCCTTCGTGTCTGGACGAGCACATGGCCATGGAAATTGACGACTTTGGCTCCTTGCCACAAGTTTACTTTGGCTTCGAGCATCGCTTTGCCTCAGAAAGTGACTTCCGCTACGTTCGAGGCGCACCGGGCTGGGGAGTCTTGCATTCAGGCGCTCTCGAAAGTATCCCAGCCAGCGAGAATGTAGACACGGTGCAAATTGCCCAAGACCTCCGCGACATCCGAGACCGCATGCATCAGCAAAAGGCTGCGCGACACCGCGTATCACAAGAGCTACGGACGCTCGAGACAAACCTCAACGACGAGTCAGCCGTTCTTGCAGAGCACATTCAGCGACTCAAGGACAAGCGTCTAAAACTATTTGACGAGCGACTCATCGAGATTCGCGAGCTTGAAGCACGCAAAAAGGCATATGGCCAAGTCACCACGCTTTGTCTCGATGCAGTCGAGAGTCTTAAACAATACTTTCAAGAGCTTCCTCAGGTCAAGGCCAAAGTCCCGGTGAAACAGGCCGCCGAAGTCGTGCGCGAGCATTCCCTTTCGTGCGATACGACGCAACTCATCTTGCGCATTGCGAAACTTTGCCAAGAAGCCCACACGGTTCTGGTCGAGGGCGCCAATGTGCTGCGACCCACCGGTGAGATTCGACTCAAAAAAGATGGCGCATATGACTTTTCCGAGGACCTCACAAAGGCCGCCTTTTCTCGCATCAGCAAACTCTTCGTACGCAAGACGGAGCAGCTCGAAAAGGACGATCTCATATCGCAGGCCAAGTTCCGCAAGCTTTTGACGCGTCTTCACGATCTTCGCGGCCCAGCACTCGTACATGTTGGCGAGCGTGTCGATGCACTTCGTACCGCGCGCGCCGATCGCGCGCAATCTCTCGAGGACCTTGCTCAGGCGCTTGAAGCGGGACGCGTACAAGAAGAGGATCTTTTGCAAAGGCTCAGGGCACTGCGAACTCCGAATACGAAACAAGAGCCTCACCACGGTGCTGTTGACCTTACGCCGTAAACTTGTATCGAACAATCCAATGTGATAATTTTGTATTTTTTTTTAACTATCGCTTTTATTTATTTTTTCGTGTGGTGCTCACATTGCATCTCAAGCACCATCTCATCGTCCGCGTTTGTGCATCGTACATCATCCAGCTTGCTTTTTTTTTTTAAAAAAACTATCAGAACTAAAATGCACCCAGCGCCGGCGCATCCGTAGAAGCCAACTCGTAAAGAGCCTTCTTGAGTCTGTCGAGGCCAACGCGAAGATCTGAATGTTTCTCGGCGCGCGTGATCAAAATGTCCAACGTTTTGATCGGAAGCACCAAATGTGAAGTGCTCTCTGCAGCATAAGAGGCATCCTCGACGAGATCCGCCGCGAGTGCGAGCGCCTCCTCAAGACGATCGTACGTAATGAGAACGCGCAGCTGAGCAGCTGGTGCTCGCGCCGCCGTTGAGCCCGCATGCCGCACAAAAACATGCTCGTCAGGCGATTGTATATCTTGAGAAAAATTACCCCAACAGCGAAATGAGGCCTGCAACCACTGCGGCAGCTCCAGATCCGGCTTGGCGCGCAAAAGTGTCTCCAGCACTACCAAGTGATACTTGTATGTATTCACCATAGTGCCACTCTCGCTCGCATCTCCGCTCAAAGGCGCGCTGTCCAGGACCTTGAGCTGTCGCTGCAGAACCGCCCACGGCTGCCTGCCTCGCAGACACTGCAACGAGAGATACTCAAAGACCGGGGTTGCGTCCATTTTAAAGCGGACAATGAGGTCCGTCGCCGTATCAGCGAGGCCTGCATCCAAAAGAGCGGGAACGAGAGTTCCAGCGTCGAGACGAACCATGCCTTCTTGCCGCACCGTGAGCAATCGCACTGCCCCGGCGGCGACTGCAAACTGTCCTTCGACCTCTGCGAGCTCGAGTGATTCGCAGCCAGCCTCGGGGCTCCGAATGAACAGCGTCGCTTTCCCGTCCGGAATTAATCGCAGCGCCATCAAGCACGAAGAAAGCGCGTCTTGCAAGCTCTGCGCCTGAAGAAGGTGCCACTGCCCGCCCGAGTTGGCCTGCACGCTAGCTTTTAATCGCTGCGCCAAGTCATACATGCACATGGCCGCCTCGTGAAAACGCGCGTGGTGAATACAAAACGTAAACAACGTATGGAAAGAAGTTGTGTCCCCGCGGTACTTTGGTAAAGCCGTATCCTCTTGCGTTTTACGTTCAAGCGTGCGCATGACCACATCCTTCCAGGTCTTTTCGCTGTAGCACTGAAAGGGAAGCTCGCACAGCTCGCGCACCTCGCCACGCTCCACCATGGCCGATACGAGCTGGCCAATGTATTTGTCACCCTCGTCTTCAAGTTCCTCGTCGCGAGTCATTGCGCTGTCGCCACCCTCATCCGAGGCGCGCGAGTACAAGCGCGCTGCACTCAGTGCCGCCTTGTAGTCGCGGACCGTGGGTTCCATGGCGAGAGCAAAGAGACGCGCGCAAAAGACGCCGCCGTCGTGATTTCGAGAAGCACCCGCGCCGAGTTTAATGGCTCGCATCGCAAAGTCAATGGCTTCGCGCCACTGCTGAGCCTTCTCAAAGAGTTCCATTACCATAATGTAGTACGCGTGTCGCGCCGCCTTATCTGCGACGGGGATTGCTGCCTGAAAGAGCTCCAAGGCACTTCCCGAGGCACCTGCATCTACCAACAACATTGGCGAGGATGTCGCTGCTCCCGACCCAGCTTTGACTTCGGCCCAAAGCCGAGCCTTGGCCTGCAGCAAGCTCGTGTACCGGCATTGATCGCCAAGGTTACCGGGATAGAACCGCTCGTACGCCGCATCAGGGACCTGGTCCTGCTGTTCGTTGGCGACGACATCATCAGGCTGGACCGTCTCATTTACATACTGCGCCAGGACGCCGAGCACCTCGTACTGCTGCTCGCGGTCGGCAAAGGGAAGCATGTCGCCTCTGACGTCGCAAAGGTGACCGACCAAGGCATCAGTGCCCGCTCCGCGCAAAGGTTTTCGCAAGGCACGATCCATCCAAAGACCCAGTACAGATGTGGCATCCTCGCGGGCCGGGCCAGCGGCTTGTGTGCGAGGCATGTTCAAGGTGAGCCGTCGCAGCCATTCCATGGACCGCATTTCTGAGCACGGCCGGGCGCGACCGAGCAGCTGCGCGAGCAAGAGCGCTCCGCACGCTGCAGCGGCACGCTGTACAAACGAGTGCGCGGCAATGTGACCAAAGAGAGCCTGGCGCGACGCCAGGCCAAGGGCCCCGCGCGCCGCGCCCTGGCCAATGACGAGAGCACCAAGCACAATTCTACCACGAGCAAAGAGAGCTTGCTGGAGCGCCGCACACCGCATTTCCGCCTCGATGCTCTTGCAAGACTTGGTCGACTTGCCACGACCGCGAGGCTCAGAGGCGCCATCCATCATCGTTGTTGCATTAGCGTCGTTGTTGTCATCGTTTCCGTCCAGGTTATTGTCCTCATCGCGGATAACTTCGGTCGCCGGGGACGGCACGAGCTTGCCAACGACCATTCCGAGACGACCATAAAAAGTGTCCGGGTCCTGCCAGCGCTGCATGAGCGGCTCAATGGCTTCGGCCAAAAGCTCCGTATCCATTTCGTCAAGGTGCTCGTTAACAGTCTCCAACAGTAGACTCGAACCCCAGGCTCGCACCAAGCGGCCTTCAAGACGCGCCAGCACAGTACGCAACGTGTTTGCGGCCTTGGCCGTCGCGGCCACGTCCTGATCAACCTTGCCGCCGCAGAGAGCCACCTCGGACCAGTCGGCTGCGCAAAAGGAAAAGGCACCACTGCGCCTCACGACGATGGCGCGTCCGGTCTGCGACGCGCTCAAGCACAGCGGGCGATGCCCTCGAAGCCATGCTTGCTCGCAGTCGTCAATGAGGCGCTCACACATAATAATGGCGTCTTGTGAGACAGTCATGTCCCGGAACAAGCTCTCGCGGAGCATGCGTTCTGCCAGATCGACGACAGCATCACGAGCCAGATGTCCATCATTGCCACGCTCGGCATGCAAGCCTTGAATAGCCTTGGTTCCAAAAAAGGAAGCCAAACCTTCGCACAAGTCTGTCGTGGAAAAGCGGCCTGGCAAATCAAGACGAGACAAGCACTGCTTCACGAGTCCCTCCGCAGAAAACGCATCGCGCTGGGCCTCGAACTGGGCAGCGTCCGCCTCCAGCAGCACCTTGCGGTCGCTTTCAAAGGAAATGTTGTGTAAGGCAATGTTTCCCTCGCTTGCCGAAGCCGCAACGCCTGCCAGCGCATATCTCAACATCATTGTGCTCTGCGCACCGGTAGGCCGCCACCAAACGGAACGCGCCTGGCCAGCGCTCTCGAACGAGAGGTCCACGATGCGAAACCCACGGAGTCGCTTGACCTCGATGTCGCCCAGCAGCTGGCGAATGTTCGTATCCAGATTGATGTTGTTAATGGCGAGCCAACCGTCGAGAGCCAGGAGAAGAGGACGGCCCGAAGACATGCGCAGTGCCACGGCAAGTACAAGCTTGCGTTTGGTTCCAAAGGTGTCCTCGGCGCCGCCAAGCCAGCTTTCAATCCAGGCTTGTTCCACATGACCCCGCGCGCTCGATCCCAAGGCGGACGAGGTTGCTGACTTGTTTGTGCCTGCGTCTGTCAGGTCAGACTTGGTTGCGGCAGCCGCAGCAAGAAGGTCAATCTCGCTGCGACAGGCGCGCCTCGACACGGACCAGACGCGCGCCTTGCCATCCGAATAGATGGCAAAGAGAAAGGTTTCATCGTTTTCGCCTTGTCGTCGGCGCAGCGAGCGCAGCTGCACCACCTCGACGCGAAAACCACTCGAGTCGGCGACGCCTGTCGACCGCTTCAATAAGCCGGTCCACAGCCGCTGGGTGAGCGAAGTGTCTGTGAGCTGAAAGGCAGCGTGGTCTGCTGACGCCCTGCCAGAGCCTGCCCCGCCGCCGGACCCACTTGGTCCAGAGGAAAAGAGATTGTCAGGAAAGACTGTGCATGTGATCGGTGGCGGGCCTGAGCTGCCTGAGCTGGCCTCTCCATTACCTGCGCGCTCGTGCCCCGCGCCTTCGTGGTTCGCGCCGTCATGGCCTACGCCGTGACCTCCAGCATCAATGCGGTTCGGACCCGTGGCGAGGTGAATCGTGGCATGCGCATCTGTGAACCAGCAGCACGCGCCCACAGAATGAATCTTGTCTTGGCACATAACGCGAAGAAGCGAGCCTTCTCCCTTGTCAGAGAGAAAGGATCGCTCTGGAAAGCACCTCCGCGATTCGTCGTCGGTAAAGGGGTGATTCTTGAAGAACAAGGTTGCGGCGTCGCCGTCCGTAAAACACACGCAGAGCACCAGATGACCATTGTTCTCCATCCACGCAAGGCCATCGACAGCAAGCTGCTTGCCGCGGGGAAGTGTAAAGCGGACGGCGCAGTCTTGCAGGTCTCCATCCATGGAAATGTCGAGCACCTCGAGCACGTGTGCCCGAGTGAGCGCCCGCCACACGATGAGACGCTGTTTGCACGCTGACTTGTCCGAGTCCGCGTACTCGTTTTCCTTGACAAAGCGGAACACGCCGCCAAGGTCTTGCGCACCAAACGCCGCTCCCGCAGGTCCGACAGTATCGTGTGCCAGACCGCGACGCTGGGCGCCATGTCCATCCATATCGACAGCGTTCTCCGCATCCTCTTCTGCCAATTTAATGTCGCCGTTGTCATGGTCGGCATCGCGCCCGAGCCAGCCTTCGGACCTTCGCAGCAGCTTCCGGGTTCGCCATTTCCACCGCGGATCCTCAAAGTCCACGAGCGGGATCTCGCGCTCGCACTCGAAAGCTTCTTGCGGGTGTTCGACCTCGTTTACGAGCCTTTGCCCTTCAGTTCGCTGCTGTTCCTCCTGCTGTTGATGTTGCATGGTTTTCAGAGAGGTAGCGCAGCGCGCACAAAGCAAGCGACCCGGCGAGCTTGCGCCTTAACTCTATCTATGGTTTCGCCGTTTCTCGTGGCGAGTCTTCACCAAGAAAACCCCTACGAGCACACCAAGTTCGCCGCGTCCTTTTGCGACCGAGCTCGCGACCTGCTCTCCCTTTCAGCCTCCGCGCGCGCGCGCGTATGCGCGGCCTTGGCCTCGGCCTCGGCGGCGCGACGTTATCGAGAGAGATGCCAGATGCTAGCAACGACTGACAAGGGCTCGCTCCTTCGCTCGCTCGCTCGCTCGCTCGCTGGCTGGCTGGGCCTGCCTGCCTATTTGCCTGCCTGCCTGCCTGTCTGCCTGCCTGCCTGTTTGTGCCCGCAGCGGCGAGCGCGCTGGCGGCGGCGCGGGGCGCGGGAGCTCGGCGCGGGTGGGCCTGGCCTGGCCGGGCAGTCTCGCCGCGATTCTATCTTGCTCTTGCCTTGCTTTGCGGTGGGTGGTCGTTGGACGCCTTGCTCGAGCTGGAGCTGGCGGGAATGCGGCCCAAGCGAGGCGGCGCGACGCGACCGCGCACGCCTGCTCGATGGGGGGCAGACGGTAAATAGGCCTCTTTTTACGTTTCGACTGAAAAAAAAAGAAAAAAGGTTAGCTTGCTTTGGAGGGTGTTGCTTATGGCAGTGTGCGTGCGTGTGTGCGTGTGTCGTGCGCTCTTGGCTGGCTGACTGAAGATTGCAGTTGCGGTTGCGAGCTCGAATTGAAGAGGAAGAGGACTTCTGAGGTGTGCTGATCGTAGGCGAAGTTGGGCTAAGCGTTTTATGATCATGGTCCTCTTTCCTCCGTGCGATACAAACCTGCTGGACATAATTTGATGATGCGCTTTATTTTTCCTTTGCTCTTTTTCATCAAGATGTCACTTCTCCAAATCACGTGGGCCTCGCCTTGACACGATCTGGCATTGACCAGGGACATCTTCGCGCTCGCACTGCAAGGCTCTCTCGTAACATCTCTTCCAATCATCGCAGATCCAGAATCTTTTTATTTTGGTTTTTCCCACAACCATTACAACCTTGGCTAGCCGGGCCGACTTGAACGTTCAGTGGCAACTATTCAACCAAGAAGTTCTCTATCCCACCTGCCTGTGACCAAGTCATCGAGGCTATGCCCTCCCTCCCACTCGCTGCTTCACTCGCTCATCTGCCACTGGCCGCGGAGTCTGTGTATAGTGCTCATTGCCAGGCGATTTTGACTCATTGTGTTTTTCTAAACACTGTCATCAGTAGACTTTCCTAGGCCTAGCCTAGTGGTCGTGCCAGCGGTGGTAGCTTCTTCGGCCCCGGTCCGAGTCTGCCTGTGAACACGGTGACAAATGAATGCGACCAAGCGTCGACGCAAGCTGCACTGTCTGCCTATAACAAGTATGCACAGCACTGATCGATGCAATTCCTTCAAGCCTAGCGGTGGTGACGATGGCAGACCTCGTGTTCACAGTCAATCCTAGACGAAAAATTCACGACGGTTGCCATCCTAAAAAAAAAAAAGCTTTTTGGTATTTGCTAAAAGATACGGGCCAGGCTGGCGCACTGGCAAGCGAGGGAAGGAGCGAGGCGAGGCAAGGCAAGGGCAGACGCCCAGCGCTCTCCGCGGAGGGAGCAGAACCCTGACGGCGCGCGGCTGCGAGCGCGCCTCGCCCTCGCCCTCGCCCTCCGTCCTTCCCTTCCCTTTCCCTATCTTTCTTTCCCCTGACTCTTGCCCGTGTGGCCGGGCGACGCGTCGGCACGATGGCCAAGAAGAAGACCAGCAAGGCCGCGGAGCCGGCTGCGGCGACGTCTACAGCGAAGGCAGCCGCACCAGGAGCGGCCGAAGATACGGCCGAGGAGCTCTATGAGCTCAAGGGCAATCATGACAACCTCGTGTGGTGGTCTATTCGTATCGCAGTGCTCGCGTCCGCCATCTATGTGGCGTACACGATCCGGCTATACGCCATCAAGGAGTATGGCCTCGTGATCCATGAATTTGATCCTTGGTTCAACTACCGCGCGACCGAGTACCTACACGAACACGGTGTGCGCGCATTCTTTCGCTGGTATGACCACATGAGCTGGTACCCGCTTGGCCGGCCCGTCGGCACCACCATTTACCCTGGCATGCAGCTCACCTCGGTGGCCATTTGGGACGCTCTGCAGGCCGTTGGCATGCCCATGTCGCTCAATGACGTGTGCTGCTACGTCCCGGCATGGTTCGGCGTGTCCGCTTCGCTCTTTGTGGGTCTGCTCACTGCTGAGGCCACCGGAAACCGAAACGCTGGCGCCTTTGCCACGCTCATCATGTCCTGTGTGCCGGCGCACACGATGCGGTCGGTTGGCGGCGGATACGACAACGAGTCCATCGCGGTCACGGCCATGAGCATGACCTTTTTCTTTTGGTGCCGCTCGCTGCGCAGCAATTATTCGTGGCCCTTCGGTATTCTCTCGGGTCTCGCATACGTTTACATGGTGGCCGCATGGGGTGGCTACGTCTTTGTGGTCAACATGGTCGGTCTCCACGCCATCTTTCTCGTGTTCCTGGGCCGCTTCACGACGCGTCTGTACTGGGCTTACACGCTCTTTTACACTATTGGCACGCTCGGGGCAATCCAGATTCCCGTGGTCGGCCTTACGCCGCTCAAGTCCTTGGAGCAGCTTGGCCCCTTTGGCGTCTGGGGCATCATGCAGCTTCTCTTTCTTTGCGAGCTCATTCGCAAAAAGCAGAACCTCGACCCCAAGCAGCTCTTTCAGCTTCGCATCAAGGTCTTTTCTGCGGCCGCAGTTGGCTTTGCTATTGTGTGCACTATGCTGTACCCCACGGGATACTTTGGTCCTCTCAGTTCGCGGGTGCGCGGTCTCTTTGTCACGCACACGCGCACGGGCAACCCGCTCGTCGACTCTGTGGCCGAGCACCAGCCCGCCAGCGCCAATGCCTATTACCAGTACCTGCACTACACGTGTTATCTCGCCCCAATTGGCTTCATCCTCTCGTTTCGGAAACTTTCCGATGCTCGCATCTTTCTTCCGCTCTACGGCGCGGTTGGCTACTTTTTCTCGGCAAAGATGGTGCGTCTCATCATTCTTTTGGGCCCCATCAGCTCTTCACTCAGTGGCTTTGCTGTGGCGGCCATCTTTGAGTGGTGCTACGACCAGTTCTTCGCCAGCAAGGTGAAGAAGGACGAAGCCTCTGCCGACGCGAACAGCACCAGCAGTGCCAAGTCTTCCAAAAAGAAGGCTGCCGCCGCAGCATCCCAGGAGCCGTCTGTGTTGGGCCCCGACATTGACCGTCTCATCACTGAGAGCAAAAGGATCTATGCAAAAAATGGCAACTTTCGCAAGTACGCTGCCGTCTTTTTGATCTTTTTCCTCAGCGTGCGCGCGAATGACTTTTACGAGTATTGCCATCACATGGCTCGGGCCATGTCGAACCCTAGCATCATGTACAACGCCCGCACACGCGATGGCCGCACGGTACTTGTGGACGACTACCGCGAGGCGTACTTTTGGCTTCGCGACAACACGCCCGCTGATGCGCGTGTCATGGCGTGGTGGGACTATGGCTACCAGATTGCTGGCATCGCCAACCGAACCACCATTGCTGACGGCAACACCTGGAACCATGAGCACATTGCCACGCTCGGAAGGTGTCTGGTGTCACCCGAGGACAAGGCGCACCAGATGATTCGCCACCTTGCCGACTACGTGCTTGTCTGGACGGGCGGTGGTGGTGACGATTTGGCCAAGATGCCGCACATTGCGCGCATTGCCAACTCGGTCTATTCCGAAGTTTGCAATGGCGATCCTCTCTGTTCGCAGCTCGGCTACAAGGACCGCCAGGGAACGCCCTCGACGATGATGGCCAATTCGCTCATTTACAAGCTGCACAGTGGTTTTCAGCGCCAGGACGTCGTGGTCGACCCGAACCGCTTTGAGAATGTCTTCAACTCCAAGTACAACAAGGTCCGCATCTGGAGGGTCAAGTCTATCGACAAGGAGTCCAAGGCTTGGTCTGCTGATTTGGCCAACAAAAAGTGCGACCCGCCTCCCAACGACTTCATTTGCAAGGGCGATTATCCGCCAAAGTTCAAGGACTTTCTCAAGGGACGTCGTGACTTTGCCCAGCTCGAGGACTTTAATTCCAAGAAAAAGTCCAAGGAGGACGAAGAGTACCAGAAGCGCTACCACGAGGAGATGGCTCGTCGCGGCCAGAGTCGCGGTCGCAACTAGATGATGCAGAAAGATAATAAAAATTACTAGACCGCAAACTTGCCTGCCGCCTACTACCTACCCAAGAGATGTTGCGCGACGTCGTGCTCGCTGCCAGTCGAGGCAGCCCGCCAGATGCGACCGGGCGGACACGCCAGAAAAGTTCCTGTGCTTCATCTCAAAAAGCTCTGCACGAAGGAAGGCAGGTCGGATCAAAAGAAGAGGGAAATCTCCCTGCTGCTGCTGCTGCTGCTGCTGCTGCTTCTGCTGCTTTGGCTGAGAGCTGACAGTGAGAGAGTGTTTGTTTGAACGAAGAAGTCGCGACTGCGGCCGCCGACGGGACAAAGCAGACCTGCCTCGCTGCGCGCGGCAGCCAAGAGGCTTGACGTGGCGCGAGATCTATGGAGCCACGCGGCGAGCCACGCGGCGAGCCACACGGCAGGCCACGGGGACTCGCAACGTGCAGCGTGTGCCGGCGTAGGAGCGCGGGCAGCGTGAATTGCGGGTCCTGCGTGGCGCAACTTGTCGCGGAGCAGCGGCGCGCGCTCGACAAGCACCGGCGCGAGGCCGCTGCCGCCGCGGCGGCCGCTGGCAGCAGGCTCGAGGCCCAGGCCCGCGCTGCCACGACAAAGCGACTTGCCAGCGAGCTTCGAAGCAACGTCGAAGCCTACAGAACCTACGCCGCAACGGCGCGCGCCAAACTGGCCAAGGAGCGAGACGCCCTACGTAAACGCCAGCAGGACTTGCACGCGCGAAGACAGCGCCTCGCAGTCGCCCAGCAGGCCCTCTCGCATCGCCATGCTGTTATGCTCGGCGACAAAGGTATTTCGGGCGCCCTCCTGCACGGACTCAGCATGCAGCTCGAGGACTACGAGGGACGCGTCGCGCAAGAACGGAAAAAGCTTGTCATGCAGCTTCTCGAATTCTTTCCTCTAGACCCTAGCGGCCATCCGGGCTCCGAAACCATTGCCAACCTACCGCTGCCCTCAGACATGCGTCAACTCAAGGCCACGAACGAAGATGCGCGCTCCGCCGCACTCGCCATCGTTGTGCATGTCCTTCTGATTGCTTCGAATTATCTTTCTCTGACGCTGCCGTTTCGTATGGACTTCCTTGGCTCAAAGGCCAGCATCGGCCGATGGGGCGATGGCGAGCCGCAAACCATGCTCACCGGGACTGGCTTGGCACTGGAAACCGGAATGAGTATGCTCCGCAGAAACGTTGAGACATTGTGCTTTTACCAGGGCATTCCGTCTGATCTGGTCAAAGAATGGAGCTTAATTCACAGCCTCTGGCAGCTCTTTCACTCTCCTTCGCTGGGGAATCCTGTGCGACGGAGCCTCTTACAAGCTGACTCTCGTGTGGGCCGCGTCAAAGCCGGTCAGTCTCTCCGTCGCCCTGTACATTTCGCCGACGAGACGCTCACTGATCCCGCCCATGCTGCGCGTAACGCACGTGAACGCCATCTTGTGCGCGCAGCAGAGGGAAGCGTCCAGGCTGCGCGAATGGCCGCCTCTACTGCCTTTTTCCAAGATGATTCAAGCTCGATTGACTTTGTGTCGTTGGACGAAGTCCAAGACATTTCGACTGCTGTCGCAGCTGCTGCCGCCGAAGCGGACGCCTTGACAGGCGGCGCTGCAGCAGGAGAGAACTGGGATCTGATTGAGCGTCCGCAACCTCCCAAACCTTCCAACAACGACGACATTCAGCACTGGGTATCTTCAGGAGCGCTTAATGGTTAAGTCAAGCTGGTATAAGAGAAGGAGCGAGAAAACACTTTTGTCGATTGTGGCAAACGTCCAAAAAAAAAACAGCTCTCAACAAAGAAGAAAGAGACACACACACACACACACACAGAGAGAGAGAGAAGTGGGCGACACCAAAACTTTGCGGTAGGTCTTTGTTTCACGCAAGATTGACGAGTCCTCCGACAAAGGGGTTTTTATCCTTCTTCTCTTTATATTTGAAACCTGAAGGGCATCGATGGCTCGTGCAAAGGACAGACGACAGACGGATCATGTCGCTCTAGCAAAGGAAAAAAAGCAACCTTGGTATGAGGCCATGAGAGGGTTTGTTTCCTCTTTCCCTGCGTGCCGTGCTCAGGCTTTTGGAAAAGTAAAAAAGCTAAACAAGAGTGAACGAGAGACTGAAGAGTGGTGGTACTCCTTTTTTGGAACCTCCGCCGTGCCTTGTGCATGCAACCATAGCCTTAACTTGTACAAACAATTCCGAACTTTTCATCCTGTTTTTAGCATTGATAGAGCTTGTCGATCCTCCTGATGGCGCGCATCTCGATTCGAAGGTATTAAAAGAAACGAGCGATCGCAACTTGACCGCATCTAACATCGAGTTATTCCAAAAATGTGGAGGCGGAGGTAATTCATGTCCCGGGAGATAGACCTACATAGATGCGCACAGGTGATAGTTCTTTGCTTCGGCGACAACTCCGTTTTCAGCCCTAGAACACAAAGAAAAGGAGAGAGAAAAGAAAAAGGAAAAAGAAGAAGAAGACACATGTTGAAAAGCTTTACAAGGCGTGCAAGAACGAGCGAACCGCTTCACTGGACTCAACAGGCCCATTGTGCAGCGCTTGTCCAGCTTCGAGATGAAGCATGTGCGTGACCCCGTCGGGAATCTCGTCGCTATGATGGGCAATAACAATAATCGCGATGTGCGGGACATAGTCGTGCACCTCAGTAAGGAGTGCTTTGAGACCTTCGCGAGTTGGCGCATCGAGACCCTGGCTAGCTTCGTCAAAGACAAGCAGACGGGGCTTGTGAATGAGTGCACGCGCCACTAGAACCAGACGCTGTTCTCCGAGACCTAGGGTCTCGAACGGCTGCTGCAGCTTGTCCGTGGGAAAGCCAACAAACGCACACAATGCATCAAGATCGGTCTGGGTGGCTTGCTGCTTCTCCTTTTTCGCGTCCAGAAACGTCTCCAGTGCAGCAAGACTTGCTCCACCCGAACATGCGGCCCCATAGAGCCCGCTCCGCATAACGTCGGCGGCCACGAGCGTGCCTGGATTGCGCTGCGCGTAAAATAACGTGCGCATGTGACCATCCATCGAGACAACGCCAACACCCTCTGAGATGCGATCAGGCGACGAGGGGGATCCACGAGGCTCACCCAACACAACGAGGTCGCGTTCGTTGTTGGAGGAGAACTTCGTGGCGGTCTTGGTTTCGCCCAAGGCAGCCTCGGAAAGGCTCAAGTCCTGGTCGAGCAGGCGCGGCGAGGCCATGAGCTTGACCAACGAGCTCTTGCCGGCGCCGTTCTTCCCGACAAAGGCCCAGAACTCGCCAGACTCGATACGCAGGCGCAAATCGCGAATGCCGCCTACATGCTCTTGCGAGGCAGAGGGCGATTCGCGGTCGTTTGGCCCCGGTGGCTTGGCAAAGGTCACGGTGGCTGCGTCAAAGTTTACAATGGGGTCGTCGCGCGATGCGTACCACGCAGGCGCATCTTCGGGAGCCCTCGCGACGAGGCGATCCGCTTGCCCCGACGTGCGCTGGCGGGACGCGCCGTCGGCGGGCGTGTCATGCGCATCCGCAAGTACCTTTTCCATTTCGGCGCTGCGAAAACTTAGGGGCAAAGAGGTGTCGATAGTGCTGCGCACGAGTGGGCTTGTTGGGTCTGCAAGGGAAAAAACATCACCAATTTCCGTGGCAAACTCCTCGGCGCGATGGGAGACCTGCAATAGGCGTGCGCGCAGCTTTGGAGCCGCATGGCCCGAACCTCCGAGCTGCACGAGCAGTTTCGGGAGACCGCGCCCCAGACCTGCCAGGAGACCACTCAGTTGAAAGCGTGACTTGGGATCGAGACCATCGTGGGCGCCATCAATAAGGAGCAGATCCGGGGCGTTCGCCATGGCGCGAGCGAGCGTGAGCTTGCGCAGCTCGCCGCTCGAGAGCGAACCGACCTGCTTTGTCCATGCGTTGATGAGCCCAAAACGCACAACGAGGGACCGCGCGCGAGCAGAGTTGATGCCGCCGCACACAAAACCGACAGAATCGGTTCCATGACTTCGCACAAAGTCTAGCGTCGTCTCAAAGCTGACAAGCTCCATCTTGCTGCCGCCTCCTTCTTTTCCTTGTGATTGTCCTTGCTCTTGCCCTTGCTGCTGCTGCTGCTGGGCTTCTTGGTCCAGCAACTCGCGCAGGGCTCGAGTCTTACCCGCACTCATGCGTCCAACGAGCGCCCCTGAGCGCATCTCTGCGGCACCTTCGCGCAGCCATGTCGCCAGCGCCGTCGCAGCCGGCGACCCTCCAGTCGCTGCACGGCTTGCCGCGCCCCGACACGCCAGCGTCCACGGTGAACGCATTTTTGTTCGCCCGCTTGACCTGTTTCGCTCTTTGCTCGCGGCGCCAGCCTCGCCTCGCACCAATCGCCCTAGCAAACAATGATGCGGTCAGTCACCGTGCTCGTCGACATGTGCGCACCGTTATAAACGGTTAACGAAACGACTCTCTAAAACCGTTTTTTTTTCGACGTCGCGAAAGAAGCGCTCAGCTCTTCTATGTATAGTAGGCCCCTTCGTACTATACGTATACGTAGTATGGAATACTTGCAAAAAGAGGATCCAACGGGGACGAACGAGTTCAACGCCAGCGTGGAAGGATAGAAGCCTTTCTTTGCTTACTGCCTTGCAGAAACGAAATTCCGCAGCACACAAAGAGAGAGAGAGAGAGACAACAAAAGGCTGGCTGCCGCTGCAGCAGCAGCTGCTGGTGGTGGTGGTGCAAGGTGGTGCTTGAAGGACATTTGCAAAGACGATGACCCGCGCTCTGACAGGCCCCGCGCTCCTCGTCGCTCTTGCAGTGGCCGTCGCTCAAAGCGCTGCGCAAATCGCCGCGCAGCGCGTGCACCGGCTCAAGGACAGCAATTTCGAGGAGCAAGTGAAACTCGCAGAGGGACCGTGGGTTGTCGATTTCCAGAACATGCCTCAGGCAACCCGTGCTGACGAACTCGCCGAGCTCGCAGAATTTTTGCACGGCACTGGCGTACAGGTGGGCGTCGTGGATCAGAGCACCGAGCACGTCTGCGGCGCGGGCAAGTCCGGCCTACGGTTCTACGGCATTGACAAAACGGACCCACCCAAGACTTTGGTGAGCGCCAAGGGCCAGCTTGACGCAAGCGACGCGGCTGTTGCCGTCCTCGACGAGATCCGACGTGCTGTCCTTGCACGCGTGCCGTCCTCCACCTCCTCCTCCTCCTCCTCCTCGTCGTCGTCGTCGTCGGGCCATTCTTTCTCCTCTACGCGCGCAGACAGTACACAAAAAAAACGGCAAAAGAAGGCTAAAGAAAGCCAAGGCGCGCGTCCTGGCGCTGACGGCCGCGTTCTGGAGCTCTCGGACAAAACTTTTGATGAAATTGTACAACAAAGTGACGACGCCTTCTTGGTGAGCTTTACCGCGCCATGGTGCGGGCACTGTCAGCGCCTGCATCCAGAATGGGCGCAAGCCGCTTCAGAGCTTGCGGGCAGCGGCGTTGTGATTGCCAATGTCGACGCCACCGCGAACGAGGCCCTTGCGCAGCGTTTCGGAATCCAGGGCTTTCCCACCATCAAGTTTTTCCCTCCGGGCGCCATGAACAAGGACGATGACGCTGCAGAAGACTACCAAATGGAACGGTCCGCCGAGGCAATCGTGGCGTGGAGTCTTGAGGCCTTTGAACGTCACGGCGGCCAGGTGAGTCTGGAGATCCCGGAACTGGTATCGCAAGCTGATTTCGAGGACACGTGCGGGGCGCAGAGCAAATGCGTGATTGCATTTCTGCCGCACATTCTTGACTCGGGCAAGCAGGGTCGCGAGGAGCTCATTGCCGAGCTCGAAGACGCGCAACGCAAGGCGCGTCACATGCCTTTTGCATGGGTCGAGGCTGGCGCTCAGCCCGCGTGGGAAGAGGCGTACTCGCTCGAGTTCGGTTTTCCTGCGGTGCTCCTTCTACGTCGTCACGGCGCACAGGAGCTTGCTCTTCCCATGCGCGGTTCTGGATTCACGGGAGGCGCACTCTCTGCGTTTGCGGCATCGGCAAAAACATTGGGAGAATTCTTTGATGGAGGCTGGCCGCGCATTCAGACTGTCGAGCCTTGGGACGGCGAGGAGGGCCAGCCTCCAGAAGTCGCCGATGATGATGATGACTTTGATCTCGACGCCTTTCTCGCCGAAGATTGATCTTGCCTCGGGTCTACTGGTCAAGCAAATGGGTTTTTTCGATTCTTATCTTCGAATGTAAGTAAACATGTTTTCATTATCATGTCGGCTCACGCAAGTTGAAAGCACCAAATCACTTTTTCGTAAGCGTTATGTCTACGTCAACGACGCGCGTTACGGAAGCCGAGGTTTTCATGCGTGAGAGCAAGTCGAATTGGGTGAGCTTTGCCGGATTTCCGCGGACCGCTTAAAATTAGTACGCCCCAGCGTCAATTCGATCCGGTCCAAGGTTCTCATAACAAGCTTAATCACCGTGCCGCACCGCAACGGTGTTACATCCGGATTGAAAGCAAGCAAGCAGAAGTTACCAGAGATGCTGGAACTAGAGGAAAAAGAAAAACGGACAAGCAACGAACGTGGCCATGAACTCGGGGCCCGCGTTTTAAATTCGGATTGAAAGCAAACGCGGCCATTCATTGGCCCTCTTTGCCCGTGAAATCAAGCTTACTTTCGTGTCTGACACTTTTTGGATGACGCGACGTGAACCCAGATCTGTTTCTTTGTTAGTTATTAAACCGGACCGCTTCGCCCATTTGGGAGACGCAGATATCCCCGTCTTGAACGACTTGAGCCCGGCAATGATCTACCTGCCTGCTCTCTTGCTCTCTGTATCCATCTTCTTTTTTAATTTCCTCTGCACATAGTAATTTTTGGGGGGGAAAGAAAACACTGACTACAGAAACATGAGGATGAAGCTGATCAGACCAGAGCCAGCAAAGATGCCGATGGAGGACATGCGCTGCGAGTCGACGTTGAGGCCCTCGGGGAACTTCTCCCAGTAAAAGTGGCGGGGGGCGCCAAGAAAGTGGTACGAGAGGGGAAAAGCGACGCTGAGCTTGACGAGCGGACCGAGGCCCGAGGCGCCAAGGCTCGCCATGGTGGCCGGCATGTCAGCGCCCAGAAGGGAGCCAATGCCAATACCGTAAACGCCGACCGTGAGCAGACCGCCCGTGACACGCGTCGTGACCGAAGAGATGGCGGCAAGGGGCCACGCGTAAATGAGAATGTGCGGGGACACGGGGCGCTCGTCCTTGCTCGAGGTAGAGAGGTCCGTGACGTGCGTCATCTGGGTCGCGAGCGGCTTGCGGGCGGCCGTGAGGGTGTTGCGTCCGGCGCACGCGGCGGCGAGGCCGCGCACCATGGGCGTCTGGCGGGCGAGCATCTTTCTCAGTCCTCTCCTCGTTCAATCTGTGTGTCATCCACCGTCGCGCCATGTACCATCCACAGGCCAATAAGAAACCAAGCAAGCCAGCCAGCAAGCACGCATCCGTGGCATCGTCAGTCTTCACGCCCCCCCCCCCCCTCCTCGCCGCCGCACGCGCGCAGCGAGCGTCCTGTGACCCGCGAACTGCGCAGGCGTCCGTGCTCGTGCTGCACCGATCGTCCGTCCATCGTCCCTTCTCCCACCCCTTCCCCGCTCCCGCCGCGGCGGCCGCGTCTCGCGACGAGCGCGGCGCGGACGGCGGCCTCGGGACTCCGACGTACCTGAGCGCGCGCGCGATGGACCTGGCGAGCTCGCGTGCTTGCGTGCGGGCGTCCGTGTCTGCTGCCTCGCTTTCGATCGCGGATTGGATTGCTTGCAGCTGCGCGCGCCCACTGCGTTATCGCGCGCTTTCTCCACTTCCGCGCGCTGAAGCTCCACTTGCGCGCCGCGCTTTCCGCCCTTGCCCTGCCCCACTTGCAGCGGCGCCCGGGAATTTCCGCCTTAAGTGCCTCTTTATGAGTCTCCGCCGTGCCGCCTGTAGAACAGGGACTAGCAGCCGGCTTGTAAGGTGGGAAAGGGTTGCTGACGTACGTCACTGGGAGGTGAGAGAGTGACCTCGGGGCGAAGGCGGCGATGAGGCGCAGATGGAGGACGTGGCCAGAGCCTTTGCAGAGGATGAGGTAGGCTACTTACGCGGAAGAGGGGCCGGAGAAGAGACGCGTCTCTGGCTTCTGTCGAGTAGAGGCTACGATTAGTGTGTGAAGGAAGTCTAGGCAAGACAGGTTTAGGCAAGGCTTAGGCAAAGGTTAAATAAAAAACACAAGTGCCGTAAGCAACCAATGCATGCAACGATAAATTGGTCTCATTGTACTTGAATCGCAACGCAGGGCATCACATCACACTACATTGGCTTTGACTTTGGTTTTGGCTTTGATATTGAAATTGGCATGTGCATTGGCATTGGCATTTGCATTTGCATTTGCATTTGCATTCGCATTCGCATTCGCATTCGCATTGCAAAATAGGAGACTTTATTTCCGCGCCTCAACTTGAACGAAAACAACTTGCAACTCGCCATCGACCTGGCGATCGGACGATCGATCGAACAGTCAATCAATCGACGGACCGACGCGCGGGAGGCCCGCGGCGCTGCACCAGGCAGGATGGGAAACGCCTCGACGGGAGGTGAGGCCGGCGCGGCCGCCGAGGAGGACCTCGGCGGCAGGTATCCGGCCAAGGGTCGGCGCCGCGACATGAGCCTTCCGCAGCTTGCAAGGTTCACCGGCGAAGGCGGCGAAAAAGCGCACGCCTACGTCGGCCTGCGCGGCGAGATTTTCGACGTGAGCAACGCCCTCGACAAAGAAAACCTCACAGAGACGCACGGCGCATGGTTCGGCAAGAACAAGGAGGATGTCGAAGAAGAGGAGCTCGAGAACTTTCGCGCAAAGTTCGTCAAGCTCGGCAAAGTCATCGAGCAACGCGTCATCACGCCAGAGGA
Source organism: Schizochytrium sp. CCTCC M209059 (assembly GCA_000818945.1). NCBI lineage: Eukaryota > Bigyra > Thraustochytrida > Thraustochytriidae > Schizochytrium > Schizochytrium sp. CCTCC M209059. Next base: position 646,135 of record KN805384.1, on the reverse strand, counting down.
GCTCGCCACCGCCACTGGCGAGGCCGGTGCTCCGATTTACATTGCTGCTCGGGGACTCGTTTTTGACGTCTCGAGCGGAGAAAGCTTCTATGGACCTGGGGGCGGGTACCACCTGTTTGCAGGCCACAACGCTCAGCGCGCGCTCGCACTCATGTCCCTCAAGCCGGAAGATGTCACGAACACTAGCTTGGACGGTCTTGACCCAAAGGATCTCAAAATTCTCGACGACTGGATCGACAAGTACTACCTCAAGTACCCACTAATTGGCACGCTCAGCGATACGGTGGCGCCGAAAGAGTCTGATACCGAAAATACCCCAAACATTGACGCCAAAGAGGATGAAGAGGTTGCCAAAGACAATGAGGCTGCCAACGACGATGAGACTGCCAAAGACGATGAGGCTGCCAAAGACGACGAGACCACTAAAGACGATGACGCTGTTAAAGACGACGAGGGTGCCGATGTCGAAAAGGTCGACGAACAATGAGTCGAGATAAGTTCCTTTTATTCCAAAACAAACGGTAAGCTATGGTTCATGTTTCACATTTGACGTTTAGGCTTCTTCTCTTTCCTTTACTTTGCGATCGAGTGCGAACGGTCTTCAATTTTGTCATCGTCATCGTCTTCATCTCCTGAAGAACCCTCATATTCGCCTTCGTCGAGTTCGGCCCCATTAGCCGAAGATCTCGAGGATGCCTCGTCGTCGCCCAACGTCTCCTTGCTTGAATCTTCGGAAGAGTCATCGTCGCTCTCACTCTCGGAGGCACTGTCACTGTGAAGAGACGGAGTCTTAACGTTCTCACTCCTTTCGGCCATTCTTGTCTCATTCTTTTCGATCTTATTCTTTGAGTCTCCAATCATCTCTTGGGCTTCAGCTTTCTCATCCCCTATCATCTCTTGGGCTTCAGCTTTCTCATCCCCCATCATCTCTTGGGCTTCAGCTTTCTCATCCCCCATCATCTCTTGCGCTTCAGCAATCGTCTCTTGCAATTCTGTTTTCTCATCACCTGGTTTTGGGTGTGATTCTTGTTTGCTGGCGACACCATCATCCCGACTTGATGCAGAATTGGCGTGGTCTTTATCCATGTGCTTGGTGGAACGTTGGGCAACCACTCCCTTTTCGGCTTTTTGTGCCATCGATTCCGCAAGGTGCGTGTCACCCTCGTCTTTCTTCGCATCTTGGCTTGCGTTCAATTCCTGCTGATAAGCTTTCTGGGCGTCTTCCACTTCCTCTTTGGCCGTATCTTTCCCCAAGTTTATCTCGTCAACAAGCTTCGCAACATCTCCAGCCCCCCCTGTTATCTCATCGGCGACTTCCTGAGAACGATGTGTTGACGGCCATCGAGGGCGTGGAAACGCTAGACGGGCTCGCGCAAACCCCGTGCCCAGCTTCCGCATAAAAGATTCTCCTAAACTTGTTTTCTTTGAAGAAGAGATCGGGTTCTGGACAGCGCTATCTCTAGCATCTGCAGCCTCGACGCCTGGGCTTGGCACATCGTCGACCCCACTCAGAAAGCTATCGCCCTGAGACTTGGACGAGGATCCAAAGGTGTCGTCATCATCGTCGTCGTCATCGGCGTCGTCGTCATCATCATCAACACCATTTTGATCATCATCATCATGGGATCCTTTAGCAGCGTCCCCAATTGCGTGGTGTACTTCAGCAACATCCTTTCCGTCGTCCCTAGTATCTTCTTCTTCTGGTATCCTTCCACTGCTCGGTCTGCTTCGGGTACTATGCTCCTTTGTTGTCTGCTCTCTGCTACTATCGGGCTTCTCAGACTCGGAGGACAGCTTCGGCTCCTTGCCTATGGACCTTCTTGGAGACGAGTCTTGTCCCGTCGCACCAACATCATCGTCATCTTCATCGTCATCGTCATCGTCATCGCTGATACTTTTTTCATCATCTGAATGACTGCCTTGATGGTGTTCTGCACAAAGGCTCGCTGACGCTGTGGAAGAACCCCTGGGACTCGGTGCCATATCGCCATCGCCATCAATAAAAGCCGAGGGCTCAAACCGGGACGCCAAAGCAAGTTGAGCGAGCAGAACCTCTTTGTAGGCTCGAGTCGCACCGTGAAGCTTTTCTCTCGCTGCGGCAATTCTCTTTGCGCGTGCAGCGTCCAGCTCGCGATCGAAAACATGAGTCAGCTGCAAACGTGTCTCTTGCCTTGCAGCGGCAGCAATTGTGATACGGTAGGCAAATCCGCTAGCTCTTTTCATGGCCAAGTCGATGCAGTGCAGACCCCGATACTCGAGCAAAGACCGGCGAAAACAACATGGAAGCTCGGCGATGAGCAAGAGCGCTGCAGCCGCTCGCATCTCGTGTCGCTCTCGCCACGTGTCAAGTATAAACGCAAAGCGATATGTCCAAGCCATCGGAGACTCATCGTCTTCGGCAAAGTCCGTATTCTCGTTCCATGCAGTTGTGGCGGGTCCTGAGCCGTCATCGCCATCACCATCTTGTGGCGAATTTGGTGCGACTGCCCGCGCGAAAGTGGCCGCTGCAACACGCGGTAGAGCCTTTTCGCGAAGAACATGTGGCATGATTTCATTGAGGACGATGTCTTGTACCTCGCGCGTGGACGCAGCCTCGTCGAGCCGGCTACGCAGCTGTCTCGTTGACAAAGATGGCGTGAGTCAGACATATGCTTGCTTGCACCTTCGTCTTTTGAGTGAACGCGCTTACCTCGTCTGTGTCCCATGAAGACATGAATCGTGCTCAAATGCACACGTACGAGCAGTTCGTATGCTGTGTCCTTCTCTCCTTCCTTTCCACTGCTACTCGCAGCCTCGTCGCCTTGTGCGCGTGCGCGCGCGTAATGCCCCTTTGTTGCTCGCTTCGCCATGACCGAAGGGGCGAGACTCAAGAGAGAGTCCCAGAATCAACGGTCCGGTCTCACAACATAACAAAATAGGCCGTTTAATTTGTTTTGCTTTTTTTTTCTTCTAATAATCAACTACGTATAACAGGAGTAGAAGGGGAGAAAAGGAGTCCAAGAAAGATATGTTTTAAGCAGCATCCAAAACTTTGTCTCTTTTGCTTTTTATGAATTGTAGTAATTATGCGTCCGTCTTCATCTCCACGTCTCCGTCAGCAGCAGCCTGCTTGTCAGCCTCGAGCTCGGCAGTTGTCTTGGCCAGAACTTCAGCAAACCACGTCTCACCCGTGATCGAGGGAGAGGCGGCCTGATCCGGATGCTCCTTGGCAAAGTTAGTAATCGTTGACACGAGGGGCTTGGACGCAGGAAAGTTGGCCACTACGTAAAGCGGCAAGGAGAAGGTGAGCGCCTTGTCGTCGGCGTTTACATAGGAGCGGAACGCGGCCGTCATGTCCTTGGCGTCAAAGCGCGCGGCACGATCCACGGTCTCTGCGGCAGCCGCTGAGGGGTACACGACCGTGACGGGGACAGGAGCGGGAACGACCTCAGCGCCTGACTCGGGTCGCGTCACCTGAACGGGCAGGCTAGCAAACGAAAACGTCATACGAGGCGGCTTGGACCACGGGCTCGGCTTACGAACAGGGACCTCCACGAGAGTCTTCTTGGGCAAGGGCAAAAGGCCCTCGTGCGGAGCATCTACAGGTTTATTGGGGTCCGCCAGCTCGCCCTGCTCGAGGCGCGCGCGTATTGCGAGACCATCGGCGGGAATGACTAGCGCATTCGTGACAAAGCTGTACGCCTTGGCAAGGGACCGCACCTCGACGGGCGGGTCCGGATGACGTGCCGCGTGGGACTTTGCTGCCTCCGTGGGCTTCTCCACAGAAGCAAAGAGCTCGGCGGCCTCACGCGGCCGATCGTCGCTTACGAGAGTTGTGAGCTGCTTCTGAATCGCGAGCACGAGCTTTTCAATGGTGAAAACCACAAAGCCCTCCGGTCCAAGAAGCACGCGGCACTCGTCCTCAAACTTGGGCGTATCAAGCGTCCCGTTCATGAGGCTGTACACAAGCGAAAGAAACTGCGTGTACTCGTGTTCTCCCGCGGCGCCTTCGGCCTTGGCGTCGTCGTCCTTCTTTTTGGCATCGTCGTCGGACATGGCGGCGTCGCCATCGCTATCGGCGTTGGCCTTCCTCATGAGTCTAACGCGACGCGTCGTCTCGCGTGTTTCACAGAGCTCCTTGATGCGCAAAAGACGACTGTAGAGCATGTGGTACAGGCGCAAAAAGCAATAAGCCTGCGTGGTGCTAAAGACATCAAGCGAAGCGGGTGTGGACGACTCCTCATTGCTCGCGGACTTGACTGCTGCAGAGTCTTCCATGCGTACGGGCTTGGAAAAACTCGCCATGAGCGGAGTCTTGACGTCCTCATCATTAACGTCCGTCGCTTTAAAGACATCGCCCGGAAGCATGTGGCCGACACCGAAGCTGAGCGCAACCGTGTAAAAGCCAGACTCCACAACGTATGCCGTGACGGTGCCCGTTCCCAAAGGCGTCTGAACCTTGGTGCCGTCGGGAAGGGCATCCTCGCGACGCCGTGGACGCGGCGCCACGCTCAAATACTTGTTGACATTGAGAGTCTCAGTGAGCGGTGTGCCGGACGGAAGCCACGAGAGCGGCAACAAAAACAGTGGGTTGAACACGTAATTGTAAAACGCAGCAATCTTGAGGAGCGTCTGCTTTTCACACATGCGTTCCGCCTTGAGCGAAATCACTCCCCATGCGTGCTGGTGCACAATGGGGTCTGGAAAGTCGAGCTCGACGGTGCCAGTTGGAGGCGGGGTCGATGTTTTCGGCGGCGTAGAGATCCCAACCTTGGTGTTGGCCGGCGTCTGCTGGGCAGACGGTTGCTGGTCATACTTGACCTTGGCATTGTGCGCATCGCGGAGCTCTCCGAGGAGCACCTTTTGCGTATGGGCGCGCTTCTCGCTCTGCTTAAAGTAAAAGCTGCGGTGGTCGAGACTCTTGAGATAGTTGCGTTCCATTTGCTCCTTCCACGTCTTGTTCAGTTCCTGGCGATCACGGCACCACTCTTCGTGCTTCTCCTTGAGTCGCCGCAGTATAACGGGAATGGCTCCAGCTGGATTGCGTCGGAGTAGCTCGAGGATCTCGGTGCCGTGGTCTCCGTAAATGCGCGCAATTGATTTCAGGTGAATCACAGAGAGAGATCGGCGCTCGAGGCGGTAGCGGAACTTGGAGCTTTCCCCATGCTGCAAGCCGAGGCTCTTGATCTCCTGCGCAAGGGGCTCCAGCGCGCGAATGGCGGCTAGGTTGGAGTCAATCACAAGGTCTACCTCGTAGCGGTCGTCTTCGGTGCGAAAGAGCGCGTCTTCGTTCGGGCTGCGCCGGTGACCCTTGGAGCCAGCGTCCTCCGAGCCAAATGGCACGCTGACCCAGGTGTCGTTGAGCACCGAGCGACAGAGAGCCGTGCGCTCCGAGCACGGCGCCTTGGGAAAGGCAGCCGGAAGGCCGCGGTACGAGGGTGTGCAGGTGCGGCAGTTGTCAAAGTCAATGTCAGCAAGAGGCATGGAAAACCAGGCGCTCTCCACAGGGTCGTCGGTAGCTCCGCGCGAAGCAAGAAGGCGATCGAACTCTTCGAGAAGATCAGCGCGCTCACCGAGAATGTCGCTCACTAACGAAAGCAATTCGGCACGAGAGATGAGTTCTTGTGCAAAAAGATCGAGACATTTGAGAAACTCGCCCCAGAGCTCGCGGGTTCCAAGTGCGGCCTTGATGCGGCCGAGCAAGTTGCGCTCGAGCTGAGGAATACGGGTTTCCTCGTGATCGTTGTCTCCGAGCGGCAGGCCCTTCTTCTCCTTGCGGCGACCCGCCGTCTTGTCCTTGGCGCGCTGACTGGCTTTTTGGGCCTTTGCTGCGCGACGGGCCAGCTCGGTCTTGGCCGACTCGCGGACGGCATCGGGCAAAAAGTAGGTGAATTCCTTCAAAAGATCAGGATGGTCCTTGAAGAGGTTCGACACTTGCTCGAGCACCTCATTGATGGAACGCTGCTCGTTCTGGTAGCTGTGCAGAATATCCAGGAACGACTTGTACGTGTCAGTTTCTTCGGAAAAGCGCTTCTTGATTTTGGTCACGTAGTTGATGGCATGATCGAACTCCACGGGCTGTCCTTGCGCGGAGGCGTTGCCCGCGTTGTCGTCAAAAACAATGGGCACGCCATGTGCCTTGGCGTCCATATCGATGCCGCCCACTACATTGCGACCTGCAGGGGCAGCAGCAGCAGCAGCAGCAGCGGCAGCGGCAGCGCCGCCGCCTGCGGGCCCTGCCGCCGCTCCGGCAGCCTTGCTGCCACCTCCACGTCCGCTGGAACCTGCACCTGCACTGGCTCCACGCTGGGCTCGATTGCCCTTGCCTCGAGCGGCAGTGGTGGTGGGATTCGGCATGACAGGACCGGCACCGCCGAGAGCACCAGGGACGCTGGCAGTGGCAGCGGCAGCACCGCCGAGCTGCAGGCCTCCGGGAAGCATGACCGTTCCGGGCATGCCCCCCGCGCCGCCGCGAGTGGCAAGTTCAATTTTGAAGCCAGGGGGCAAAAAGGTGTTGAATCCAAGAATGAGATTGTCGTGGCCCTTGAAAAGTTCGCATACATGCTGAATGACGCCGGGGGTATTAATGGTCTGCGACTTGAAATTCTTCATGATCTCCAGAAACTGGTTGTAAACCTCGGGCTTGTCCTGAAACTGAAGCTTGACCCTGTTCAGATACGCGAGCGCGTCTTGGACGCCAATTTGTTTCTGACCTGCAGAGACGGCAGATGGAGCCATGCCGCCTCCCATGCCAGGGCCTCCTGCACTGGGGGCGCCCGGTCCCATCATGCCACCAACTTGGCCCCCCATGCCAGGAAAGAGGGGGCCTGGCATTTTCATGGGCATGCCAGAAGGAGCATTGGGCCCGGGTCCACCGGTGCCAGCTTTACCTCCAAGCTTGGCGCCAGCGCCTGCATTGAGCGGGTTGCCAGCAAAGCCAGGCATGCCCGCAGTCGCGGGAGAAAGATTTGGCATCCCCTGCGCGCTGGCGAGACGGCTTGCAGAGGACTGATTGTTCTTGGACTTGCTGCTGCCACCCCCGGCCCCACCGCGGCTCCCTGCGCCCTCCTTCTTCACGTTGTCGCCAGTCTTGGACTGTTTGCGCTTTTGTGAGGTCCCCGTCCCACCGGCACCTGTCTGCGCGGATGTCTTGGATGAGCCCGTTGAGGAAGAGGCGCCGCCCGGCGCCGACCGTGCCTTGGCGGGCCCCGATGCGTTGTCAGAACCAGTATGAGCAGACAAGGCGGCGGCCGAGGCGGCACCAACGGCACCAGCTCCGCCGCCCGCCCCGGCCTTGCCCTCGCCGGCATTGGCTTTGGATCCTGATCCAATGGCCGAGGCGTTTGCGCCCCCTGCGGATGTCGTCTCGATGGAGCCCAAGCCGGCAGCACCTCCGCCAAGAGGTCCAGATTTCCCGGCTCCGGCACCCGCAGCAGAACCACCTGCACCCGCAGCCGTTCCCGATGCAGGAAGGCCTGCGGGCGTGGGCGAGGAAGCGCCCTTTTTCTTGTCGGCACTATCGGCAGGTTTGGCTCCCGATTGCGACGAAGCTACAGAAGTCGCAGCACCACTTGACTTTGGCTTAGCAGACTCGCTTTCTGCGGACGGCGCGGTGGCCGTAGGGCCGCTGGCCACGGACCCTTGCGAAGCTGTTGTGGATATCGTGCTGGCGGCACCCGCACGAGCGACACTGCTCTGGACGCTCATGGCTGAGCTAGAGCTGATCTCGCGTGGTGGCCCCATGCCACTGTCTGACCCCGGTTTTGATCTCGAGGTCGCAAGCTTTGCGCCTGCGCCAGCCGTAGCCGAAGGTCCGGAGGCATCTGACTTTGCCGCCGACAACGTCGAGCCAGGTGCCGCCGCGAGCGTCGAGGGCGGCAAGGACGCGGTACCAAGAGATGCCGAGGACTGGAACGAGGTAGGCAAGGATGGTTTTGCTGCGCCCGAGGCAGAAGCAGCCGAGGTCGGCACAGATGTGCTCGATGGAGCTGAGGCGTCAGCAGGGCCGTCCTTCCCGGACGGCTTGACGCTTGAAACATTGAGTTGGGTTCCTGGTTCGAGCGCCGGGCGTTTGTTGGCGCTCTTTTCATCCGCGGAATCGATCGCTTCGTTGGAGCGCTTCATGATAGCTTACTGCTGCTGCTGCTGCTGCTTGTGTTGTTCGATCTGTTCAAGGTAGGCTTTGGGAGCGCGAGTAAGCTTGACGTTCTTGTCAGCACCGGACTTTACCATGCACGAGCGGTAGGCTTCGAGCTCGCTGGCGCACGACTTGAACACGGCCAGCCCTGCGTCCGGGTCACGCGACCCGGGCGCTTGCTGCCCGTGTTCGTCGAAGCACGCGAAAAACTTCTCCGCCACGCCCTTGCACGTCTTTGCGCGGTCGACGCGCGGGAAGAAACCGGGCAAGCTAGACCCCGTCGTGGTGCCTGGTGATGCGACCTTCTCCGCGGCCTTGCGGCCCTGGCGCTCCTCCGCTCGCTGTCGCTACTCTCCTCTCCTCGTTCTCCTCGCCGGCGTCGACGCTGGCAGCGCTCGCTGGCGAAGCTGCCCAAACGGAGCCGAGCCTCGGCCGGGCCCACCAGGACGACGCGGGACGCGGCGGCGGCGGCGGCGGCGCGAGGGCGGGCGGGCGGACGGACGGGCGGGCGACCGGGCGGCGCGGGCG
>KN805384.1:623951-637406 GCA_000818945.1 Schizochytrium sp. CCTCC M209059 | reverse complement strand
GGCGGCGGCAGCGGCGGCGGCGGCTCGAGGGCGATCTGATCTGTCTCGAGTCTGATTTGATTTGAATCGTGGTCGTTGCTGCTGCGCCTATCTCGTGTCTCAGTGGATCATGGGAGGGGTACATCACTGCGCCATACTTCCCTCTTTCGTCTCTGCCTTTGGCGTGGCCTTCTCACGACGGGACGCTGGAGGGTTAGCATCAGTGGTAGGCGAAAAATAGTTGCTGGTGTCCACACTGGAAGAAAAAGGTTTCAGTGGAGAGAGGAGGGCAGAGAATGGCAAGACAGAAGAAGCCCTGACGGAGAGAAATAGGAGCGCAAAAAACGGCGGGGCCGCTGACAGCAGCGTCTGTACGAGCTTTTGGCTTTCGGCTTTCGACTTTTGGGTGGATTCGCAGACCTGTCATCTTTCGTCTTGATGGAATAGTCGTGGCCAGGACGATGGAACAGCCAGCCAAATGTGATGGCTCCGGGAACAACAAGAACAAGACAAGTGCTTTTCTGTCTGTTTGGTTCTAGCTTGCTAGGCCTATGACTCGCTGACGGGTAGACAGACTGTGATAATGTGTTATGCCGCACATCTCGAGCAGCACATGTGGCGAATGCAAGACGACGGCGACCTTTTGAACTTTTCGATGACTCGGAGGAGGCAGCGGCGAGAGTGGAAAAAATAGAAGAAAAATCACATACACGAAGATATCTCGTCTCTTCGTGGTCGGTCATCAGCTCGTGCTTACAGCTGCAGTCTCGGCATATCGTCCATCGAATCATCGAAACGATGTTTTGACGACAGTCAGACAGCCAGCTCGAGCCGCAATTGCCTCAAGCACTCGACCACACCACAAAACTTTTCCTTGCGTGCCAGTAGTGCCTCAGTGATTTCTTCTCGTAACGCCTACTTTACTAAAGTGAAGCCCTCGCTCGCTCGACAAGCCAAGAAGTAAAATTGATAGTAGCAACAAAGAAAGTAGGCCAAAGAGGCAAAAGGCAAGTTGGACTTCAAGTTGCAGCAAGGTGAAGATCATCGTGGCAGCAGAAAGAGCACAGCACAGAGCAGGCGCAGAGTCGAGCAGAGCAGGCGGTCGCCCAGTCGCAGCGAGGCGCGAGCTCGAGCCGCCACCCGAGCAGCGGGCGCAGGGCCGCCGCGCCGCGCCGTTCGCCGCGCGAGACCCCGTCGCGTCGGAAACACCTCGCTCAGCTGCGAGATATTAGATTGTCGACGCCGCAGCCGCGGCTCGTGACGCGGCGCGACGCGACGCGACGCGACGCGACGCGATACGTGGCGACGCGAGACGAGACGAGACCCGTGCAAATAGGCAGGGCCGGGCCAGGGTAGGCCAGGCCAGGCCAGGCCAGGCAGATGGACCAGGCGATGATAGTCTCGCTGGCGCGGCCAGAAGGCAAGGGTTGGCTGGCCGGCGTGCTGGCGTGCTTCGTGTGCGCCTCCGTGGTGAGCGTCGTGGAAATCGTACGGAATCGCAGGCAGCTCGCTCGCGAACCTGATTTGCCAAGTTCCAGCCCTGGCTGGAAAATGCGCGACTGGTTTCACATCTTGTTGAGCGCCGCGCTCGTAGCTCGCAGCGTGAGCATTGCAGTGGAACTCGGCCTTGGCCTGACGCGCCTCGACACCTGTGAGCACTTGACATGCTGGACGCTCTCGATGATTCATGGTGTGCCGGACATGTTTTTCATGACCATGTACTCACTTTTGACCATGTTCTGGGCCCAGCTGTACTACGCCACCTGGGGCATCTCGTATGCCTCGCTGCGACCGGGCTTTGTCGCGGCAAACGCTTTGCTGTACACCATCTTTGTTGTCATTGCTTTGGTTTCACTGGTGCTCAAAAATTACCGCTTGCTTCGTTGGTACATGTACTACCTACTGGGTGTCGCTTACATCATTTCATCCATGGTGATGGTGTACTATGGCTATTGTGTCTTTGCCCAGCTTCGCTCGCAGGCATTGGCCACCGCGCACCTCTTTCCAACGCGCAAGAAAATTATTACACGCGTCACCATCGTATGTCTGGTCTGCAGCTCTACGCTCTTTCTACATGCCGCATACTGCGTAGCAGCACTCACGGTATTTTCCTCTGACCTCGGATATCCAAGATCAATGGGCACGCATGCGTTTGACGCGCTCCTGTACACGATCTTTGAGCTCATTCCCTCAGTCGTCGTGCTCTATGTCACCATCAAGCGTCGTCGCCGGGCAGCGCCTGTGCGCGATGGTGCTTCAATGGATCGCCGTGTTTTTCTTGCGGAAGACTCGAATCACGACGCTTTTGCACCAGCTCTTGCAACCCCACGTTTGCAAGTCGGTCAGGGCGAGTCGCTTACAGCGCGTCTTCTCCGCACAGACCACGAGCTTGAGCACCAAGAGGATCATCTTTCCAATTAGAAGCAAGTTACAAGTTGTGTCAAGAAGTCAAGAATCAGAAAAAACTATTTCCTTCAGAGGAGAGAAGGAGGGAAAAGTCAAGCGAAAAATCGACCTATTGAAAAAAGGGTAGGAGGGTAGGGAGAAGAGGAAGGAGAAGTAAAGCAAGACAGAGATCGGCTCGACGGCGTCATTCAATTTTTACAGGGACCTCTAGGGAGCAGGCCAGGCATGTACACAGCTTCCGACGCTGCGATTTGAGCCTTTCTTTCAACTACTCTTCATTTCTCCTTTAGACCCTACCAAAAAGTCTTTCGTAAAGCAAAACAAAATCAAATCATGGCTGCACTGTTTGAAAAGCTATTTCACTTCCTAGATGCGCTCGTCGCCAAGCCAACACTTGCGCTCGCCTTGCTCAAAGCGCGCGCGACGCCAGCGACCATTGGGAAAGCGAACAATACCTTCGCCATGAGGACGGTTCTCGACCCATTCGCCATCGTATTTTTCACCATTGGCGCGTGTCTGCGCCCCCTTGCCATTTCGCGAACCCTTTGCCCACTCGCCCATGTACACGGCCCCATCCTTGGCACTCGTGTAAGTCCCTTGGCCGTGCATGCGTCCAGTATCCCAATAACCCTCGTAGACGTCGCCCGAGGAAAGCCACTCCATGCGACCGCGCCCATGGCGGAGACCCTCGCGCCATTCGCCGTCATAGCGCGTGGACCGAGTCGCCAAGACGCCTTTACCGTGAAACTTGTTGTGACGGAACTCACCAATGTACTTGTCGCCATTGGCCCATGTCTCTGTTCCGCGACCGTGTTTCTTGGAATCGCGCCAGTCGCCTTCGTACGAGTGTTTGCCGCGCTCGGTGACGTAAATCCCGGGGCCTTTGCGCATACCGTGGTCAAATTCACCCTTGAACCACGCCCCATCAGCCCAGTCTAGCCTTCCCGGGCCGTGCCGCATGCCGTCGTCATTCTCTGGTCCATCGAACTTGCCCTCCACGAGCCCGGCTCGCTTGACCTTGGTCTCGGCCGCCTTCTTGGCGCTCTTGACGCCGCTTTTCTTGGGCATCGCCACGCACACTTGCGCAGCAACGACGCCCGCACGCACGTACCCACCCACCGACCCACGAAACCTACCCACGAAACCACCTCAGGCCGAGGCCTCCTTCCCGCAACCTCCCGCGCGCGAGCGGAAACGCGCAGGGACCGAGCTTTGCCGCCCTCGCTGTGCCGCGTCCCGTCCCGGCGACGCAGTCCCGTCCCAGTCCGCGCCGCGGCGCTCTCGGTCCGCGTGTCCCCGCACACACCTCTTGGGTGTGCGCACCTGGAGGAGAGGGGGTCCCCGGCGTGCCTCTGCCTGGCCACCGCGGCCGCCTCCTCCGTGCGCCGTGCGACCGGCGTCGACTCGCAAGTTGAAAAATCGCGACAAGCCGCATCGAAAGATGGTGAATGAATGAATGAGTGAGGAGAGGTGACTCGACAGGCAAATCCAGTCTCGCGGCCGGGTCTCGATCGCAGGCCGCTCACTGCGCGCCGCCGACGGAGCGTCGCGCGGGCGCTCGGCAGCGCACGCGCCGCCGCAGTCTCCTGCACTCCTTCGCGGAGCTCGCTGCAGTGCAAGACCGATTGGGTCCGTGGTCGTCTCCTGCGGAGCAAGCACTAACCCGGGACGAGCGAGGAGGTCGAGCGCAACCGTGCAGACAAGCACGACCAGCTGCTGCTGTTTTTTATTGTTGCTTCTGCGCCTGCGTAAAGCACAGGACAGGGAAACGAAAGGAAAAGGGATAGAGAAGCGAGGGCAGTCGGTAAAGACACAATGGCCGGCGATGCCTTCTCGCGCTTCAAGACGCAAGTGCTCATCTTCTTTTCCGTCAAGGTCCGCAAGCACTTTGACACCTCAACGCCTGCAGGCAAGACCCGTCTCCTGTACTTTGTAGGCATTGTGGCCTTGCTTCTCTTTGCGGCGGTGACCTTTTCCGATGCCGGCATGGACGGCGATCTTGTCATGGCCGATGAAGGCGGCTCCTTTGGCATGTCCGCAAGCGGTGGCGCCATCGGCGGCTTTGATGATGGCGATGACGATGCCGAAAATGGCGACGAGGACAGCGACGAGGGCGGGGGTAACGTCGATGAAGACGACGAAGATGAAGAGGAGGAAGAGGATGACGACGACGAGCGCGGGGGGCGTGGCGGCGGTGGTGGCGGCAGCAGCGGCGACGACGATGAGTCCGCAGCCGCAGAACTACGCGCGGAACAGCAGGCCCGGCAATCCGAGATGCGCACGGGGTTTGCGGACTTTTTCAAGGGCTTCAGGCAGGAAGGCGAAGTGCGTTCCTTCCTGCAATCGTATGCCGACAAGTATCGTGATGTGGGCATTATTAGCATGCAGTCCATCGGCCAAACCTACGAGAAACGTAGTCTCGATGTTTATGTGCTGGGCAAGGGCGATAGACATGTTGTCCTCCTCGGGTCCGAGCACGGGTCCGAATGGAGCGTTCCCATGTACCTCTCGTACCTGGTGAGTCGGTTCACGCTGCTGTACGGTCTGAATGAGGACGTCACGAGTGTGTTGAACTCGCTCAAGCTGCACGTCATTCCCGTTCTCAATCCGGACGGCATGGCATATACATCCAAGTCAAAGTCACACGACGCGAGGAACTACATGAAGAACCGAGCACCTATTCGTCGGCACTCGTCGAGCAAGGGAGTTGACTTTCGCGAGGACTGGGGCAGCTTTTCCCAGCTCGAAACCAAGGCTGTCCGAGAATACGTCGACTCTTTGAAGGGAAGCGGTCTCGAGGCTTTCGTAGCGGTGCAGTGCTGCGCAGGTCTGGTGACTCGTCCACTAAACACAACATGCATCAAGGGAAGCGCGCTCGCAGAGCAAGCTCAGGTGGCCCAACGCATGGCAGAAAAAATGGGAAGCACCAAAACGTACTCGGCCGTGACCCAGAGCAAGCCAAGCAAGCACAGCAAGGTACACCTCGACGACGTGGCCATGAGCTGGGCGCAAAACAAGCTTGGCATCAGCCTTTCGTACACGATGAGCGTCGCCAAGCCTCTGCCGCCCCCTGGGAAAAAGGTGAAAAAGTCCAAGTCCAGCGACAAGAAGGCCATTCTTGTACCCGAAGAGGATATTGTGGGCGACTCAAAGTCTGTTGCGCAAGGCGTTGTGGCGTTGGCCAAACATCTTGTCGGGGAATTCCGACGCCCCGCAGCCTTTTGCGATGGCACCGATGACGACCACGCCGGAGGAGGGGACCATTCGTTCGGCAATGAGGACAAGGGCGAAGACGCTGTCGAGGATGATGAAGAGGAGGAGGCCGAGGGCGACGAGCGAGGAGAGGAGGACGGAGAAGAGGATGAAGAGCCCATGGACGTCGACGAAGAAGAGGAAGAGGGCGAAGGTGAGGATGATGATAGCGGAGACGAGGGCGACCAAGATGAAGCCAGTGCTGATGTCGACGAAGATGACGAAGAGGCGCAAGATGGCCCAGACGCCGACGATGAAGGAGACGCCGCCGTCGACGAGGACCAGGAGGACGATGAGGACCAGGAAGAGGACGATGAGGGCACCGAAGACAAAAGTTCTGCGCACGATCATTTGCGTGGCTCTGCCCAGGGAACCGAGCTTTCCGAGAAGGACCGTCGTGAGTACGAGATGTCCATGCGATTTGCGCAGACGGATACCACGAGCAAGAAATCCTCTTCATCTTCGTCTTCGTCTTGGTCAAGTTCGCATGCACAGCCTCAGGGCGCCTCTTTCGAGAATGCAGAGAGCGATTTGGCCAAGGCATTGCGCTTTGCTCGCGGTGGCGTGAGCGACAAGCTCTTGCAGAATGATGACGAGCACTTTTTGTACTTTGCTTATGGTCCCGACATGCTCTTTGATGTTTTGTATGCCAGCGGAATCACGAGTGCGATCAAGGCCGGCACGGCAAAGCTCGATGGCTTTGTCATGGACTACACCTACTATTCGAAGCGAAAGTGGAAAAGTGGTGTGGCCGACTTGGTGCCCACAGATCGTGGCGAGGTCCGCGGTGTCGTGTACCGGGTGGATCGTGCGCAGCGCGAAATGCTCGACAGGCACAATCTGGCAAGTGGAGAGGGAAGTCCGCTTCAAGTTCGTAAAGTCAATGTCAGGGACGACAGCGGTCGCGTGCTGACTTGCATCACCTACAAGGTGACTACCCTGACGGCTCGTGAGGACAATTTGCATCCTTTCAAGCGGTTCCGGCCATCGCGTCAGTACCGCAACTGCATCATCAAGGGTGCCAAGCAGCAGGGATTTCCTGAAGACTACATTGATCGTCGATTGCGGTCCATCCAGGCAATGGCCAGTGATAAACCCGGCGCGGCTGTTTCGCACCGGAATTATCAGATTGGCTCTATCTGTGACCATTCAACGCCAGCGCGGTAGGTCGCTTAACCGCATTGTCTGTTTCTCTGACCACGCTTGTGTCCTGGAACCTTTGGTAGACGGCCAATACGTCAGTCATTCTTTTTTTTGGTGAACGAAGACTGTTTACATGCAATTTACTTTTGACAGGAAACAATAAAAAGGCTCATTCCTCCATTTCCAGAAAGTGTCTGCACTCGCTGAGGAAAAAACCGGACATGTAATGAACGAATCAGAGCCGTCACACAGACCATTTCTTTCACCTTGATTCATTGTCGGGCTCCTTCGTTTGCCTTGCAGCGAAAATTTGAGAAAATTCTTCACTGTAGCCGGACCTCACGCTACGACTTCTCGAGCGCAAGAATCCTCGACAGACAGGTAGACAGACAGGTAGACAGACAGACAGACAGAGAGAGAGAGAGAGAGAGAGAGAGAGATTCTGTGTTGCTAAATCCGTATCACACAAGTCAGCCCAAGTTGAATGCACATTGCACATGCACACGTGATAACGAATGAATAAGAAAAAAATTTACTTGCTTTCGAAAGCATCGCGAATGTGTCAAAGGGTGAACAAAAAGGTCTTCACATTCGGAAAACGCCAATCTTGGTGTTCGCTTGAGGTTCCTCATAAGCGGTGACAGCGTGAAGTGCATACGAAAGAACATTGCGGGTCTGTGCAGGCTCGATAACGCCGTCGTCCCAGAGACGGGCAGACGAGTACGTGGAGTGAGACTCGCGCTCAAATTGCTGAAGGATGGGATCCTTGATGCGAGCTTCCTCCTCGGGCGCGAGCTCCTTTCCAGCCTTTTCGTAGTTGTCGCGGGCCACCTGAGCCAAAACAGTTCCTGCCTGCTCGCCACCCATGACGGCAATCTTTGCGTTAGGCCACATGAAGACCATGCGCGGGCCGTAGGCGCGGCCGCACATGCCGTAGTTTCCGGCACCGTAGGAGTTGCCAATGATGCAAGTGATTTTGGGGACGTTAGCACAGGAGACCGCCGTCACGAGCTTGGCGCCGTTCTTGGCAATGCCTTCAGCCTCGTACTTGCTGCCAACCATGAAGCCAGTAATGTTTTGCAGAAAGATGAGGGGCGTGCGGCGCTGGCAGCAGAGTTCGATGAAGTGCGCGCCCTTGAGAGCAGATTCGGAAAAGAGAATGCCGTTGTTGGCAATAATGCCCACATTCTGGCCCTGGATCTTGGCAAAGCCGCAGACAAGGGTGGTGCCGTAGTTGGCCTTGAACTCGGAAAAGCGCGAGCCATCAACGACGCGGGCGATAACCTTGCGAATATCAAAGCTCTGGCGGGCGTCTGCAGGTAAAATGCCGTCCATCTCGTTGACGTCGAAAACAGGCTCTTCTGGGGCGACAGCCGGCTTGTAAAGGCGGCCCTCAAGATTCAGGTTGCCGACAATATCGCGCGCAATTTCAATCGCGTGGTGATCGTTCTCCGCAAGATGGTCCGTGACGCCAGATTCACGCGAGTGCAAGTCGGCGCCACCAAGAGACTCTGCGTCAATGATCTCACCTGTGGCGGCGCGCACAAGGGGCGGGCCGCCCAGAAAGATGGTGCCCGTGCCACGCACAATAATGCTCTCATCGCACATGGCGGGGACGTAAGCACCGCCGGCCGTGCAAGATCCCATGACGGAGGCAATTTGCGGAATGCCCATGGACGACATGCGCGCTTGATTGTAAAAGATGCGGCCAAAGTGGTCTGCATCCGGGAAGACCTCGCTCTGCATGGGCAAATAGGCACCGCCGCTGTCGACAAGATAGATGCACGGGAGCTTATTTTCCATGGCGATCTCTTGCGCGCGCAGGTGCTTCTTCACGGTGATGGGAAAGTAGGTGCCGCCCTTGACGGTGGCGTCGTTCGCGACGATCATGCAGGGCACGCCCCGCACCTGGCCGATGCCCGTCACGATGCTTCCCGCGGGCACGTCGATTCCGTCGTAGAGCTCGTGTCCGGCGAGGGCGGAGAGTTCAAGAAAGGGCGACCCGGCGTCTACAAGTTTGTCGATGCGCTCGCGCACGGGGAGCTTGCCTCTGTCCATGTGCTTTTTCCTCGCCTTGGGGCCGCCGCCCTCTCGCGCGGTCTTGAGCAGTTCGCGCAGCTTTTCCACCTCGCCGCGCATGGCCTTGCGGTTGGCCGCGAAGCTCTCGGACCCGGGCTGCACGTCGCCGTCCAGGACCATGCCCGCCTTCTCCCACTGCCCCGCTGCCGTCGTGGACGCCCCGCGCCGGGCCGTCGTGCGCGCGGCCCAGCGCGCCGTCGCGGCTCCCGCCCGCCTCGCCGTGCCCATGAGCGCCATCGCGCCGCGCTGCCTGCTTGCCTTGCCTGCCTGCCTGCCTGCCTGCCTGCCTGCTTGCTCCCCTCTGCCCCTCCTGCCCCGGCCGGCCAAGTCCTTCTCCCGCTCCCTCTCCTGCTCCTCGTACGCGCTCGCGAGGCTCGCGTCGAAGCGGGTTTGTCACCCTCCCGCTGGGCCAGGTTTGTGCGGATCCATTCTCTCCTTATCCCGCCTTACTGTCTACCGTATCATCCTCGTCAAAATCATCCCATCATTCACCAGAGGCGGATCTTCACAGAGGCAGGTCTCACCGAGGTCTCTCGTGATCGTGCCAATTCCGCTTTTCCCCCTGCGCTTCCTCTCCTCCCTATCCATCAAAGAGCCTTCGCGCCGTGCAGCAGCCGTCTTCGAGCTCTTCGCGTGCCTTTCTCGCGCTGCCTCGGCGTCCTCGCGCTCGGGATTCTCCGTTTCCCGCGTCCTCGTTTGCGCTCTTGCAAGCTGTCCTTGTCTGTCTGTCCTCGTGTCCTCCCTTGTGTTCTTAGCGAGCTGTCCACGGCGGTATACTCTACTAGGCCTACACTGGGGACTATGCCAGTAGTAATAGAGCAACTTTCCCCACCACGCTAAGCTGCGCCTACACAAAAGCCGCCGCCGGCGAGGAGAATTCACATCCTCGCCACGTCCGATCCTCCGGATCTGGCCCCGCGCGCGCTCGCTCCTCCCTCTTTCGCACGCACGCGCTTGCACTCGCTCGCGCGCGCGCGCCGCGCCAGCGCGGGCTTCCCGTCGCTTTCCCTTTCCCCCTCCTGCCGCGCCGTCGCGGCCTGAGGGAGGGACTCGCGCGCCAAGCCAAGCCAAGCCAAGCCGGCATTCTCGGCGCCGCAACCCATTTAAGGAGTGCACAACCCATTTTGTTTCAACGGCTACCTGCGTGTGAGCGGAGGGGAGACGCGGCGGCGCACAGGAGGAAAGAGTCCATGCATGCATGCACAGGCAGGCAGGCAGGCAGGCAGGCAGACACACGTAGGCGAGAGGCAGATTAGCAGCAGGCTGCTGGCCGGCGAGGGGAGAGCGCGCGCCTGTGCGTGTGCGCCTGTGCGTGGCCTCTCTCTCTTTCGCTGGGAGACTCGCCTTTGCTCGCACGTTTCTGCCAGCTAGGAAGAACCGAACCGAGCACGTCGCCCCGTGGGCAAGTGCTTAGCTAGCATACGCAAGTACGTACGCCTTGCACGCGTGCGCACGCGCTCACGACGATGCCTTTGGCGTCCGAGGGCGGCAAGAACGCCAAACCCATGACGCGATTGAGGAGTCCGCGACGATCGACGGCAGGGGTGACCACGCGAGAGCGGCTCCTGGACCATCAGCAGGAAAAGTCACGCCAATTCGAACGCGCCATGGCGGCGCAATCGCCGCATTCACGAGTACCAGGGGAAGCGCAGCTCCCCTCAGGATGGGCAGAGACCAAAGACAGCTATGGACGCACTTACTTCTTGCACCGCGAGTCTGGACACTCTTGCTGGGTCCGGCCCGTCGCTGTGCAGCTACCATGGAAATTCCGCGACGCAGCCACAACCCTTGGTCATTTACTTTCGCGTGGCATGAACCGCGAGTGGGTCCGCATCACGCTCGAAGCAGACGAAGATCGCGTCAAACTCTTCACAGCACTCTATCACCTCGTTCTCGAGGACGTGACAAAGGAGCGATACGAAGAGGCAGGCCTGAATAATGCGGACCAGGAGGCCCTTCCCACGCTTGCGGCATGTCATAAACGCGCGCGCGCGCTCAAAATAAAGGTCAAAGACTACGCTCTCTTTCTTGAGCGCGCCGTGCGCGGTCTTCCTATCAAGGTGCGCGATTTGACAACGCAATCACCGGCAGCAACGACAACTTGCCAGGATAGACCCAAGACACCTGGATCGTGCAAGTCTTGTAAATCTGGGCGGCACTTTCACTTTGAACCCATGGTAGAAACGACGAGTCCGACGCCAGGATCGCTCTCTCTTGCCGAGTACGGCAGCTTGCAGGCGCAGCAATTCCGCGCAAAGCGCGCGCAGGAGATGGAGACCGCTCTTGACATGAAGCGTGTCGCAGAAGCACACTTTGGCTCCTCGCGACACGAAGGAGCTCGGACTCCAAAGGCTGCTCTTCCAAGTATTCGTCTGGTGAAAAAGGATGAGACCGGCCCCGTCGCGCAACCGGCATCGCCACCCGTAGTTTTGAGGGTGGTCACATCGAGCGAGAAAAACATTCCTGCTGAAGAAGTATGCACGCCCCCCGAAGAGGACGACCATTTGGAGGATACGAGTCGTGCGCATGAAGAAAATGAAGACGAGGAAGAAGACGAAGAAACGCAAACGCAAACGCAAACGGAAACGCAAACGCAAACGCAAACGGAAACGGAAAGACTCCAGCGACGTCCGAGCCGGGAACGACCACAGCCGCGACAGCGACAACGTCAACGCGCAGAGGTGCATGAGGATGAGTACCCTTCAGATGATGAGGGTAATGGCGATGCATTGGCAATGGCGCTCGCAGAAAATGAGCGCTATCGAGCACGCATCAAGCAAGTGCAGCGTGAGCGCGACGAAGCAATGGACGAGCTGGCCGAGCTTCGGGAAAATCTAACAGAGCAGCTAGAACGGGAGCGAATCGAGCGCGCGGCGCTGACCCGCGAGCTACACACACAGCGCCAGCAGTTCCAAAAAGTGTTGCAAGACCAACGCAAGAGCCAAGACCCTACGGATCAAGCAGCGGTGAGGCTAAAGAAGGATGGAGAGACAAAGGGAACGGGCGAAGAGACCAGTCTCGGGCTCGACTATGCCAAGAGTGAACTCATTGATGCCAAGGTGACAATCTCGCGGATGACCCAGCGATGTAAGCGTCTCGAAAATGAGCTATCGCGCATGCGCGCACAGGCTCAGGCGCAGCACTCTCCCGCGTCTCATGGTGGTGACGACCACGTACAAGATGCATTGATGCGGTTCAAGACTGCCCAGGATCGTCTCGCAGAGTCCGAGGAAGAGGTGTCCACTCTCTCGTTGCACGCTGACGAATTGCAGCGACAGCTTCGCGAAGCCGAACAGGGTCGTGCCAAGGCGAGCCAGGAAGCCTTGGAGCTCCGTCTTGACAGAGACCAGGCCTTAGCAGCGCTGAAGCAAAAACACAGCGATGAGATGGCGACGGTGAAACGATCGCAGGCCTTGGAGCTGGCGCAGGCGTTGTGTTCTGCAAAGGAACACTATCGCGCGAACCTCGAGGCGCAGCGTGAAAAGTTTGTTAATCAAGGACGCATGTTGGAGGAGCAGCTGCAGGCACGACTGCGGGCTCAAAGCAAGAGCCATGTTGACGCGTTGGCCCAACTCAAGTCTGCACACGAATCCTCTCTGCAAGAGGCAGTGGAAGAGGGCCGAAAGCGCGAGCGCGAGCATAGCGAAGGGGCTCTCGCTGACGCTGATGCGATCCACCAGGCATGGGCGGCCCAGACACGGCGCAGGGGCGCTGTGGCGTTCCTCAACAGCGTGTGGTCCAAGTCGCGATTCGTGGCCCTCGGTCACGCGTTCGCGGTGTGGACGCGAGTCTTGGAGCGAGACCGGGCCAACGAGCTGGTAGAGGTATACGGTGCGGCAATTGACCAGACTGCGGCGGGGGCACGCATTGCGCTGGTGTGGGCCAAGGTGCTTTCGCGAGCCATGGCCTTGGCATTTAGCAAGTGGCGCACTCGCGCGAAGCAAGGACTCGGCGTGGACCCCGTGCGGCCTGCACTTTACCAAAAGGAGCCTTTGTACCCGGGTGAACTGCGACGCAAGCTGCGGCGACGGCTCAAGCATCAGCGCATGTTTGGGGAGATTGATCGTCTTTGCGACGGTCTCGAGGTGAACACGAATGGCAAGGTTGAACCCCGAAGCTTTCATCGTGCCCTTTTGCAGCGCGAGGTGGCGTGGCACAAGCTGGGACGCGAATTTGATGGGGCACTTATGGCGGCCTTTGTGCCCGAGAATCGCAGAAGCGAGCGACGAAGCGCTTCGAAAACGCAACAAATGGATCAGCCGAGCGATGACTGGCGTCTTGGCGCAGGCGTGGCAATCCAGCGGCTCGACGCTCTTGCACAGCGTCGTAACTTGCTGCTAAAGTCCAAGGCGTGGACGTGCCTAAAGCGGACCACCACAGCACCGCGAGGGGCGCCGCGACTTGGCGATTTCATGCGTAACATGGAGACGGAAGCCTTGCAAGAGGAGGTTCGAGCTCTGCACGTGCAGCTTGGCGCGTCCAAGGCGGAGGCCTGGAAGTACAAGCGTAAGCTGCTGGCTAATTATCTGAGGTAGACAAAGAATTAAAATTCATTTTTGGAAATCTCCCCCCCCCCCCCCCCTGTGTGTCTATTGC
>KN805384.1:592547-623941 GCA_000818945.1 Schizochytrium sp. CCTCC M209059 | reverse complement strand
TGAGGTAGACAAAAAATTAAAATTCATTTTTGGAAACCCCCCCCCCCCCCCCTTCTGTCGCTTAAAGTCCTCTTCTGTTGCTGCTTGTCGGCCGTTAATCGAGTATGCAAGCAGATAGCAGATGTAAAGCAACGTTCCCACAATTGGAAAGACATCAAAATAGAAAGAATATTGTTTAAAATTTAAACTTGGGACTCAAGCAGATCCTGCTGGCGCAGCCACGTCTTGATGCGTTGAATCGCAGAAGCCATGAGTTGCTTTTGTCCAAAATAGTAATGCGTGGCACCCTCGATCTCAAGAAAAGTCTTGCGGCTATGACGAACAGCATCGTACATGGCCTTGGGGTGCGAGCCAGGCACAAGATGATCGGCCTCGTTGGCCATGACGAGAACGGGACACTCGACAGTGGTGAGACTTTGAGGCCCGTCTGCCTTGGAATCATCGTAACTCCACTGTGAAAGCCAGCTGCGCAATGTAGTGAAGCGCGCAAGTCCAACGGGCGAGTGATTCTCGGCAGCAAGGGTATCAAGTGGCGTCGCTTCGCGCGCATTTGGCTCGATGGTCGTGTCGAGTCGGCGAAGGTCCGCCTGTGTGCAATGCACTGTAAAAGCGAGGTCGCGACGAGCGCGTCGCCAGTCCGTAGGCGCTCGGGACGCAGTCTCGTCGAGTTTTGCGAGCTGCTGCTTGGCCCAGCGCGTGATGCGGCGGTTGCGCCCGATTTGCGCTTGCCGGAAGCGCGCAATGTACTCGGGAGAGTAGGGCGGCTGATTGGGGTTGGCCGGGTCAAAGACGTCGAGGTCCCGATCGCGCTTGGACGGGTCGCTCTCGTCAAGGACGCTGGGATCAATCCATTCTGTAAAGATTTTGGCCCTGCTCGTGTGTGCAGCGAGAATGCACAGCCCATCCGCAGGAGGCAGGTTTGCCGCGGTGAGATCGACAGAGTCGCCTGCGGGGGTTTTCCGGATCGTGGGGCGCTCGGCTTGCGCCTGGTAAAAGGAGGAGAGCGATCCACCGCCGCTCCAGCCACAAAGAACGACCTTGACGTACCCGAGTTTTTCCTTTGCGTGCTTCACGCAAGCACCGAGGTCGATGGCGACCTTTTCCATGATAAGACAAGAGTCGTTGTTCGGGTACCGACTGCAGCAGGTGATAACATGCAAACCGGCACGTGCCATGGCGACGGGCATAGGCAGCAGGTTTTGAATTCCACTGGGATGCATAAAGATAAAGACGGACTTGCTCGCAACATTCTGGGGCTCGAGGAGCTCGCCTTCGAGAATCGCGACGTCGCCATTGCCTCCGTACCGTTCATCGGCCGCTGTCTTGTCTTCGAAGACGATCTTAATGGGCTTGCGTACGTAGGTCACCTTGGTCTCATTTTCCACCTGGCGGTTCTCCATTTCGCCAATACACGCTTGGGGCCTCAGCTGGTCCGCCAGCCTGCGCACACGGTGAGCCATGGCGCCGCTTCCTCGCGTCCTCGCGTCCTCGCGTCCTCGCTTCCTCGCTTCCTCGCTTCCTCGCTTCCCCGCTTCCTCGCTTCCCCGTTTCCTCGCTTCCCCGTTTCCTCGCTCCGTTACCTCCCTCTTACTCGATGCGTGTCTGCACGGGCGAGCATCTGCATCTCCACGCCCTCGCGCAGGCGGACCGGAGCGCCCAAGTTCGCTCGGGACGCGCAAGATCGCGTTTCTCTCTAAGCCTGCTAGAGACGAGAGGGTCCAAACCTCGCGTTCCCGCGCACACCGGGTCCCCGCACACACTACTTACGGGTCCTCGCGCACACCACTTTTGGGTCCTCGCGCCCTCGAACAATCTTCGCGTCACTTGCGACCATGCGTAGCAGCCTTGTCGCCAACACCGCCGAGCGGAGCCGGGCCGGGCCGGGCCGGATCCGGGGGCGCGTGCCGGAGACATGGGTGGCTGGTTGCCTGTTATGGCCAGCAGCCAGGTCGTACCTTCTGGAGCTCGCGGTGCATGTGCACGGTGGGACGGAGACGAATGTCAAGTAAGAGCCTCGACTTGTCCGCCTGGGCCATATCTCGGCAGGCGGATGGCGAGCCAGGCCCAGCTAAAAACGCGCTGCCGGTGCACGCAAGCCAGCTCGCCGCTTTTACATGTACGTACGGCTGGTGTATACACTAAAGCAGGGCAGCGCGGCCAAGTGCAGGACAAGAGCACTCTCGTGACCGACCCGCAGGCCGGCCATCTGGGCACAGCGCCCAAGATTGGATGTTGGGCGTGCAACAACCCGAGCCTGGCAGCTAGGCAAAGCAAACCCTGATCGGTGACGAGAAAAGGTCGTTCTCAACGACGATGACCTTGATTATAAGGAGAAGGAGGATGACTGCGCTGGGCGTGCTGCTTGTGGCGGCCATGGTGGTCCACGAGGCCGGCGCGCAATGCGTGCCGAGCGTAGCGCCGGGCGCGCCGCAATACCCGGCAGATTCTGGCTTTGACACCGCAGATCTGGTGTCGATGGCGACGGCGAGCGAGGTGGTGTCGCTCAGGTACACACCGAACGCTCCACCGGAGAACTGGGACGCGCTCGACGCCTGCCCTCACGATGACGCAGGACTTTCGGCGTGGGAAAACAGCGCAACATGGACCTCAGGTAGCGTGCCGGGCGACGGCGAGGATATCGTCTTGCCAGGAAACACACGCGTGCTTGTGGGCGGATGCTCGTTGACTGCCGGAGATATCTTTGGAATCATCACGGTACCAGAGACGTCGGAACTGATTTTCGCAGACGAAGACATTAGCCTCAGCGCGAGGGGCATTCTCGTCTTGGGAAAGCTCGTCATGGGCTCCGAGACATGCCGTCTGAGCAGCTCCATCACCATCACCCTCCACGGAGAGCGCCCCACGACCTTGCCCGCAGCGCCCGAGTACAAGGGACTCGTGGCACAAGGCAATGGCGTGCTGGACATCCACGGAGCAATCTACCATCCGACCTGGACGCGTCTCGCGTCAACAGCCAATGCTTCGGACACAACAATTTATCTGCAGCATCGCGTGAACTGGCAAGTTGGACAACAGGTGGTCCTTACCGGCACCGAAATCAAGGATGCGCGTGACTGGCATCGAAATGAAGTCCGCACGATCACAAATGTGGCCGTGAGCGGAGAGTTCTCGAGCGTGACTCTCGACACTGGGCTAGAGCACACGCATTATGGCGGTCCAGAGTACCAGGGTGAGGTGGGCCTTTTGACGCGCAACATTGTCATCCAAGGCGACCCATCATCGGAACCTACAGACGACGACATGACCCCATGCTACGATGAGATGCTCGGGGAGTATCCGTGCGAAGGACGCTTCCTAACAGGGTACGGTGGGCACACGATTGCCATGGGGGAAAATGCAGCAGCACGATTTGAGGGTGTTCAACTGTATCGCATGGGCCAGACAAATCAACTTGCACGATACCCGTTTCACCTGCATCTGATGGGAGAGAGTGGTTCTCGATCGTACCTCAAACACTCGAGCATCTACCATTCATTTTACCGATGCGCCACCATTCACGGTACGAACAATACCTTGCTGCAAGATAATGTTGCATACGACGCGATTGGACAATGCTACTATACGGGAGAAGACGGCGTGGAAGAGAATAACACCATTGCGTACAACTTGGGCGCTCACGTGCACTTTATGGAGTCGCCACGCACTGCATTCGCGCAATTCATGGATGATGTCAGCAGCAGTGAGAACTTGACCCAGCCCGCCGATACGACGGCGAGTGGACTGTACATTACAAATTGCGCAAACCGCTACGTGGGGAACGCCATGAGTGGTGGCTATGCTGGCATTGCGATCGTGAAATTGGAACGACCCATTATGAACTTTCGAAACGTCGATCCGGCGCCAAACCTGGCGCCACACGAACGTCCGTTTCTCGAGTTTGACGGAAACAGCTGTCACTCTTCTGGGTTCTGGTGGGTCATGGCGTCATGCATCTACGTGGGTGGACTCTTGGGTCATCAAGACGATGTCTCGGATGCGCTCGTGTACAATCCTGGGCGGCAAATATTTGGCCGGTCGACCATGTGTCTTGCCGAGCCTGAAGACGGCATGGAAATGGACAGATACGTGGAGTGCCCCTTGGAGTTCAACAATACGAAGGTCTTCCTTTCCAACTGGGGACTTAACATGTGGGGACAGCGGTCAACCATTCGTGGCCTCGAAGCTCATGATACGACTCGCGCGTTGGCAATTCTGGGCATCCATTTTGTGACAAACATGTTGACGGTGTGCAAAACTGGAGTGTTTCTCCCTGAAAACCCAAGTCCAACCTCGCACTGGTTCGCGGCGCGATGGTTTGGAGATCATGTTGGGTTCGAGTGGTACGACACAGCGCAAATGCACGAGATTGATGGCCTTACCTTTCGCAATTGTGGCATGGGGAGCTCGCCGGTGTGGAGGTTCCTCACGCACAGCGATCGGTACGTGCCTGGGGTGCTTCAAGCAACGCGCAATGTTCGCTACGAGTCCGTGAATCGCAGCAATCTTGTCCGCCCTTCTGAAGAGGAATATCTCTCTGTCAGTGGATATCTGGCGTCCTGGTACGACTACGATGGCACTGTTTTTCGTGAGAGCGGAATCCCCGATGCGAGCGCGCCCAAGCTCATTGGTGCGGCGCGCGAAGGTATCGAGTGGTGGCGCATGGATGACACGTGTGAGCTAATTACTGATTTAGGTGGCGAATGGTATGCATGTGACCGCATCTCTCCCGAGACGGGCAAATTGCGCGGGGTAGCGAGCATTACCATCGATCACAATCCGGTTCTTCGCGAGGCCTTCGACAGTGACCAAGTCTGTGGAAACGGCGAAAGGCCTCGGAAAGACTGTCCACGCATCGGGTCCGTGACACACTTGGGTCAAGAGGGTAGCCCCGACGAAGTGGGCTTGCCTCTATCGGTAAACACTGTGGTCACGGGACCGACCGATGGCCCAGGATGGCTGATTCAATTTGATGAGGGCAGCCCTGTCCAGGCGAACTTTACATTTATGCAGATTGACGAGGCTGACACTGTCATGGTTGCACTGCCTTATCCCAGGGGTACGAGCTTTGCGATTTTCTACGACGCTGCGTATTGGTGCTACGAGGAGTGGTCAACGTGTCGGCACGAGTTTACTGCTGCGGGTTCGGTGGATGAGGTTCGTCAAGGCAATGGTGATTTGTTTTACTATGACAGCTTGAGCGAGCTTTTGCATCTGCGTTTGGTGCAGCAACGGATGGAGTCACTCGACTTTTCCGAGCCTCCCGCTGATGGAGTGTTGGGGACCACATACTTTGAAAACAATGGAATGCGAATTCCGCCCATCATGTGGGGAGGCCAGGTCAACCTGCTTGCGAATGGCTGCGAGCTTTCCCCGAGCGATAGCCACTATTGCGTGAACGTTGGCATGAATGATGGTGCGAACAATGCTAACTTTCCGGTTGCTGCAGTCGCCGGCGCCGCGGCTGCTTCAGCAGTAGTGATCATCGTGGCTGGCGTGATCCTCGTCAAGCGCCGACCGGAACTTCTTCCATGTACGAAGGCGGCGAAATCTAGCACAAGTATAGCTAGCTTGAATTTGTGATGTGTGTGTCTTTGGGAACAAAGACAGAATTTTGGGGCCTCTGGGCCTTTTGCTTTGTCCGTGTCTTCTATCTCTGAGCAGGGGCTTGCGACCCGTATGCTCCTTTCGGTGCCGGTTTTTGTATTCAAAAGAAGTTTACATAAAGCATAAGAATCTCCTGGCTATCTTCCCTTACTCGTATCGCCGAAGGTGTCCTGCAATTCTGTCTAATATGCACCCTTCGTGTTGTTGTTGTTTATTGATCAAATGTGATGTAGCTGTCACCACACATTGAGCTCCCGAAAGAGTAGTTGCTATGTTCATCAGAGAGATTCGAATCTTGGCTCTGGTCTTGGTCGTGGCCTTGGTTCTCAAACGCCTTCTCTTTGGAACGTTTAGGTTAGATAAAACACTAAACGTGAAGGACCCGCGAATTTGTTGGATTATTTTTTTTGCTCCAGCCGCTTTAAAAATTCCAAAAGTTCTAATCCCGATTCGCGTCAAATGCGCAGCAGCCAGTGGCCATTGGTTGATTGTTTGATAAGCGCAGCAGAGTCGGATCGCTGAGCTCGAGTCGAGTCGAGCCGCGTCGAGGGCCAGGTTTGCCGCAGCGCGCGAGAAAGAGCAGAGAGAGAAAGATGCAGGCGGGAAGTGCGTCGTCGTCGTCGTCGTCGTCGTCATCGTCGCCGTCGACGTCGCGGGTGCGCAATGGATGGTTCACGGAGTCCGAAGTGATGTGGCCCGGCCAACGCATGTCGCTGGAGGTGAAGGAGATCCTGCACGAGGGGCGCTCGCGTCTGCAGGATGTCTTGGTGTTTAAGTCCGCGACGTACGGCAAGGTGCTCGTCCTGGACGGAGTGATCCAGCTCACGGAGCGCGACGAGTTCGCGTATCAGGAGATGATCACCCATTTGCCCTTGTTTGCGCACCCTAACCCGCGCCGCGTGCTGCTGATTGGCGGAGGGGACGGAGGCGTGGTGCGCGAACTGTGCCGGCACGCATGCTTGGAGGAGATTGTCATGTGCGAGATTGACGAGCAAGTTCCGGAGCTGTCAAAGAAGTTCCTCGGCGACACCATTGCGACTGGGTTCAATGACCCGCGCGTCACGCTGCTGCACGAGGATGGTGCCAAGTTTCTCGAGACGACCAAGAAGGTGTTTGATGTAATCATTGTGGACTCGAGCGATCCGGTCGGTCCTGCGGAGACGCTCTACGAGGCGGACTTTTTCGAAAAGGCGCGGAACCGCCTCGACCCAGAGGACGGCATCTTCATCAACCTTGGTGAGTGCATGTGGCTGCACCTCCCTCTGATCAAGGACATGATGCAGCGATGCGGAACTCTGTTTCCTACTGTGAATTATTCCTACGCAACTGTGCCCACGTACCCGAGTGGGCAGATTGGATTTGTTATGTGCTCGCGGAACCCTGCGGCGCAGCTGGATGTTCCGAGCCGATCTTGCGAGCTCCAGGGTCTGCGATACTACAGCGAGGAGAGCCATCGCGCGGCCTTTGTACTGCCCAAGTTTGCCGAGGACGTGATTGGCCCGGCCCGCAAACAGGCGAGTGTGGCGCGTCATCAGGTTTCTGTGCATGTAAATGGTGCTGCGACCTTGGCGGCACTTGGAGCCCTTGCCTTGGGTTTCATCGCGTATCGCGTGGCGTCCTCTTCGTCGCGCTAGATTCTGCTCATGTATTTCTTGCTTGCCGTCGACGTCTTTTGATATGGTCGTAGATATACATAACACAAATCGATTTTCAATCCCAATTCCCCCCACCCCGACCCTCACAAAACGAAACGAAACACAAAATTACTCATTCAAAAAAAAAAAAAAAAACGGGATCTTTCAACGAGCCGATGGCGTTCTCTTGAATTCGAGCTTTTCTTTTCACAAAAATGCACTCATCCTCTTCTTTTCTTTTCCCTGGGATCGTTCAACGAGCCGATGGCGTTCTCTTAAATTCGAGCTTTTCTTTTCACAAAAATGCACTCATTCTCTTCTTTTCTTTTCCCCGGGATCTTTCAACGAGCCGATGGCGTTCTCTTGAATTCGAGCTTTTCTTTTCACCAAAATGCACTCATCCTCTTCTTTTCTTTTCTTTTCTTTTACCGCAAGATGCGCGGCGCGTATCTACTTGTAGATCAACTATAAAATCTTAGTCACGGTGCTACCCATTGGTTAAAATTAGCCAATTCGAAACACGAAAAGACGACATGTCGATTCTGAAAGGGGAATTGAAAGGCAGAGTGCATGTAGAAATATGCAAAGATTACCCGTGATGTAAACTTCCTCCTCCGGAGCTCTGCAGCGGTGCTGCTGGTTTTGCGTCAGAGCCAGAGAGTCCCATTCGATGGCTCGCTCCTGGCGTTCTGCCCTCGCTCATCTTTCACACACACACATAAAAAGAACCTCTCGAAAGCTTTTATCTTCTCCCATTTTCTCCTCTCCAATTTCCCGGTGCTTTTTCTCGGAAAAGTCAGGCAGGAATGGTCTCTACACTTTCAGCGGCGACGTAGCGGGTCGTTTTGCCAATAATTCAAGAAAGTCCTGAAGGTTGCCATCCTCTGTGCGTACGAGGAGACGACCCTGATGCACGACGAGGTCAAGCTCTGTGTCGCGGAAGAGATATATATTTTCGCGAATGTGTGTGACAGGAAAGTTAATTTTCCTCTCTTTCAAGAGAGTCTGCAGAAAGTGTACATGCTCAGCGACCACGTCAGGCTCGTCGCAAGGCCCACGCTGTGTATAAACTTTTTGACGAAGCATGTAGTCTACGGCGACGCGGTTTTCTGCCTCGAGATCCTGCACGCGCGTCTCGAGTTCGTGGAGACGCGCGCGAAGAGTGCTCACTTCTTTTTCGAGCGAACCTGCGCGGGTCTGTGCCTGTTTAAGCGCATGTTGACTATTTTGCAGCTCGCGCTCGCCCCACTTGTAGAGTTGTGACATAGACGAAGTCGACGTCGAGAAGGAGCTAATGTTCTCCTTGAACGGCAGCAGTGTCGGGGACACGCAGTCGCCCTTGGGGGCGGCGGCAAGGACGAGATGGGCCTCTCTCTCGCGGGCCCTGCGAAGCTGCAGCTCGAGGTCGGCGGCCCGCTCCTGCGCCGCGAGCAGCTCGGTCTGCTGGCGCTCTAGCAGCCGGTCCTTGTCGATGTCCCCCTCGGCGCTGGCGACATCCAGCTCCTGCACGCGCAGGCGGCGCCCCGTCGCGGCCATACTGCCCGCACTACCGCCGCCGCCGCCGCCGCTCGAGCAAGGCCCGCCCACGCAACGCGCCGCTATGTAAGGCCGCGCGGACCCGAGCACTTCAAGGCAAACGGTCTCTGTCTGCCCAGAGAGAAACACCTCGACGATAGGCGAGGCAAAAAAGCAACGCTAGCCAGCCCATGCAGGTTCCGGTCGCACCGCTGCTGCTGCTGCTGCTGCTGCTGCCGGCGGCGGCGGTGCGCGGGGCGGCGGCGACGGACTGGAGCCCTCTGCGGCTGTCACTGGCCGAGGTCGCGGCGCAGCCGCGCAAAGCCATCGCGCCGGAGACGCTCGCGGTGACACGGGAGATCGTGAGACCGCTCGCCACGCACAGCGCGCACCATAGGGACCTAGACCTGAACCTGGACCTGGACCTGGATCTGGACCTGGACGGGAACTCCTTCTTTTACAATGACCCGACAGGAAACAAGAGCAGCTGCGGTCACCAAGTTGGAAAGAGAATTGCCATTCTGGGCGGCGGACCCGTGGGTCTCGTCACGGCCGCACGAGCCGTTCTGGAGGGCAGGCACGACGTGCATGTATGGGAAAAGCGAGCGGCATACACGAGGGAAGTGTGGTTCGACGTTTACTCGGCGCCATGGAGCCAAGTGGTCGATTGGCTCGAGCGTGTGGGCTTTTTCCAGGTCGCGCGAGAAGGGTTTGATTATGAGAAACATGCACGGCTCGACGACTGGCGCGTAGATGTCTACACGATATGCTGCAAGAGTCTTGAAGCCTTTGTGCTCTTGCTGGCGGCCGGGGCTGGCGTAAATGTTCATTTGGGAAGCACATTGTCCTATGAAGGTGCAGCTTCGCGAAGCGAGTTTGACCTCTATGTTGACGCCTCCGGACGCGCGGCAGTCTGGACTAAGGGTGCTCAGATTCCGCGCCAGGACCCTGAAGTGGTACGCTGGCACGGCAAAGCGTACCTACCAAAGGAAGCGTCGCAAATTTATCAATGGTCGTGGCTTGCGATGGTACCGTCGTGCGAGAACCTCACTGACCTTGGCAAAGGTGACCCTTTTTACGTGAGCAGTCAAGGCGGCGTTGACGAAGTCGTGGCAGTCTTTTCTCGCGCATTTGCCGACACCTGCGAAGTGCAAGTTCTCTTTCGGAGTCATGCTAGAGACCGAAACAAGATCATTGACGAAGTTATCTTACCAAGGCTACAGGGCCAGAAGCCACGAACGGCGCGCATGCTTCGACTTTCGGTGCACCATCTTGGACGTGCTGCAATCGAAGCAACAATTGGAGATCAACCTTTGATCGTCCTTGGAGATGCGAGTGTGCCTGCATACTATCGCATGGGGGTTGGTCTCACGGCTGGCTTTTCCCAAATTCAAGCCTTGATGACCGATATATCAGGCGCAGCGCGCTTAAAAGTATGGCAACTCCAGGTTGACCACGCACAACGGCAAGCGGCTGTGATGGCGATCGAAACGCGATGTCCTCAAGCATATGTCGGGTTTGATCTTGGGGCCCCTTCCATGGCACAAGCACCCATTCTCTACAAATACATGGACAACGACTTTATTCCCGTGCCTATCTCAAAGTGTCTATTACGTGAAAAAGAGGACAATGAAGAGTGTTTGGAGAAGTCATGAAGACAAACCCCGACACGCAATGCTCGTCAAAGGCCGTACGAGAGACCGTTGTGTCCCCACACATTGTATTATCTGCACAACGAAGTAGCATGCAGTACGCAAAGAAGAAAGTTCGAGGTCTGAAATTAAGTGAGCAAGATGTGAAAAATAGCGACTGCGCAAGCATACAGGAAGACCTAAAGGTGTAATGATTCGTGAATGATGTAACAAAAGAAGATGTGCTACAGCGCGGCTGCAACGAGAGTAGAATGCACGTCAGTATGCGGCTCCAAAGGTAAAAGACGCTTACCATCCGTTGGTTCGCGCTTCGAACTCCGTGCGCAATTTGGTATACTAAGGTTTAAGTAATCCGAGTGACATCCTCTGATGTAATTGGAGGGTTATGTCAGCGGTAGACTGTCAGATTCCAGACGGTACAGCTTACTCAAGTTGTCCGGCTAACATCTGAAGGTCGGGAGTTCAAATCTCTCACTCTTCACAACTTTTTTTGGCTCATTTTGGATTTTTTTTTTTTCCTCCAGAAGAAATATGGTTGAAGGACTTGGCTGGGATTATTTTTTTTTCCCTTCCTTTTGTTTCTGTTGGGGAGAAGGGGAGGCGGGGAAAATTTATTCTGCCTGCGTAGCAACGTGCTGAAATGTGCATATCAGCGTGTATAAACATAGTGCCGTCCAAAGTCATTTGCAACATTACCACCACGACCTTTGTCAGCTTGCCGGGTGGTGTTAGAAAAATAAAATAAAAATTATCGCAAAAATGATCATGATGTCACAAATGATCGTGATGACTACGCAGACGACCATCTCAGGCTTTCTAAAACTTTCCTCGCTATCTATACGTACCCTCACAAGTTGCTTGATCTTTCCAAGCCGAGAAAGCATCGCGTGAGCACGGACTGACTCACAGGCCAAGCTCATGTCACAAGCAAGGAGTAAAACTTTGTGGAGAAAAAAAAAGCAAAAAAGAAAAAAATATCGTGAAGAGTGAGAGATTTGAACTCCCGACCTTCAGATGTTAGCCGGACAACCTGATTAAGCTGTACCGTCTGGAATCTGACAGTCTACCGCTGACATAACCCTCCAACCATCCGAAGCCATTTCCATTGGTGCTCCTGTGGTTGGCATGACGAGGCGCTTGCTCTCACATGATTCCTGGGTCACCCGAGACGCGACGAGATCGCAAAAGTTCGGGGCATCGTTGAGATGAGGACCTAAGGGGCGATTTACCACCGACAAGGCCAACGAAAGCGGTGTGGTAGGCCATCGCAATCTTGCCGCAGCACCGTTTTTCTTCTCTTTGCTCCCCCCTTGCTATGATGCATTTTGATGCGTGAAGAGCAGCATGACGCAATTCATCAGAAATAAAAAAAGAAAGGAAAAAAAAACTGATACGAAACATTCTACTACTACTTGCTTGAAACGAAATGTGTGGGACTTGCGAATTGCGAAAAGAAAATAATATGTGATTGGAGCGGTCACTCCAAGGCGAGAGCATCCATTTACTCTGCTGTTTGTTGAGCAGAAGCATTCTGCTCACGCTGTCGCTCGATCGCGGATTGACGACGAAAAGCTTCACTGATCTGATTCTCGCACTCAATAAGAATGCCAAGAACTTGCGCGGCGCGTCTCGACAGCTCATCGCGTTCGTCCTGGTCAGCCTTGGTAGCATAAGAAGCAAGGCGGGCTGGATCGGCAGTGGCTTCGAGTGCAGGACGAACGCTGCTGATAGCTTCTTTGAGTACCGGTGGAGGGACGATCTCAGAGGATTCGTCAACTTCGAACTGCACAATCTGCGCAAAGAACTCATCAGCCAGCTCCGCGACCTTTTCGAGTTGACTCAGGGTCAGCGTCTTCATCTTGCGCTTGGAGAACTGGCTCGCGTCGAGGGGCAAATTAAAAAAGTTCCGCACGAATTCGAAGGTGAAGAAGGTCTTTTTCATCTGGCGCGAGGCGAGCAAAAGCTCCAGCATGTACTGCTCGACGCGGAGCAGCCGACGCTCCGTAACAATGTCCTTGAGCCGCGCAGTGGCTTCGCGCCCCTCCGTGTCCATGCTGCGGTCGCGCTTCGGGTCCTCCGGAAAGTCAGGGAGCTTCTTGCGCTCCTTGGACGACAGCTTCTCCTTCTCATCAGGATCAGGATTCGCAAGCCGATCTGCAAAGTGACGCAACTCTTCCCACGAAGAAGAAAATTCAAACTCTTCCATGACGTGAAGCGCCGACTTGTCATAGTTACGCGAGATGACGGGAAAGGCGAAGCTTGTGACATTGCGCATCTCGTTCGGATCGTAGTACGACTCTACTGACGGATTAAAGACCGTGATCTCCTGCCGTGACGCAATGTTTACGGTGAGAGGAAAACCCTCTCCACCATGCTTCTTCCGCATCCCTTCTTGGAAAGCAATTCGTTCATCCACCATCTTGCGGTGCGCGGCAGATTCTGCGTGAAGGTCATGCTCGTCGACGGGAAGATCGCTCGCGCAGTATGGGCATGAAACTGGGTTCTCCTCGTAATTCTTGACGAAAATCACGGCCTCGCCACAATCCTCGCAATGGACGCGATACGTTGCGTCCACATCATATTCGCCATAACGTGCCGCCTCCGCCTCAAAGTACTCGTGCTCGCCAGTAATTTGCTTTGACTTGAGAAAGTCAAACTCGGCCCTGGTAATGAGACCCTCCCTGAGCCATGCACGAGCCTCGGCGAGATCTGCGCTCACGTCCTCGTCCACGTCCTCGAGATTACCCGTTTCGTACGCAAGCGCCAGCGTTGCTTCGCGCTTATATGCCTTGACGGCCGCAAGATATGCCGCCAAGAGCGACTCGTTGCCATCGGGGTCCACCACGTGAAAGAGGATCTCGCGGCCCGGCGTGCGTCCCTGGGGGAGGATCGTCAGCTTCATCAGCTTCTCCGAATCGTCTATTCCGTCAATCATCTCCATGCGGGTCAACGCTGGCGTCACGACAACTTCGCCTAGCTTGTTCACGCCCTGCGGGTTCTTTCCGGCGGCGTCTCGAACGCTCTCGAAAAATTGTAGCGTGTAACCGCGGATGATGATTGAGCACATCGTCCATGTGTCTCCGTCTGCGATGACTTTGGCGATGCTGGCACGTCGCCGAAACATACGAGGAATCGGGAGGACGGAGCGCCTCTTGTTCGTTGCAACGTCCAGCGACACGTATCTGACATCCTGGAACACCAGCGGCACGGAGGCGCCGTCATTTTCGTCGTCGTCGTTTGCTCCTCCGTCCCCGTTCTCGGCATCCTCCTCAGCATCTTCCTCAGGAATCGCGTGCAAGAGAGCCTCCTTGCGAGCGCGCTCGACAATTGTTTGACGGGCCGTCTTGTGAGAGACCATGCTGCCCGTGCGCGAGCGCGTACGGGCCCGCGTGTGCACCGTCATGGTCTCAAAGTCGTCGTCCTCGTCGTCGTTCTCACCATTGGCCACGGTACTCTTGAACTGACGTTCTTGGTCGAGCTTGGACGCCAGGGCATCCTCGCTGCCCAAGGCTTGGGCCGCGCGTTCCGTTTCGACTGCCTCCTGGGCCTCGGCCTCGGCGGCGGCAGCCTCCGCGGCAGCAATGCGCTTTTGCAATTCCTCGGCGGCAGCGGCCTCCGTGGCAGCCCGTGCAATCTCTGCGAGTCGCCTCTCCTCCGCAAGGATCTCCGCCTGTCGCAGCCGCTCCGCCTCGGCACGCCGGTTCGCGGCCTCGGCGGCCTCTCGCGCCGCGCGCTTTTGTTCCTCAATGACCCGCAGTCGCTCGGCCTCGCGCCGCGCAGCCTCTTCGCGCTGGCGGGCCTCTTCTTCGCGGCGGAGGGCCTCTTCGCGGCGACGCCGTGCTTCACGGGCACGACGCTTGGCCAGGCGCTGCAGAATCGTCACTGCCGACTCGCGCGCCCGGTTCGTGCGCAGGATCTCTTCAAACACACTGTAGGCCAGCACGCCCGCAAAGACGCCGCGCCAGCGCGACCGCACGAGCGCCAGCCGAAAGTTCGCTGCCACCTCCTCGGGGACGGAACCGGACGATGCGACACTAAGGACGCTATTGAGCTCGTCGAGCATGCCACTTTTGAAGAAGACCCGCGTAAGGCCAATCTTGTAGTTCTCGGCCGGAATTCCAAAGGCCTCAAAGAGGGCCTTGACAAAGAGACGACTGTCAGACGCGCAAAAGACCTCGAACGCATGCAGCGCCTCGTCGGGCATCATGCCCTTGTACGTCTCTACGAGGTCTTCGAACGCGATGCGCGTAGGGAAACCGCCCTTGAGCACCTCGGCCGTCTGTGGGATGCTCAAGTTGTACAGCTGCGGGATCACGTACTGGACGTCGAACCAGTCGCTCTTGGAGCTCTTACCACGCTCCATGCGCGAGTTCGGTTTGATGCATCGGATGAAAAAGGCGCGCGTCGCGTCGAGCGTGTCGATCAACGACTCAATGGACGCCTGAAACCGTGCCGTCACCGTCGCGGTGGCCTTGGTCAGGGCCCGGCCCACCTGCGTGACACGCGTCATACTATCACCGCCACCCACGGCGGAGGCCGTAAAGACTTCTGCGAGCACATCTGACGAAGAAGACGCGAGCACCTCGGTGACCTCGTCAGGGACGCGGTCGACATTCTTTTCGATAAAGTGGCCCGTCGTGTACTTGACCTCGCCGGCGTAGTGCCGCACAGAAAAGCAGTACTTGGCGTCCTTGGGATGGACAGGCACGTATGCCCCGGACACACGCGCAGGGGTGCCGCTGGCGCCGTACATCCGATGGATCGCGGTTGTCAGCTTGCTGTCCGAGGGCTGCGGGCTCTGCGTCTCGGCGTCAATGAGCCGCAAAATGCCGGGTTGAGCGCGCAGATCGCCCCTGACGCCGCCCAAGAGCTGCATCGCAGCTGCGTTCTCCCCGACGCTCACCGGTGCCATGCCGTCCGTCAAAAGACCTTCGCTTCGGTACAGCGCCGCCTCGGCCTCAAAGACCTGCGTGTTGAAGGTTTCCTGAAGCGCCTCGTTTGTGTAGTTGATCAAGAGCTGTTCCAGGTCGTTGCGGCGAAAAGACTCAAAGCCGAAGATGTCCAAAACGCCAATAAAGCCTTGTGCCTCGGCGTCGCTCTCGTTCGAGAGCGCCTCCGAAATGCGGGCCACGAGATACTCAAAGAGTTCCACATAAATCTTTTTGGCCACAGCGTCGACGGCAATCTTTGCGGCATCTGCATCGCGCCTTGCCACGATTGTCTCCCCCACTGTCCGCACCTTGCGTTCGAGCACAAGCTGCTCGAGGGCCTCGGGCTCGAGACCGAGCAAGGCGCTCGCGATCTCCAGCGTCTCGGTGGTGCGGACCTCGGCCTCGTCTGCGAGGGCGCCCTCCTTTTCATCAAACTTGATGTTGCCGAGGTGCAAGATACCGGCGAGGATGCGCATGATGCCATCCTTGTCGACGCCCAGCGTGTCCAGGGCGCTGCACAGCTCGTGATACTTGCGTTCGTCATCCTCCCCAAGCAACTCCAGCTTGGCCATACTCGTGGCGCGCTTGCGTCCTGCGCCCTCAATCGCCGTTGCGTGCAGATACGAAAAGGTGCGCATCAACGAAAGTTCCTCGCGCATCTCTTCTGACGCACCTTCAAGTAGCTGATGAAAGACGTGAAAGGCGCGCTCGCCAAGCATATGCTGCGTGACGCGGCTTCGCTCCAAGAGGTAGGTCTCCACCGAGGCGGCGACGATTGCCCCACTCTTCGAAAAGTGCACCTTGATGAATTTGCCAAAGCGCGACGAGTTTGCGTTGCGCTTGGTAGCGGCGTTGCCAAAGGATTCCAGAATGGGCGAGATCTCCAGCAGACGCTGGTCGAGAGGCCCCAGGCCACCGCTGCTTCCGCCGCTTCGCTCCACCAAGTGGTGCAGGACCATTTTGCTTGACTCTGTCTTGCCGGCGCCGGATTCGCCGCCCACAACAATGGATTGGTCGACCTTTTCACCGAGCGATGGTCGGGTCATGGCAAACTGCATTTGCTGGTACGCCGCCTCCGCGATCGCGTAAGGGTGCGCTACGCGGATGGCGTCCGGCGTGCCGAGGACATCCTCCGGCTGCGCGAGCGGGCGCAGCGGGTTGACCGCCACGAGCACGCTCGCGCCGAGAAAGGTGTACGGCTCGTCCTCCACGGCGCGCTGCCGGACATTGTGCAAGATACCGGGCACGTGGAAATACTGCAGCGCCGTCATGTCTGTCACCACGCGCCTGTTGGCGCGGAAGACCTCCTGCGTTTCCG
The DNA here is from genome assembly GCA_000818945.1 of Schizochytrium sp. CCTCC M209059. Lineage (NCBI taxonomy): Eukaryota > Bigyra > Thraustochytrida > Thraustochytriidae > Schizochytrium > Schizochytrium sp. CCTCC M209059. Next base: position 607,287 of record KN805384.1, on the reverse strand, counting down.
CATCGACATTGTACGTGCCCTTGCCCAGCAGGCTCCGCACGACCACGTACGGGCCGTCGCGCGAGGTCACCACGCCCTGATAGTACTCCGTCGTCCCGCCCTCCCCGGCGCCCGACACCCACACGCTCGAGTTCACGCCCAGCGCGTCGAGCTCCATCTTCCCGCCCTCGCCTCAGCCCACCCAGCCCAGCCCCCGTCCCACGCCCCTCGCTCGCGGCCGCGACAGACAGCCGCGCCCCGGCCGTTGCGCGTTTGCTCTCTTCCCGCGCCGGATGCTCTCCGCCCAGGCAGGCTCTGCCCGCGTCCGTGCCTGCCGCCGCAGCGCCTGCGCCCAGCACGCGCTCCTCCTCCCGCTGCCCGCGCGGCGCGTGCACGCCGCGCACACCCTTCCTTCTCTGCCTGCTTCGCGCAGTCCGTTTCTCTGCCTCTCCGTCCTGGCTGCCGGCCAGAGGACGTGTGCATACACAGACTCGCGGCGGCGTGCGCTCCCGCACTCTCTGTACCTGCGAGGCCGCTCGCCCACTCGAAAGCTGCGCCCGTCGCCCGCGGCCACGCAGCGCCGAGCGAGCGCAGGCTGTCCGTCGCGACTCGGGCCGCGCATGGCAGGCAGGCCGGGTGGGTGGAGGGGAGGGAGCGGACCGTCGAGCGAGGGAGACCTCTCGGGCAGAGAAGCTCGCTCGCTCACGAGCTCGACGCACACCAGCTCGAGGGCGGCCGCGGTGGCCGTCGGACGCGGACTTGTACTTTTCGCCAGAGCAGCGTGACGGCCGGCGGTCACCTAAAAAAGGAGAGGCGAGGAAAGGCGAGAAAAGGAAAGGAAACGGCGCTGCAGCCTGCCTGCCTTGGCAGCGAGACGGGCCCGCGATCTTGCGCCTCGTTGCAGTTGCTGGATCGATCGGCAGCCGATAAGAATTTCCAAGACTGCAGCCAACAGCGACATTTCGCCACGGCCGCTTTTCTGCCACCCTACGCAAGACGGGACAAAAGTTCAACACGACAGACAAACAAACAGACAGACAGACAGAGAGAGAGAGAAAAGAACAAGAAAAGAGAAAAAGGAGGGGAAGAAAGGGGACAAGATCGACTATTACTTGACGTTGGCCTTGGATTTGTCCTCCTTGAGCGAGACGATGAGGTTGAAGACCGGGCGCTCGCGCGTCGAGTCCTTGGCGTCGGCGCAAAAGTATCCGAGCGTGATAAACTGATAGCGAACGAGGTCACCCTTGTCCATGGCGGCAGCGAGCTCCTCCACGACGCCCGGCTCCACCATAAGCTCCGTCACACGCATGGAGTCCGGGTTAAAAAGCTCGATGAATTCTACGCCCTTCTCCTTGGCAGCCTTCTCGGCGTTTACCTCCACACCGTCCACGTCACAATCCTTGAATAGCTTGGCGTACATGCGCCCTTCAACACGTGCCGCAGAGTTCGGGACCCAGGCAATCGTTGGCATACCCTTGTAAGGTGTGTCCGCTGGCTCCAGCCGCACCATCACACGCTTCACAGCCCCCGTCGCAGAATCCGTCTCGTGCGACTCGTACGTAACCACACGTGCGTTCAAAAGCTTGATTGACTGATTCTTGGCCGAGCCGGGCACCATTCCCTTGTACCCCTTGACCATATCCAGTCGAAACTTCTCGCCCGGAATGTACACGGACGAAGTAAAAGGAACTTCGCGCGTGCCCATATCTTCGCGACCCTTGGCCGGGTGGTTCGGCACCGTCACTTGCGCCGGAGCGTCCGCCTCTTCAAAGTTGGTAATGACCAGCTCCACCGGCTCAAGGACAGCAAAGCGACGCGGTGCATAGGTGTCCAGCTCCATTCGAATAGCGTTCTCAAGGCGCTCGACCGGCACGCACACCTCGTTCGACGATCTTGCGACGCCCAGACCGCGGCAAAATGAGCGGACAGCCGTCGACGTGTATCCGCGCCGCCGGATTCCCGCCAACGTCAGGAGCCGTGGGTCATCCCATCCGTTCACGTGACCTTCCATCACCAGACGCTGCAACCGACGCTTCGACATGACGTTGCACGAAATTGAGCAACGCGACGATTCCCACGTCTTGGGGTGGAACATGCCCAGCGCATCCAAGAGCCAGTGGTACGAGGAGTCAGAGGCCTGGCGCGTTTCGAACTCGAGCGTGCACAGCGAATGCGTGACATTCTCAATCGAGTCCACGAGGCAATGCGAAAAGTCATACGTGGGGTAAATACACCACTTGTCGCCCGTACGGTGGTGCTCCTTGAACATGACGCGGTACGCCATGTGGTCCCACATGTTTGGGTTCTTGGACATAAAGTCACCCTTGAGTCGCAGGGTCGCCTCGCCTTCGCCAAAGCGTCCTTCGCGCATCTTCTCGAAGAGCGCAAGATTCTCCTCTGGCGATCGCACGTCACGGCCCTCGTCAAAGGTCTCGTCCTTGGGGAAGGGAAGATCTGGGTTCTGCGCCACCTCGTTGTGGTATGTCCTGAGCGCGTTACGCTGCGCCGTGACCCGTTCCGCGGGCAAGAGACATACGTACGCCTTGCCACGACGGATCAGCTCGCACGCCAGAGCGTAGAGGTCCTCAAAATAGTCCGACGTGTAGGTGATGCGAAAAGGCGTGTACCCCATCCATCGTACATTGTCCACGATGGCGTCGATGTACTCTTGCTTTTCCGCCTCTGGGTTCGTGTCGTCGAAACGGAGATAGCAGTCTCCGCCGTTGGCCTCTGCTGTTCCAAAGTTCACAGACATTGCCTTGGCGTGTCCGATGTGCAGGTACCCGTTCGGCTCCGGTGGAAACCGTAGCCTGTACTTGCCACCGGTAGTCTCGAGGTGCCTCTGCAGGATTTCGTCGCTGTTCACAAAGTAGTCTCCGCGGCCGTGGTTATCCTTGGGGGCGCCCAGAATGCGCCGCATTGTTTCCTCGAGCGGGACGCCGCCATCACCGCCGTCATCCTCGTTGGCCTCCTCCTCCTTTTTCGCCACGGTCTGGTCCGGCTTTGCCGCTTTTTGCGGCGCGGGCGTCTGGGGCTTTTTCTTCTTGTTGTCCTGCTTCTCGCGCTTGCGCAGCGCCTTGGTCAACACCTTTTCCAGCGCGCCAGGCGTCTCGTATCCGCGCTTCGCTGCCTCGTCCTTTAGCCACGCGTCGCGTCGCGCCTTGAGCTCGGCGGCCGCGGCCACCTCCTCGTCTGTCGTGGGTCGTCGAGAGCCCGCTGCCAGCGACGCGTACACGTCTACCGCGGCGTCATCTACCCCCGCCATCTTTCTTCTTGCCTGCGCGCCGCCCTACTTGTCTACGTGCCTGCGACGCGTCCCTGACTCCGATTGCCCGTCTGCTTGACGTGAACCGAGCGCGCGAACGAACGGACGAGGTAGTTGCTGACGACGATCTTGCTTTGCTCGCCTTTCGTTCTTTAGCTTGCTTGCGACTACTGGCCGCCTATACTGGCTTTTCATGGCCACTTTTACTACTACTATGTAAGGGAGTACTACTACTGTTTCTATAGCTGGCACTTCACTACGTGTAGAATACTACGTCGTAGAAAGCTGGTATCTGGCTGGTTGTTCGCCGCGAGCAAAACCCTCAAGCTCTTCTTTTTGCACCATGGCATGGCACACATACTCGCACAAGAGAGATAATGAGAGAGACGTCGTTATGGCATTCACGGTACTAAGAGATGATCGATCATGAGAGTGAAGACGAAAATAGCTTCCGCAGGCTGGATTGCCAGGACTAGGCCCTTGTTTGTTTTGAAAACAAAATGATTTCACTCTGTACGCATACTGTCTATTTCTTTGTTCGTGTCCATTCTGAATCTCCCGGAGAGCTTGCAGCCAGATGATCCTGCTCCCCGTTTACCATCCAAGGAACGCACAAGCCAATAAAGTTCCTTCCGAGAGACACCGCACAATCAAAGCAAGCAATGGCAAAATGTGCAAAGGCAGGCCACTGGTTCAAGCTAGTCATCTGGGAAATGAACAAGATTCGCATCCATCCTAACAGCTCGTTCGCACTGGCGACTGCCGTCGCAGACTTGACATCTGTCACGCCTAATTAAACGACAATTTGAGTTGCTTTCATTGGAGGCCGCATCGAACAAGCAATAATACGAAATAAGCAAATCCGCGAGTTCATGTTTCTTTTAAGAAATTGTTAAGCATTGGACTTGTCTTCACATTAAATTCCACTGCAACTCGAACATGGGGACGCACAAGTCGCTGTCGCCGACAAGGCCCGGGACACTAGGCCAGCTCGCGTTCACAAAGGTGGTCTCGTCGCACTGAACGCGACTGGGCGTGTGGCACTGGCAGTGTCCGAAAACATGAAGCGCGGGACGCACGCGCTCAAGGACCTCATGTCTAAGAATGGGACAGTCGATCTTTCGGCCGTCCAGTACACGGTCCTTGCTACCAAATGGCGGGGGATGTGTCACGAGGACATCGGTATCAGTAGGGATCTTGCCCCAGGCTAAGCAAAAAGTGTCAATGGGTCTGCGAGACGAGCACCGTTCTGTTTCTGTTCCGCGGTAGTTCTGTGAAAAGGACACGCTGACTGTCAGTGCTCAGCTTGGGCGGCGACACCTGCCTGACCTGGCAAGAGAACAAAACGAAAGTCGCGTCATTGGGCGCGTGAGGTCTCTCGCACGTACGCGCGCACGCACGCAGGCGTCTGCGCATCGGACAGGGGACGATGGCAGTCTTTTACCGTTTGCTGACCTGCAGATGCTGCTATGCGGCCGAGGTAGCTGGCGTAGAGTACGAAGACATGGACATGGCGCGTGCGCGAGCGACGCAGGGCTCGCGGCCCACGGCAGAGGCTCTCCGGGAGAAGTGGATAGGCTTCCTCGAGGCCATGAGTCTTGGGACCACCAAAAAGTACGATATTGACTCTACCGCCTACGTGTTTCAAATCATGCTTCGCATGTATGCACATAGAGTTGTTGTGCACGAACTCGAGGCCCTGTACAGCCATCGCCCCGAGCGCTTCATTTTCTTCGTACCCCAATTTGTCAATTTTGCCCTGCACGGCGCGCAAGACGCGACGATGGAAGCGCTTGAGCACTTTCTCCTCGAGAAAAGCGCCAAATCACTACGTTTTGCGCATAGACTCTTTTGGTTCGTGCGAGCGTTTTCACCCGCTGACGTCACCGGATCTCTCGTCGAGCAAACCGAACAACGAGCCCTCATGGCCTGTGCGGCGCTGTCGCCTGTTTCGGGACTCGCCATTACAGACAGCACCGCAATCGAAACCGCCACCGGCCTCTTGCCAGCTCTGGAGGAGGGTGATACGACAGCAGATGTCTCGCCGGTGGCCTCGCCCACCTCGCAAAATGACGCGGGTACGTCGCCTACACCGTTTCATTTTGAGCCCATCAAACCTCTCCCGCGACTCGCGCCCGGGCCACCTCACGTCCTCGGTGTTAATGAGTTCCGCTGGGCTGTCTCCTTCTTTGATGAGCTCACTCATATGGGTGGCACCCTCTCTGCCGCCCCGGAGACCACTCGCAACAAGATGCTTCGCGCTACACTACGTGCGCTCCAGGCCGAGTACCTTCCATCCGACGTCATGTACTTGCCCATCGGCAAACGTCCTTCGCGCGTCGTAGGCATTGTCGCCGACGACTCCTTTTGTTTCAAGACGAATACACGCGTGCCGTATCTCGTTTGCCTCGAGGTGGTTGATGATGTTGGCAGCTTCAACGACGATGGAACATTTGACACGCCAGGGGTACGCGAGGGCGACCCTTTTCAGACGGAAAAGAAAAGTGGTGTCCAGCGTCAGGCGAGCGGAGATCTTGGAGATCGCATCAAGTCTCGTCTTGGTCAGCTGAAAACGTCTTTGCAGCGTCATCTTTCCACCTCTTCGCAACTCTCGGCCGGAGGTGTCATGCTTCAAACCTTTTCTACTACGGAAAGCGTTGGCACGGAATATCACGATCTTGGCGTGCCAAGTCGGCCAACGTCCCCCGGCTCCAGTCATGGTGCTGACGAGGACCTGCGCGCGCGCCGGTCGCGCGCGGGCAGCTTTGACGAGGCCCGCCTTGGCCTCGAGCGTGCCAAACAATTTACCGCACATACCAAGGATCCATCCAAGCAAATGGCTCGAACGCCACGCCGGTCTGCAGACGATGCCGTGCTGGGGCAGTGGACGCCCCGGTCTGTGGCTGCAAACGACTTGCCCGGGGGCGGGCGAGGCGCCGGCTTCAGCCATTTTGTTCACCACAAAGACTTTGACTTTGAAGACCAGCGCGACACTGCTCGTGAAAAGCTCGCAGCACAGGGTGCGGAGCGCTCGCGGGAGGCCTCTTTCGCCTCTTCAACAGAGGGAAACTTTGTCGAGATCGAGCTATCATCGCACGCTAGTGCTCGGATGCCTCCCTCGGCTCGCTCATACGGTTCTGAAGACTCCATGCTCCGCGCTCTCAATGATGGCGAGGACTTTGCAACCCTCAAAGATGCCCCAACCGTTGTTGTCCCCTCCGACGAGCCCTCCGTGACTCCGACATACCACCATGATGAAAAGGAGAACCACTGGGCTGACGAGGCGCAGAGCGATCGCGACGCGCTTGTGCCTAGTGCCTCACGCGTGGCTTTTACTAATGGAACAAGCGGCGATGAGCCCGTCTTTGGTGACGAAGGGGACCTTGAAAAGATGCACGGACACGCGGATGACCGCGACGACACCGCCAACGACGATGACGATGACGATGACGATGAAGCCACGGGCAAGTCGCAGACTGTAATTTTTCGTGAGCGTTGGGCCGACAAGACCAAGCGCGTTGCAGCGCAGAGCCGCTGGAGCCATCTTCCCTCGTGGAGCATTGTGCCCATTATTGTCAAGAGCGACGATGATCTTCGCCAGGAGCAGTTCGCGGCACAACTCATTGCACTCTTTGACTCGGTTTACCGCGAAGATGGTCTGCCCTTGCGTCTGCATCCGTACGATGTGTTGGCCGTCTCGCCGGACAGTGGGCTTATTCAGGCGGTGCCCGACACAATTTCGCTCGACTCGTTAAAGAAGAACGATACCGACTACACAACCCTACGCAATTTTTTCATTCGTTATTTCGGACGACCCAAATCCCCGGCTTTTAAACGAGCGCAGTCTAACTTTTGCGAGTCCCTCGCAGCCTACTGCATCGTGTGTTACCTGCTTCAAATCAAGGACCGTCACAATGGCAATCTTCTCATCAACGCCGAGGGCCATATTGTCCACATTGACTTTGGATACCTCCTCTCGTCGCAAGGTCCTGGCAACATGAACTTTGAACGCGATGTTCCCTTTAAAATCACGAGCGAGTTTGTTCAGCTCCTCGACGGCCCAGACTCGGCCCTCTTTCGACGCTTTCGGACGCTTTGCTGCAAGGCTTTCCTCGCTGCGCGAAAGCGCCGCGAGCAGTTCATCCTTATGATTGAAATGATGCTTAGCAACGAGGCGGACCTCGACTGTTTCCAAGCTGGCGGCGAGGAGACAATCCGTCAGCTTAACGAGCGGTTTCAGGTTGGCAAGTCGACGGCAGCCTGCATCACATTTGTAAACGACCTCATTGACGTGTCCATCAATCACTATAGAACCTGGCTCTACGATGTATACCAGCGTCTCGCAGTCGGCATCAAGTACTAGAGAGACAGAGAGAGAGGGCGAAAAACCTCTCGAACCTCGAATGTCTAATTTTCTTCTTCGTGTATGTTTGTATGTATACTACTGTACCACCATGTTCTAACTTTTGAGCGCGTTGACCGACCAAGAATACATTGATTTTTTTTTTTTTCATGCGCGGGCCCCTCCACGGGACAATCGTGAGCGAGTGACCTACTTGTTTGTGGCGCGAAGCGCGTCGATCTTGTCCATGCATTCTGCATTGATCCATCGCACAGCGTCTTTGCGGGCTTTGACGATGTCCTCGTCACCGCGAACCGTGTCGAGTTCGTACAGCACTTCGAGCAGCCTCGTCTCGGCGCCGTTTACGCGAAGCTGGAAAGCCTCTTGAGTACGATTTTCTTTTGATGTTTCCTCAAGCGGAGCGAGGACCTCTGAGCGCAGGTCTTTGGCGCGCGCGAGGAGCAGCTCAACGTGCCATAGAGCGTCGCGCTTCGCGGCTGCGCGCTGTCTGCCCTCCAGATCGCCATCCCAAACCATGCGCGCCGCCCATGCCAGCTGTTCTCGCGCGAGCCAGGCGCCACCCAGGAGCGCAGCCGCGCCCACGGCCACCGCAGCGCTCGTCCACCTCGAGTTCGGCTCCATCGTCCTCGTCGGCGTCGTTGGCGTCGTCGTCGTCGCCGGGGATATGAATGGGAACGCCAATGGTGGTCTGCTCTCAGAAAATTTCGTCGTCAGCAGGCTAATACAGTTTTGAAGAGGCTGATAATGTGCCCGGAGGTGACAAAGCCTGGACATGGAGTGTCGAATAGAAAAAGACGAAGGTACTTTGTGTCCTTCAGCGCCCTGATGCGCCAAGCTCATTTTTTTTTTTTTTTTTTTTTTAATTAGACCATTCTCAAACTCGTTGTCATGGTCGGATGCAGTGACGTGCCCGGAAAGCACGATGCCTGACAAACAATAGGATTATGAGAACATAAAGAAAAAAGACTGTGAATCATTTTGTACGTCAGAATCCTGATGCACCAAGCTTTTCGAGCCAGGCATCCTGGAGACTGTCGTCTTCATCCTCATCATAGTCGTCGTCGTCATTCTCATTTCTATCCTCGTTTGCGCCAAGATCGCGCTCTTGTTCAGCCAAAAGTTCCTCAAAGGTCTTACGCGAGTCTGCGATAAGATCGGCAGCCATCTGGGATGCAATTGTCGCACTCGTCTCCGAGTCTGCGCGAGAAATGCGCAGGGTCTGAACCTGAGCAGATGATGTATGCCTTTCACGGACAGGCAGAGCAACAGGTGACGGTACAGAGCTTGTTGACGGTGACACGACTTCACGATCATCTTGTGACATTGGCGCATCAAGCCTTGCGCTCGAAGCCATATCATGCCCATCGAGCGAAGGCGAAGATGACAATTCGGATACAGATGACGTTGCCGAAGACACGCCTGATGCCTGCGACGACGAAGATGAAGACGACGATGGAGAAGGAGGAGACGCAGCACGGGACGGCTGCTTCACTCTTGATCTGCTGTTGACGGAGTTTCTCGCACTACCGACATTGGACCCTGGGTCTCGTCTTGCCACTGGTGCCGGCGCTGGTGTCGGCACTGGTGCTGGAGCTGTCCATTGCGAAAGACGATCCATGAGCGTGTCTTCCGTTGTGACGTGACTGCTGGCCGCAGATCGAGCCGTGGGTGGCCGAGGTGCTGCCACTGGATCCTGCGCGGGCCCACGAGCAAGCGTCGCCTGCCTAAAGACTGCATTCCAATTGACTTGTGTCAATCCTGATGGCGAACACTGCGAAGCTGGACGCCGCGCCGGTGGCGAGGCCCGGGGCACACGCTCGGGACGCAAGCGAGCACGAGGAGGTGCATGTGCATAAGTCGACGCACGCTCGGGCTTATTGAGCTCGCGATTCATGTCGAGCAGTTTAGTTTCGAGACGTGAGATGTAGGCATCCTTTTTGCGCAAGTCCGTCTGATACTGCTCGTTCTGCTCAAGCAAATAATGTACACGACGCACGGCCCCAAGAACCTGCTTGTGCTTGGACGCGAGAAGCTGCTCGAGGTCGCGATGACGGCGAGCACGGTCCTTGCGCACCCTTATTTTCTCTGCCGAAAGTTTTTCCACGTGAGATTGAAGTCTGGCAATCTCCAGATTGGCTTGTTTGAGGCGCGCTCGTGTGGTTTCGATCTCTGTGGTGTGCGAGGGCTCGACCTTGAAGGCCTCGAATTGTGCGGGTGGCTCGCTGAGCCGCAAGAGTTCTTCAGCACTTGCGGTCCCGGTGACGGCCCCCAGCTGGTCATAGAATGCTTGCGCGCGGCGCATGCGATGCTTCGACTGCTCCGTGTCACGCATGGCTTCGAGCATGAGGGCGCGCAAACCTTGCGTGGCCTTTTGCAGTTCTGCAGTTCTGCGCACGGCTGCGTCGCGAGCTGCATGGCTTTCTTCGAGGGCCTGTTCGAGTGTTTCTACGCGATCGAGAGCCTCGGAAAGCTTGCGCGTGAGTGCCACGAATTGACTGTCTTGCGAGAATCCAGTTAGACACCGCACGGTTTCAATGTCGTTTTCACCGTGGTCGGCCGCCTGCTCACGCTCGACGGCGGTTGCCACGGCAATCCAGTGTTCTTCGTCCTCCTTGACTTCTTCTGTTGATCCTCGTTTCTTCCTGCGCGCTTGCGTGTTGCTGCTCGCCTCGCTTTGCGCGTCGGAAAGCAGCTTGGCGAGCTCCCGCTGCGTGCTCTTGATAGCCGTCGCGGCAGTCGCGAGCTGCTGCATCTCGCGCTTTGTTTGTGTTGTGTGTTACGCTGGCCCGGTACCCAGCGGCTGCTGTTGCGGCTGCTGCTCTTGCTACGGCTTGTGACGTCGGCCGCGGTGTCGCTGTGCGGCCGCGCAGCTAGCCCCTCCTCCCCCCGCCCCCCCCTGGCGAGTTTGCTTTCAAGTTGGTCATTCATTTGTTTATTCATCGATTTCTTTCAAGTTGTCAATCGTCCCAACAGCTCGCTCATAGAACCCACCTGATAGGCCTACGTACGTACGTAGGTGAGTGAATGAGCAAAATGAGACCGTTTCATCAACCAATCCTCACGAAGCAATCACGGGCAAAGCAAGCAAAGCAAGCAAGGAAGCAAGGGGAGACGATGATTGTGATGTTTTGTTACTGTGAGGCTTTCTCAGGTGCCAGCGATCGAAAAGAGCGATGTGAGGTGAGGTGACATGATGTGATGTATGTTGGATTAGACAGATGGGCATTTAAAAAAAGTCGAACGTACGTTGGAGAAAATGGAAGACCAGATCTTGTAACCCTGGCTGACGAGCCCGAGCTGATCCGAATAAATCTTTTAAAGAGGCAAGACCAAAAAAAAAAGAAGAATTCACGAAGACGGACCTCATGTGTCTTGTCTGTCTCCTTGCAGCTTGGTGGTGATCAGCAGATGCACCTTTTCTGCTCATACCTTTTCGCCCTGATCATCAAGCCACAGTGTATAGATAGAGAGGAGTGGAACGAAAGCGACCTAGCAAAATAAAAAGAAATGAAACAAGAAAAGTAACCAAACAACAACGAAATACGCCCACGTACTTGTTCGCCATGAGTGAGGTTATGAGTAAGAGGAAAGTAAAAAAGAATCTCGCTTTGAAACACGTCTCGCTCTCGCTTTAATTGCGCGCCCGAAGTGTTTCGAGTGTAAAACGGCGAACTATCAATCGTGGAGGGCAAGCGATCAGGGTTCGATCAATCGTAGATGGGTCGGCAAAAGGCCGGCGAAGAAATTTCTCACTCGTGGTGCACGCGTTCGAGGCGGCGGAAACCACGCGAGTAGTGCTGCTCGTTGACCTGTTTGGACCAGTAGTAGAGCGAGACTAAAAGACAAATGAAGTACAAAGCGGCAGCGCAAAAGGCATTCGTTGCCACCGTCGATGCCTTGGATGGTGGCCAAATGTGCGGAAAGTAGTCCCAGCCGGCAAGCGCGTAGGCGCCGAGGCAGACAAGATAAACGACGGCAATGCACGAAAAGATGCTACAGCAGACTGGACAACAGTGAGGCTGACTCTTGTTGAGGTGCACGTCTCCTCCCCTTGAAAAGACGTATTCGCCGCCGTGCTTGTCATCGTAGGCCGTCAAGTTCCCCGATGGCGAGCCGGAGTCCGTAAGCAAGGCATCCGTCTCCCGCGGAAAAGACCCTACTGAGCTACCCCGCGAATACATTCTGTGGCGGTCCGCCTCCGTGGGAAACAGCTTGATGGCAGGGTGAGTGCTGAGCGTGTCTCCGAGCCGAAGCCCGAGGTGTTCTTGAAGTTCCCTGCGCGAAAGGGTTCTGGCCTCTGCGAAGCTGTCGTCGAGTTCGTCGCCCGGGGGATCGGCCGAGCTATTCGACGTGCGGTTTCGCAGGCGGGAAAGGTCGATCTCGAGAGGCTCGAAGCTAGCTGTGAGGCCGCCGCGTGAATGCTGTACTGCGTCGAGCCCGAACGGGTCGTCGACGACGGCAGGGCCACCGACAAAGTCGTCAGCAACACCTGCCTGGTCGCCGCCCAGGCTTGAGGTGTCTGTGTCTCCAAAGAGCCCGAGGGCGTCCTCGACGTCGTCCTCTGCCGCGACCCGGCTGGTTCCGGAGTACGACGCTATTTTTCCTCTTTGCCTTGCCGGCAGGCCGTCCGTGCGCGCGTGCGACCGCTCGCACGTGCGCCGGTGGCCCTCGAGCTCCTCGCCTTCTCGCTTTGCCTTTCTCCGGCTGAGCGAAGCTTGCTTTCTTTGCCTGGCTTCCCGTCGCCTCCCTCTTCCTCTTCCTCTCCTCTCTAGATACGACGACGACAACGACGATGACGACCTCCGCAAGGCGCCGAGAGCCGAGGACGAGAGCGCGGCCTCGGCGTCCGCGCGGCTCTTCTCTCCGCTCGGTCTGCCGCGCGCAGCAGCAGCGCTCTCCCGCGCCCGCGCCCTCCTCGTCCGCGCCGCTGGGCCTCACGAACGTCTCCTCCGGGCGCGCCCCTGGCCGGGTCCAGCCAGGCTGGGCGGAAGAAGGGAGGGAGGGGCTGACCAGCGAGGAGCGCAGAGCGCAGGAAAGCGGCGGAGATGGATACTCTACCGCGCGAGCGAGCGGCGGGCGGGCGGGCGGGCGGGCGGGCGCGAGAGCTGCTTCTTCGTGGATGTATATGCCCGTCTGCTCTCGAGAGCGGCCGCGCGGGCTCGTCGCGCGGGCTCGACGGCAGCAGCGAGGTGCCGGAGCCGGAGCTGGAGCCGCTCGCAGGCGTCCACGATGACGATCTGCGCGGGGCAGGCAACCCACCGACCAGACAGACACGCAGACACGCAGACACGCAGACACGCAGACGCCCAGACACCTAGACACGCAGGCAGGCAGGCAGGCAGGAGCTCCGTGTGCCCCGCGCGCTCGCCGAGGCGACGAGGAGCGATGAGGAGCGACGAGGTTGCCGATGTGATGCTGGAACGAGCGCGGCCTAGCTAGCTAGCTAGCTCAGCTAGCTAGCTAGCTCGCTAGCTTCCTGTGAGATAAAAGGAAAAAGACGGTGGCCCAACGGGAAGCAGGGCCGCCGAGCCGCCTCGACTCTTTTAAGGCGTCCTGCCCAAGCTTGACAACAGAAATCACCCGCAGGATGCCTGCTTAACGCCGTTCCGCCAGGCCTGGGCTTTAAGGCGGGTCGTGTGGAATGGGTTCCCCGTCGATTGCATTAAGGCGGGGGGCGACGTTCATCAAGTTTGAACGAACCGCGCGAGCGAGCGGCGGGCGGGGGGGCGGGCGGGCGGGCGCGAGAGCTGCTTCTTCGTGGATGTATATGCCCGTCTGCTCTCGAGAGCGGCCGCGCGGGCTCGTCGCGCGGGCTCGACGGCAGCAGCGAGGTGCCGGAGCCGGAGCTGGAGCCGCTCGCAGGCGTCCACGATGACGATCTGCGCGGGGCAGGCAACCCACCGACCAGACAGACACGCAGACACGCAGACACGCAGACACGCAGACGCCCAGACACCTAGACACGCAGGCAGGCAGGCAGGCAGGAGCTCCGTGTGCCCCGCGCGCTCGCCGAGGCGACGAGGAGCGATGAGGAGCGACGAGGTTGCCGATGTGATGCTGGAACGAGCGCGGCCTAGCTAGCTAGCTAGCTCAGCTAGCTAGCTAGCTCGCTAGCTTCCTGTGAGATAAAAGGAAAAAGACGGTGGCCCAACGGGAAGCAGGGCCGCCGAGCCGCCTCGACTCTTTTAAGGCGTCCTGCCCAAGCTTGACAACAGAAATCACCCGCAGGATGCCTGCTTAACGCCGTTCCGCCAGGCCTGGGCTTTAAGGCGGGTCGTGTGGAATGGGTTCCCCGTCGATTGCATTAAGGCGGGGGGCGACGTTCATCAAGTTTGAACGAAAGGCGAGGGTAGAGATTGATACACGATGTAAGTTAAGGCGGGCGAAAAGCGAGCTTGGCTGGGTGTCCGAGGAGACACCGGCTGCGGCCACACGCCAACTCAAGGACGGAGCAGAAATGGAAATCCTGAAGAGATTCGAGGAAGGGCCTACGCGCTCTGCGAATGCTTTTTTTTAAATGATGAAGGCCTACCAACGCGGAGCGGGCCGGCTGCCGCTGCCGCGTCATGGCTTATTCTGCTCCTGCGCTTGGCACGGCGTGGCACGGCGTGGAACGGCTCGGCAAGGTGGCGGGTTTTTTGCCGTCTCTTTCGTCACGCGCCAGGCCCAGCCAGAGACGTGCATGCTAACCCCCCAGGCACCCGCTGCGGGGTGGCGTACCTCTCGCACGTGCCAGTGGACGCGAAAAGTACGCCTCCAGCCCCGCCCGACTCCCCACGCCAAGCATGTGGACGCGTGGCAGAGGCGGGGGGTGGCGTGCGCCTTCCCGCGCGTCGGCCGTTTTGCCGCGTATTTCGCAGCAAAAGCCGGCTCTTCTTTTTGGCCGGCACTGCACTGCACTGTGTAAAAACAATTAGGGAAAACAAAATAAAGGCGAGGCAAGGCAAGCTACAAGAAGGCAGGAAGCGAAGAAAGGAAGAAAGAAGGGAAGAAAGGAAAGAAAGAAGGGAAGAAAAAAACGAAAGAAGCGGCCTCACACTCAGGCAGACCCGGCAGGCCCGCCCGCCCGCCCGCCCGAGCGCGCGAGTGCAGCCGCGCAGCGAGGCAGGCAGGCCCGCCCGCCCGCGCGTCCG